>CP139505.1:415109646-415635477 GCA_021014915.2 Artemisia tridentata subsp. tridentata
TAGCAAGTTGGCGATGGTTGTATCCGTTAGAAATAAAAAGTGTGCCTTTAATCTTTAGTGATAGTTTAATTTTATAACGGAATAATGACCTTTAGTTAAAACATATAGGCTTGAAACTTCACTTATGGTAATCAAAACCTTTTCCTAGTAATAGAAACAAGATAACTGGAGCAGGGGAGGAGGGGACTCACAAAAGTAAGTCAAATAAAATCAATTAGAAACCGTGCAGTGAGTACCTAGTTTAGCATCCTATTTTAGGTAATTTTTTATACCAATCTCATCTAGTGACTAAGAAGAGATCCACAACAAAAGGATCAGTCAATTGCCTAATCTTAGAATATATTGTTGTAGAAATAGTCGAGCGTGATAGTGAAATTAATATGCTCCAGGAATAGTGTCCCATGAATGTTGCGGCCTTTTCTTGTTGGGGGTATCTCATTAAAAAGGCTTGTTTGGTCATCATCACAAATGAAGTGTTTTGATTTGGGTTCACACAAATATTCAAACAATTTTCTTAAACTTACTAATCAAAGATTGCAATTGCATGCACTAGATGAAGTACTTGTTTGAAAATTAGTGCTCGTCATATTTTTGGATATCACATATCATTATTCTTATGTTAGAAAAGTAATTTCCCCCAAATTATTGTATTGTCAAGAACCAAAATTATGTTTTTACAGAAACATAGAAGTTATATTTTCATTATGTACCTTCTTTCTTGGTTTAACATATCTACAAAAAGTGTGATTTTACAGGAACTTCAGAACTCTTCAGAGGTTCAACTCGTGTGTTCTTCATAACGCCATGCCTAAATTCGTGGAAGTTTGGGCATGAAGTTTGTTTTTGGACAATTCTATACAATTCGTTGGTCTAAAGGAGTTTGAGAGAGGTATGAACAACGAGCCCAAACCACATATATCTTTCATGTAAAAATTATGTGCAACAACACGTTTGTCACGGTGGCAGATTCAAAAGGAAACAAGAAAATGGGAGCCTCGATCTTCTGGATCTTAAGCAATGAAGGAGGAAGGAATTTTCTAAGTATACTGCGGAAGAAACTGCTGAAGATGTTAGAAGAGTTACTAAAAGTATGGGACTGAAGTCGGTTGTGATAAAGGTCAATGGATTTACTCATTTCAAGAGAAAGAAGCTTGTGATTTTGAGGTTTAGAGACGCGTAAACAAACTGGACACCTGACCAAAACGTGATTGTGTAATTAAAGCCACTTAATGGGTGTCGACTCATGATTGTGTTTGTGTTTTTTTTGTGCTGTTGCAAAATACTAGTTGAACTGTAGTAAGGCGGCTTGCTTGATGTTATGGTTTCACCATCGATATGTAGCTTTGTTTGTTTGTGTTTTTTTTTTTTTTTTTGGATATTGCTAGAAGCAAAAATTTACAACTTTTTGTTGAAGGGTCGTTTAATAGAATATCGTTTGCAATATGTTTTGTACTTGATTGCTTTTACACGTGAGAAGGGAGGTAAGTTCCGCAAAAATAATAAATTTCCACAAAAATATTCTCAGCAGCTTCCCTTGTTTGCTTTTTTAATCAAGTCTATAAGTTTCCTACATGTCTTTTCAATTTCAGAAAACATCATCTAGTGCATCTATGTTTTTCTCTTATGTTTGTAGACAGAAAGTGAAAATGATACAAGTTCTTATGTCTCCAAACAAGAAGAGCAAATGAAATAAGTGTGTATTCGAGTTGAGCCTTAAATGTGGAAATAATCGAGCTCGAGTTTTATTTGACGAGTCGAGTTTTAAGCTCGAGTTTTAGTATTCGAGTCGAGCCCGAACTTGGCGGTACTCGGTTCATTTACACCTCTAAAGGCGGACTGAGAGGTTTCCAAGGAGTAACTTAACCCAAAATAAGTTCAACTTCTTCAAACTATTTATTTGTTGGTGTTATTTTTTATTCAAAGTTATGGGCTTGGACTAAGCTTATTTTTACAGTTGAATCCAATTCAAAAAGATAAAAGGTTTTGTCTTGTTATAAAAGTTTAATGAAATTTTAGATGATGTGTATTGAGTTAGTTTAGTGGTAAGCGATTTGCATCTTATTCGGAAGGTGTGTGGTTCAATTCCCACGAGATCTCTCTCCCTCTCTTTTACTTTTTATTTTCGTAAAACATAATTTATTTTTAATCCTCTTTGGATTTTCTCTCACACTTTAAAATTTACAAAATGATTTTATCATCAAATAACACAAAGAGAGTAAAAACACGATTTCTCATCAAATGTCAATTTATTCGGCTTTGTTGAAATCTGAAAGCAATTTATGTAAAGAATGCCTTGTCCCAATACTTAGAAGATAAGCTGGAAAAGAAAATGACGGACAAAATATACAATATTATAGATACTATTGCGGGTTTAAACCCAACGTATGGCCCAGTAGTAAGTCATTTGACTTCCTTACATGAGTTCAAAGATTCACCACTAAATACACATTTGGGGTAGCCTAGGAAGAGTCGGAAACGGGCACGTGATACCCCAGTTAGGTTGTGTACATAAAAAACCTAAACATTTGTATTATTATTGCGGTTGGTCAAAGATAACTCGCAAACTTCTGCTTAGTCCAACTTATTTTGTATTCTTCAATCACATCCTAGATCGGAAGTACAATCTGAATCTAAAGTGTTATGCACCTCTAGAAATATTTTTCTATCTTAAAAGGTAATGCATACACAACCTCAGCAAAGCGGAATTTTCTCAGATGCCCAACCAGTCACGTAAAAATGGCCAGAAGAAGCCAAACCATTATTCATATCCCAAAAAGAAAACCATTTCACTTTTGTTGTTCATTCCAAACTCTAATAGTTCCTATGAGTTTGCAGTGACATGCTACGACAACAAACAACAGTGTGGCCTGCCTCTATCAAACACATATAACTTTGTCCTTGCAGCTCTTAGCACCGTACAACTCACGCATGCAAAAGATATCAGTAAAACTAATCCTGATGTCCACAGCCATCCATTGAGTAACAACTAAGACAACACAAGTTATTGGAGCCCATCATGGTTGCCTAAATTTCCTAGATAAAATTGTTGAAATCAGAGGGAATACTGAAAATATATTATCAGATTCAATAAACTATAAAGATTACAAGAGAATAAATAGTAACTAAACCTAAACAAAACCTAGCAACTAACGGGCCAAACCCAACGGGCTTGCGGGCCTTTATCATCTAACATCCCCTCTCAAACTCGTAATGCTGCAGCGGTAAACATTGAGAGTTTGTCAAACAAAAAATAAACTAAAACTGGAAAAAAAAGAAATAAATAAAAATCGGGAGTGTCCCAGCATGCAAACTCAGTGCTAGACGGAGTCTCAATCCGATACAATTCAAAAGAACCAGGTGCAGAGCACAGAGCAACATAATTACGGAGATGAAAGAGAGTAGAATAGGCAGCCAGGTCCAGGTAGATTCAGACAGACAGACAGGCAGATTTAGGTAAACAGATGCAGACAAAAACAGGCGGAACCAGATGCAGAACCGCGTGTGAAACTAGATGCAAAACCACCTGTAGATTCAGACAAGCAGATTCAGGTAGACAGGTGTATACAAACAGATTCAGACAGATGCAGATAAAACTAGGCGAAATGAGATGCAGAAAAGCGTGTGAAATCAGATAGATACAGAACCAAACGTAATCGGATGCAGAACCAGAACCAGTACTTACCAAATACCGGTCCCGATAACAATACCAAAGCTAACACCAATCAAGATGTCAAACCAATAAACAAATGAACCAAACAAACAGTATCCTTCATATAAAATCCAAAAATTCCATAAATCCCAACGGAGAGAAGCAACAATAAAGGATGTGTTAGCCTCGAGTTATAATTATTTTGAGAGTAAATTGCAAGAATCGTCCCTATGGTTTGCCCAAATTGCAGATTTCGTCCCTGAGCTTTCGAAAGTGCAGGCGGCCTCCCTGTGGGGAGTTTTTGGTTCCGTTTTGGTCCTTGTGGTTTGCTCAAAATTGTACGTTTAGTCCCTGTCCAGGGACCATTTTTGCAATGGCCAAGGACCAAAATGGAACCAAAAACTCCTCACAGGGAGGCCGCCTGCACTTTCGAAAACCCAGGGACGAAATCTGCAATTTGGGCAAACCACAGGGAAGATTCTTGCAATTTACTCTTATTTTGATAATGCGAAAGGAACGTACTATTGTATTAAAAATTTCCAATCAACAATTACCACTTCAAAAGAGAGAAACTTTTTCACCGACTCATTAATTTGGCGATCAAGATTTCTTTTGTAGAATTAATTAAAAAAGTTACGGCAAAATGTATAGGATTGCAAATAGCACACGATTTAACAGAAACGCCAAACTTAAGCCGACTCTTTTTTTTTTTTTTTTTTTTTTTTTTTTTTTTTTTTTTTTTTTTAATTCTTCATCTTGGGTCTACCTCTTCATATCATGTAAAAATCAGAAGGAATACTAAAAATATATTATCAGATTCAATAAACTATAATGATTACAAGAAAATAAATAATGACAAAACCTAGCAACTAATGGGCCAAACCCAACGGGCTTGCGGGCCTTTACTATTTAAAAAATATCAAGAGATAGTGACAACGTTTTCCTACCAATGTATACAACTCATTAAATTGCGACGTAACAACGAACTTGTGTCACCCTCACATGTCCTAAAAAAATAAACACCAAACCGCACAAAGTTTGAGTTCGGTGAACCTCATCTAAATAACTTGACCTTTGATATGTTACAATTACTATTTGCAAACTTCACTTAAATGCTAAATGGAACATATTTTTAAGAGTTAATTTCAAAAATCGTCCCTGTGGTTTACCGGGTCATTTGGATTTGGTCCCTATAGTTAAAAATTTTCGGATATCGTCCCTGTGGTTGACGACCCATACGGATCTGGTCCCTTGACCAAAAAATCCGTCAGTTGACCGTTAAAATCTTTAATAATACTAATATGCCGGGGGTATTTTGGGCATTTCACCCATGGCGCCAATTCTTCCCTTTTTCTAACCCTAGCAGATCACATATGGTCCCTATGGTTCGCATTTTTCTTTCACACAGCAACCCTCTTCTAATTAAAACCTAATTAAGCAATGTCGTGGGAATGGAGGGTCCGAAAAAAGGGTTCATCTTCTAATCCATACGATGATTATAGTAAGTAATCCTTTTTTTTTTTTTTTGCAATTGGATACAATGTAACACCTATTGTCTAATTTTATTTGGTATTTTGGTTGAATAGGTAAGTTCCCGACTGTTTTTTTTCTCAAGATTAATCATGGAGGTGAGTTCACAATGCTATACAAGAGACGATACAAAGGGGGGGAGGTTAATTGGATTGACAACATTGATTCGGACCATTTTTCTATTCAAGAGGTTGGGAATATGATGAAAGAGCTAGGGTATGAGCCAGAAGGTATGGAATTGTTTTTTAAATTACCAAACTGTGACTTAGATAATGGTTTAAGAAAATTAGAAAAAGATGATGATGTGTTGCAATTGTTGAAGTATGTTGGTAAATATAAGGTTATTGATCTATATGTTCTTAACTGTGTTAAAAGTAAGGATCCTAAGTTTGTAGAAAATGTTAGTGATAATAGGGATGAGGTACTAGAGACTGTTGAAACAGATGTTAGTGAGGATGAGTGGTTGAAGGATTGTTTAAATAAGGTTGGAAGGGTGAAAAACAATGTAGGCCAGTCAATTGGTGAGAGTGACCATAGTTCAGATAGTTACCATAGTTCAGATAGTCACAGTGATGATAGTGACAGTGATGATAGTGATTTTATAGTTGTGAAGAACAATTGCTGAATGAAGTTGAGGTTGACATGGCTGAGTTTAGGTGTAACATAGACACAAATGTAGAATGGGTTGAATCTGTAGCTACTGTAGCAAAAGATGATGAGGTGGTACATGATGAATATGTTGATTATGAGGAGTTAGTTAGTGGTAGTGACTCAGATGTTGAGTGTGAGATAAGAAAAGCTTTAAGGAATGTGTTTAAGTTGAATAAAGTTCCCTATGGTAGTGACGGTAATGTATGGAAAGAAAACTTCTATGTTGGTCAAACTTTTGGTAATAGCAAAGTGATAAAGGAAATGGTCACAAGGGTGGCTGTTGAACAGAGAAGAGAGTTATGGCTTAAAAAGAATGATAAGGTTAGGGTCAGGGCAGTGTGTAGGGGGAAGATACCAATGTTTTCAACTAATAATGAGCCTGAGGGGAATGGGCCAGATGATGGGCCACAAGTTAAGGGTAAGCCCATTAAGACAATAACAGATAGTGGATCAGAAACTAGGTCAAAAAGTGCCGCCACTCAACCTAGTGAACCTCAATGCCCTTGGTCTTTGCATTGCTCTAAGTTGCCAAATGAGGATACATGGCAAGTGAAAACTTTTCTTGATGTTCACAAGTGTTTACAGTCAAGAAATGTTAGCAAATGCATAGCAACCTTCTTGTCAAAAGAAGTTGAGGAAACAATTATACCAAACCCAAAAATTCCTATTAGTGCTCTTAAGGAACAGATGCAGAAAAAGTTAGAACTTGGCATTTCACAACAAAAAATGCAAAGAGCTAAGCAGATGGCCAAAGAGAGAGTGATTGGAGATTACACAAAACATTATGGAATGTTGAGGGACTATCTGATTGAATTAGAAAAGCAGAATCCAAACACAACTGTCAAGATTGATCTTGAAAGACCAAATGACCCCATAAGAGTTATTGAAAGAAAGTTTAGGAGGGTTTACATATGTTTAGGTGCTTTGAAAGAGGGATTTAAGAAAGGAAAGAGAGATTTCTTGGGGTTGGATGGATGTTTTTTGTCTGGTCCATTTCCTGGTCAAGTGTTGACAGCAGTAGGAGTTGATCCAAACAATGGGATTTACCCACTTGCCTATGCTATAGTGGAGGCTGAAACAAAAGATAGCTGGAAATGGTTTTTGGATTACCTTGGTGATGATCTGAATCTACACAGCAACTCCAATTTTACCTTCATAAGTGACAGGCAAAAGGTATGTTTACTAATCTTCTTGTTTTTTAGTTACTTTAAATTTTATTGGTATCTCAACATAAATACTTGTTTTATGCTAGGGTGTGATACCAGCACTTGCAGAAACATTTCCTTCTGCTGAACATAGGTACTGTCTGAAGCATATCTATGATAACATGAAGCTGTCATGGAGAGGAGAGATGTACAAAAACTTGTTGTGGAGGTGTGCCAGCTCAACAACTGTTCAAATGTTTGACAGAAACATGGAAGCTTTTAAAGCTCATGACAAAGAAGCCTTTGAGTGGTTAAAGAAGATGCCACCACAACATTGGTCTAAAAGTCACTTTTCTGGTAAGGATAATTGGTAATTCATTTGTCATTGGAAATTAGTAGTCTAAAACACTTTAACATATTCTTTCATGTCATTGCAGGCAGGGCAAAGTGTGATGCCCTTTTGAACAACATGTGTGAAGTGTTGAACAGGCAACTAGTGGAGGGAAGGGACAAGCCAATCATAACCTGTTTGGAGTTCATAAGGGAATACCTTATGAAAAGAATTGTAAATGTTCAAAAAGTGATCAGCAAGGCTGATGGGCCTCTTACACCCCATGCTGCAAGGTTGTTCAAGGTGATTGTGAAAGAAGCATCACAACTAAAGGTAACATAACTTGTTTTGTATTCTTTAACTTATTAATTTTCCTATAAGTCAATACTAAATTGTTATACTTGTACAGGTTGAGTGGAATGGTGGGGAATTGTATCAGGTTAATGGTCCTTGGGGTGATCAGTGTGTGGTGAGCATCAAGGATAGGAACTGCACTTGTAGAAGGTGGGAGTTGAGTGGGATCCCATGCAAACATGCAGTTGCCTCAATATGGAACATGGCTACAAATGGGATTGAAACAGCCATTCCAGAATCATATTGTCATCCTTGTCATTGGCTGTCTACTTGGGAAGATATGTACAGCTGCAAGATTAATCCCACAAGATCACCAGACTTTTGGGACAAATGCAATGTTGTGAATACCATTGTCCCTCCTGACTATAAGCCCCAGATTGGAAGGCCAAGGAAGAAAAGAAGAAAGAGTGCTGCTGAACTTGCTGATAACATGGTTCAAGGCTCCAAGCTCAGCAGGAGAGGAAAGAGTATCAGTTGCAAGTTGTGTAAGCAAGTTGGGCACAATCAGAGAAGTTGCAAAGCACCAAGGGAATGGGGTAGTTCTAGTGCAGGTGGTGCTTCAAAAAAAAGAAAAGGTGGTTCAACCAAATCTAAGGGTTCAAAGAAGACTGCTATGGGAGCACAAACACAAGAAAGCATGTTGTTTGAAAGTCCAATGGCATCACAATCTGAAGTTGCAGGCACACAGGCTTCACAAAGTTGTGTTTCACCAACAAAATGGACCAAGGCTGCTGCTAGAAGACTTAGTTTAAGTTAACTCTTTGTTTTATGTGTAACCAGACTAAACTTGCTGCTAGAAGACTTAGTTGATGTTTGTTCTTTTGTTTTATGTGTAACAAGACTAAACTTGTGTTATGTTAGTAGTTAAGTTACTAGTTTTATGTCTACTAGTTCTTATGTTAAGACAATGGCCATTAATTGGCATATGTTATGTTAGTAGTTCTTATGTTACAACAATGGCCAATTATTGGCATATGTTAAGTTTCTGCAAAAGAGTAATGGTATTGCATTTTCCATGTGTGCAAAATTGATTCATTTGGACACTAATGCAGGATTGACTGGTTCATTTGGACACTAATGCCTTTGTAGGTTTGATACTTTTAGGCACTATTTTTTTTCTCATTGACTGTCAAGTTCATGCAGGTTTGATTCTTTTACATTGAAACATGTGGTCAATTTTGCTATAAATTGACATACTCCCACCCACATTACACACACCCCATCTGATATCCCAACACTCCCTTTAACCATGACTTCCAAGAAGAAAGAAAGCATTAACATTAGCAGCAGTGACTCAAGTTTTGAAAGCATTGAAAATGACTCATGGGCAGGGTACTTTCCAAAGGGTTATTGTCAAACTAGTGGAGGTAACAAAAAAGGCAAGGGAAAGGTGGAACTTTCCTCTGACTCAAGCCTTTCTAGTGGAAATAGCCTTCCATCATGGGTGTCCAGCTACCATTCCACTTCTGAGGAAGAGGAATGTGTCTCCAAGAAGGGTAAAGAGTTGGCAGGCCATTTGGGTACAAGGTTGGAAGCTGCCACAAACAAGGCTACAAATTCTTTCACTAGCTACCATGTGAACAATGCTCCTGTCAAAGGTCACCCACCCTATGATGGAAGGGTACAAGTGCTTGGCCTACCAAATTACCACACTCTTGAAGTGATCGAGGGGCAGAGGTGGAAGAGAGGACAAGGCAAATGAATCCTCCTATGATGGCAGTTTAACACCCTATCTGTAATGCAACTATGAATCATCCTATGCAATGAACAATGCATCAATGTATGAATAAATGAAATAAAAGATCTAGTTTGTCAAGTTGAAACTTATCATTTTCATTCATGATGATCCCAAAATACAACTCGACTAACACCTACATTGTCTTGGTAAAATACATTCATGTTCAAGGATATCACTTTAAGACCAAATAAAGGAAAAAAAAGATCCAACTGATAATCAACAAGTTCTTGAATCTTTTTGCTTCATAACCCTTTGCTAATACTTCTCCTTCTAACCGATTCATTGATTTGAGTAGACCAGGAATTACTTGGACAGCCCTTTGACACATTGGCGGATCATACCAATCCACTAAGCCACAATTTTCAACCTATATACCAATTCCAAAAACTAGGTCAAATTAGCTCGAATTGGAGGTTTTTATAAACTACGAAATTAAAGACTTACACTTTTTCCACAACAGTAGAATCTTCTTCCTGGGTTTGTAGATGTCCATGAAGTTTTGATTGTTGCTTTTGAACCACATTGATTGCATCTAATCATTTTTCAAGTTCTGTGTTTGTTGTTTGTGTTTGTATCGATCCAAAATATTAAAAGAAGAAGAAATATAAGAAGAAGCAACTTAGAAAGACACTATTACCCTCCAAATATTAGCCTAGTCACCACTTAACTTGGTCAACTGATGGATTTTTTGGTCAAGGGACCAGATCCGTATGGGTCGTCAACCACAGGGACGATATCCGGAAATTTTTAACTATAGGGACCAAATCCAAATGACCCGGTAAACCACAGGGACGATTTTTGAACTTAACTCTATTTTTAACAAATAAAACGCTTGTATTAAACTATTTGCAGAGAATACTGCACTTGTCACAAAACAAAGAAAGCGCACTGATATATCATCATAACTCATGCACCATCAATGAATAACAATTATACACCAAATCTTAAATTAAATATAGTTAGAAGGTTGCATGAATTGAGAACACACTTTGTACACGTGCTTCCATAACATCATAAAACGAGTTGCATTACCGCCATTTTTCTCATCAACCACAACCAAGCAAAAAAGAACGAAAATGTGAGAGTAAACCCTCATGAGATCTCCGAATTCTATTGCACCGTAACTTAATAACCGTATTAAAATTTTCGCACTATTATCAAAGTAGCTTCAAGGAGCAACACCCTATATTGAACAAAGAAAAAATTACACGGATGGTCCTTGTGGTTTACACGGATTTCATGTTTAGGAGCTATTTCATTTTTATTACGCCAGAGATACCTATTTTGTGAAACGTTGCACACTTTTGGACCCTAAGTTGGATGGGCCGTTAGTTTGACCGTTAAGTATTTAATTAATGTTTGCCCGTTAGTCCCTCCGTTAATATATTTTACACCGTTAGTCCTCTTTCACTTTCACTTTCACCACCACCACTCTCATCCTCCTCACACTCCTCACCACCACAACAACCACCACATCACCACCATCAACACCACTTGACCCAAAGCAACAATCATTACATAAAATTCTAAACAAACCCAATCTGACCAACCAAAATTACAATTCGAAACACAAATTTAACACAATCATCAAAAATCAAAATGCAACTTAACCAACAATCTTTACATAAATCTGGTTATAAACTTACAACACATTACATAGTACCTGATGTGCTGAGCACTGATTTTAAAAGTATGTCCCTTAAAGTAAAAAATCATCTAAAATGTGTTATTTGTATATGCAATTTGCTCTTTAATTACAATACCTTGGCTTCTTCCATATCAGCAAACATACTCAAAGCCTCATCAGCAAGCCCATGTATCGCAAACCCAACAATCATCGAACTCCAAGCTCTCGAATCCTTAACCACCATTCCATCAAAAATCCTCCTCTTCTCAATACACCCATGCACCCAACCCCGCAACACCTTTAACCACACTCGCCATCACCACCTCATTCGGATCAACTCCTATTTCCTCACTTTCACTAAACTTCCATTACCATTACAAGATTCAATCTTTTTCTTGTTTTGAACAAAACCCAACTGATTAAAAGAAACCCAAATCACGAATCCATTCAATCCCATTTTCATCTCAGCTCCCTCTTTGCCTCGTTGACCCTTTGTAATTTAACACCCTTTTTCTCCAATAACTTTCCTGCCCAAAATCCAAATCCATCCTCATCATTACTCAAATTGGATTCTTTCCTCATATCTACAATCACCACCAACACTTCTATTTTTAAGGGTTGCTGATAAACCCACCAGTCCACCACCAAAATCACCACCAAATCACCACCATCTCAACTTGAAATCCATCAGTTCCGATTCCATCTAAACTTTTTAATCCCAAACACCACAAATCCATATTCAAACCCTTTAAACATCCCACCATCAACCACACATCACCACATCATCACCACCACAACGACTACCATTAAAGATCAAGACTTTATAAAATATAAATCAAGAAATTGACAATTAAAGATTCAAACTTTATGAATAGTTGCAAAAAAACAATTTAAATCATGAAAATGAACCTGTTATTTGCGGTGAAATTGAGTTGACTAAAATCAAGAATCTTTGACTTTTAAGACAATGGTTTTAATGTTAATGGGGAAACAGAGAAGACATAAAAATATAAGTGGGGTTTCGGTGGATTGAAGCAAACATATTTGTTTTTGTTTCTCCAAGAATTGCAAAAGGACTTGGAAAAGTGGTGAAGATGGTGCTAATGTATAAAAGGAGAAGAAAAGATAGCGGGTATAAATAAGGGAAAAGATCCGATTTTTATCGGGTCAAAAAGTATTAAAAAAAGTAAATTTGTGGTATTTGGACTAACGATGCAAAAAATACTAACGGAGGGACTAACGGGCAAACATTAATTAAATACTTAACGGTCAAACTAACGGCCCATCCAACTTAGGGACCAAAAGTGTGCAACGTTTCACAAAATAGGTATCTCTGACGTAATTAAAATGAAATAGCTCTTAAACATGAAATCCATGTAAACCACAAGGACCATCCATGTAATTTTTTCTTGAACAAATAAATGGTAGAGTTAATTTTATAAATGGTCCCTGTGGTCTGTTGGGTTTAACAAATTTAGTCCATTTACTTTTTTTAGCGGATCCAGTCCCTGTGGTTGCGACCCATAACGGGTTTGGTCTCTTGACCAAATTTTATGTTAGTTTAATTATCTAAAATGATGAAATGACTAAACTACCCTCATATTATTGTTATTATTAAAAGAAAGTTGAAATGATCCATGTGATAGGTTTGTGCCTGACTTTCATGTGGGGACATGATGTACCTTTTCTTTCTTTCTTTCTTTTTGAAACTGATAAGATTAACAATTTAGATACTACGTACTACTTTTACATAATTCAACCCCATCTTATATTCATTTTCTTCATCAACAAAAAACCTTATTCAAGCCTTTTCACTTAAATATCCACCTCTTTCATCAAACACCCCCACCATATTCATCAAACTCCCCCTCGACTGCTACCACCACGAAACCAGCGTGACAACCACAAATCCAAGAATCTGTGTTTGGTGGTCGTTTTTAGTTTTTATAAAAATTGGAGGAATTGGTTGAATGTTTGTGTTGCTTGAGTGTGACTTACTTATTTATCAAGTTAATTTCGTGATTTGAGTTTAAATTTTAGGGTTCAGGTTCTAAATTCTTTTTATCATATTTGGGGATTTTGAGATTTTTGTTGGAATTAAACTAATTTGTTGAAAGGGTTAATGTTTGGTGTTGGTGGATGATGGTGGTGGTGGGTTGGTGGTGATTTTGTGGCAGGGGGTGTTTGTGTTGATGCTTTGGTGGTGATGTCGTGGTGGCGGGAGTTGGGTTTTGTTGTGAAATGGAATAATCAAGATCACATTAGCAGTCGTACTAAAACGGGATACAACAGGAGATAGTGATAGTGTTTGGATGTGCTTAAATGGGTTTATTAGACATTTCATTATCAGATCTAAGTCACAAATATAAAGATTTGTTTGTAGATGTATGTTTTTGGATTAGTGGGATTTGGATTTATTGTTTTTGAATAATGAAGAAGAACTGCATAACTTGTTATAAAGAAGAAGGATTTGTATGATAAGCAAAATGACACAATTACCCTCCCATGTGCACATCACATGACCAATTTAACGGTTAAACTAACGGAAAATTTGGTCAAGAGACCAAACCCGTTATGGGTCGCAACCACAGGGACTGGATCCATTAAAAAAAAAGTAAATGGGCTATATTCGTTAAACCCGACAGACCACATGGACCATTTTTGAAATTAACTCTAAATGGTATATAGAAATGCAAGAGTCAACATTTACATCCCACATAGGTTAAGGAAGCTAAATCTTTCTTGTTTATATACTCTAGTAAATGAACTCCAAACATGTCTAGAATATTAACATGTTTTCGAGGGACTTGGTTGTCAACGAAGTTTATTATGAAACTAACAAAGGACAAACTTCGTTAATTAATGAGTCCCTCGAAAACAAATATAATATACTTCACATTTTTTTAACTATTTGTTCTCACGGCTACTCCAAACTATATATTTACAAAGATTATCCATATCTTAGGATACCGTATATTCTAAAAAACCCCTGTTCATTGGTGTCCATTTCAATCTGTAAACGTTTCAGTGATCCACGTGAACTTACCTAACCTGTGCCATATAATGTCATATTGATTGTGCCGTAACATGATACATAAATGAATCGAGGCATGGCCCTCAACGTAATGTCTCTATTGATCGTGGCCCTCCCATGTATGGTTGCTATTGAGAACATCTGAGTAGAAAATGAGTATATAATTCTTGACCTTTTTAGTAATGATGAATATAGATAGTTTTGACTTTTCTAGTATTTGACTTTTCATGTATGGTTGCTATTGAGAACATCTGAGCTTGTTCCGTTTAAGTTCCATTCAAACTGATCCAGAAGCAACTCTGGTACAACTGAGGTGAATCAAGCCCCTCTTTGAATTCCTAATTGGTTGCCTACATTTCTAGTGATGAAGCAAGAGACAGAGTGACCACTTACGTCAATGTTCAATTCAATATAGTACAAGGTACCAACGAATGTGTGTCAATATCCAAAATGGATAGATGTGTCACCCCTGTGAGTCCTACTAAAAAACTAAAGAAACCCCAGAGTTTGAGTTCGGTTCACCTAACCAAACTATTGATGTTTCCCAAAGGGTAACTCAATCAGCCACACAAAGATTGCCTATATATTTTTATTCACCAGACTCATCTTAAATTCTAAACTAAACTACTTGCGGAATAATTCAGTTGTCACAGAAATAAAGAACGTACACTGATATATCATCACAAAGATGAAGGTTATGCATGGATCTTGCAAGACTTTGTAGAAGTCCTAGTAGTATATTCACTAGCACAATGCAAAAATAAATATAGGGTCGCGATTTCGATTCAAGATTTCATTTACACCACAATTCGGATTTCATTTACGCCACAAATGAATTGTTTGCTGACTATATAAGGTCTCATTTTCAACTCATTTTACACGAACGTTGATAAATTTGGACTAGATTAAGTCTATACCTTGTGAAATATAATGTAACTATAGAGTTGTGCTTAACTTATGCTATATAAAAATTAAAGACAAACAATTTTCATAAACTACAACAAAGTTTAACCAAAAATGACAGAAAGACCGAGTGAGTTTCTCAACCAATTTAGACCCAGAAAATTACTTTCATTACCAACAACTTCATGGCGTGTAGTTCAAGAAACACAAAGCACGTTGCATTAACGCCAATTTTTAACTCGACCACTACCAAACATAAAAGAAGGAAAATAATAGAGTAAACCCATATGAAATCACTCAAATTGCGTTGTCCCTTAATAAGTAGTACCATATTTGAACTTTGGCCAAAGAACGTCAAATGATTGCTCGAATATAGATATACATCCACTTTTGTTAGAAACAAGATTTATTTCAATGGTTTTTGCTTCCTTTTAGTAAATTCTATTGTCACTTTCTTTGGAAAGGAGAAGATCATATAAAGAACTGAAATCTATATAAGCATAAACGAACACTCTTTACGTTTACATCCCAAGTAGGTTAACGAAGTGAAATCTATACAAGCTTAAACAAGTCTACATCTCACATAGGTTAAGGAAGTGAAATCTTTCTTGTTTATATACTTATAGTAAATAAGCTCCATACATGTCTAGAATATTACTATGTTTACAGATACATTTATTTGTGAAGTTGATTATAAAGCTAAAAAATTCAAACCTCGCTCTTACTTGTATCTCAAACTATGTATAAAACTATTGACTTTTTAATATCTTTAGTCACTTAAAAAGGAGTATTCCAAATTTATTATTTACAAAAGAAGGTATATTTATCATATGAAGTTATGAACTAAACTAACTGCACACTTATTTAACTTTCGGGACATGTAATTCTTGAAACACAAAATGAGTTGCATAAGAGGATATCCGATTCAAAATTGTGTCGCCACTAAATAAGCATATTTAAACTTTTGCACTATTGAAAGGGGCTCAAAAGTCAAAACATTCCTTTACATCCCACATAGTTGAAGGGGCGGTATCTGGACCCTATAGGGGGTATGCAATCATTGCATGCATCAGACTGTTATACTGTCTGCTTCACGGGTTGTACATTTGACTTATAAGGGGGTATGTATAGTGTGCCCCTTATTATTATATGGGCTAACCATATTATTATATAACTTTGTTTGTGAAAGTTTTATGTTAAATAGTTGGAGGGAGAAGAAATTCGTGAGTTGTGTTGCGGTGTGCTGGTAAGTGGAGTGCGACTTTCATAGAAGGCACGTCTTTTCTTATTTATTTTTTTATTTTTTCACTTTCAGAAAATATCATATTAGAGCTCTCGGTATCATGACTTTGAGGCTGCGTTAATGCTTAGGTGGAATGGCCTTAACGCGAGTTAGGCTTGAGTTATGACACCGTGTGTCTGAGTTATTGACTTGTTTTAACCCCAAATTACCATGGTAACTCTGCGTTATGCTTGAACATGAATAAAAAAAATAAAAACAAAAATAAAAAATAAAAAAATTACATAACTGGCTGTTGCCAACGGCTATATGTTTGAATTTCAAAAAAAAAAAATACATATTTGGCCCTTGCCGTTGTATAACGGCCATATGCATAACTAATACACAACTTTTTTTCACACTTTCACAACTCAAACTCACATATAAAAGTGAGAAAAGTTAGATTTTGAAAACTATAGGGTAGATTGAGAACATAGTCGGAAGTTCACCGTCACCACCGCCACCGTCTTCCGTCGCCACCATTACCATCGCCACCATCATCTCCATCGCCACCTTCAACTCCATCGCCACCATTATCTCCACCGTCACCGGAGAAGCTTAAACCACCTAAACCGCACACCATAAGAACATTGAAATCGAACCAGAGATATAGACAACTCAAGTGTTTAATTACAGGTTTTTTTTTATTTTTTTTTTTAATTTTTATGTTATTTAAGTGCATCATTGTCAAAATTATAAAATAATTAGTGTTATTGTGAAATGTATAAAATTACATTTTAGTGCATCTGAGTAAAATAATATGTTATAACATATGTATGTTTAGTGCATTGTTGGAAATACTTGGGCATCGCGAGATAAATTAAGGCATCATCAATTAATTTAATTTTGTGGTATATGTTAGAATGATTAAAGCATCATGCTACAAAACTAAGGCATTATAAGTGTATGGTTAGTGCATCAAGTGACAAATTTAGGGCATAAAATGTGTGTGGTTAGAGGATGAAATGAAAAAGTAAGGGCATTGAAGGTTTATGATTAGATTGTCTCATAGAACGTTAATGCTTCAAGTGTGAATGATTAAAGCATTACATTACGACATCTATAGAGTATGATTAGAGCATTTGTTCGTTTGATTAGTGCATCAGCGTTTCATGAAATAGTATATGTTTGTATGTTTAGTGCATCTACATAATAGTTATTGTAATGGTTTTGGTAGTGATGAGAGTAGTGTTGGTGTTGGGGGGATTTTTAGGGGTTATATGCCGTTTAGTGATAAATGTAGGAAGTTACCGTTAATGGTGCAGTTTCACAGAGGGGGATTTGTGGCGGGGAGTTGTGATTCGGTTGCGAATGATTTCTTTTGTAGGAGGATTGCTAAAGTGTGTGATGTCATTGTGGTGGCGGTTGGGTATAGGTTAGCGCCTGAGAATAAGTATCCGGCTGCGTTTGAGGATGGGATGAAGGTTTTGTATTGGTTAGGAAAGCATGCGAATTTGGCTGAGTGTGGGAAGTCGTTGGGAGGGAAGAAGATGGATTCCACGAAGTCGGATGTGCAAGGGCATGTTAAAGATGCGTTTGGGGCGTCCTTGGTTGAGCCGTGGCTTGCTGCTCATGGAGATCCGTCAAGGTAGTTTTTTTATCACCTCGGTTATCAGGAATTAAATAAGTGCTTGAGCTTTATCTTCCTCGTTTTACCAATGTGGTTATTAATTTATATCTGATGTTTAAGAGTGCATTGAATGACTACTTAAAGTTAATTTAGGATACGAGTAATGCACCACAAGGAGCCTTAACATTGCTTATAAAGAGTGTAGACGGTGTGTTATAAACTTATAGTACTTGTATATGTGCTAATGAGATATTTTGTTATTAATATGCTGCAAAAACCCATTTGAGTATATTTAAGAGGGACTCAAGTTTGTCATTGTTATAACTAGTTGTAAGGTTGATTTGGCTATAATCTGTAACTATTTTATATAAATGAGAGTTTTGTACCATCTAGTTGGTTTATGAATATTGTTATGTGTTTTTGTAGAGGGAAATCACAAGAACTTATCTTCCTTTCATGTTTGATTTACTCATGAAATTGAGAGCTCATTTGATTTACTCAACAACAGGTGCGTGCTTCTTGGGGTTAGTTGTGGTGCAAACATCGCTGATTATGTAGCTCGCAAATCAGTAGAATCTGGTACGCTACTCGACCCAGTTAAGGTAGTGGCCCAAGTTTTGATTTATCCCTTCTTCATTGGAAGTAGTCCCACACACTCCGAGATAAAACTTTCAAACTCATATTTCTTTGACAAGTCTATGAGTATACTTGCCTGGAGACTTTTCCTCCCAGAGGAAGAGTTTGACCTAGATCACCCTGCAGCCAATCCCCTCGTTGCTAACAGAGGTGGGCCACCTCTGAAGCGGATGCCCCCTACATTGACGGTTGTGGCAGAACATGATTGGATGAGGGATCGTGAAATAGCTTATGCACAAGAGCTAAAAAAAGTGAATGTTGATGCACCGGTCCTGGATCACAAGGACTGTGTTCATGAATGTGCCACTCTTTACATGCCTCTTAGGACACCTGAAGCACAGGCATTCAGATTGTTCGAAGCGAGTTGAATTACAGAAAGTGACTGCAACTTCTGAAGGGAGTCATCTAAAGGGCCTAAAATTTGACAATTTGACAAGCTTAAAACTTCCAAATTAGGCAAAGATGATAATAAACCCTGACACCAGTCAAGCTTTTGTGCGGATATATTTACATTATCCAGATAAAGACCTCTTAGCCGTGTGAGGTTCTGAACAAGCGTGGATAGATTTGTATCTGGTATGAATTATGATCAGTTTTACAAAGCTCACTCGTAAATGTGTTCGTTTTTTTACATAGTAACTATGGAAGTAGCAAGATGGGTCGGGCTGGTTGGGTAACGGGTAAATATATAATCATTTAGTATGAGGTGAAACACGCAGGCCATGTCAATTTGGGTTGTCTTATCTCGAATGGGTCAAATGGTGTACTTTAGTGCATCTGTTTGAGGTACTTTACTACATCCATTTGTATCATAGTAGCAAAACAAGTTCAGTTTTATGACACTAGCAAAACAAGTGACATCAATTACCAGTTCACTTTTATGACAGCAACGAAACAAGAGGGTGTTTGGGAATGCTTGTCTGAATCTGTTTAAATGATAAATATGTAAAAAATGACATACAAACAAATGCTTGTTTTGTAATAGCTGCTTATTCACAAAAGAGATCTTTTTGGTCATGCAAATGCAGGGTGTATATTTCAGGGGCATAAGGATCAGTTCATTTGCAGCCTCAAATTATGATAGAACGATGTCTGCACCACAGATCATTTGAGGTACCTTAGTGCATTCGTTTGAGGCACTTTAGTGCATCCGTTTGTGACTAGAGTATGTGAAGGACAACTGCTGCAATGAAACGTGATGATGAGAAGGCTTCTGGGCAACAGCTGGTATGATCATTCTTTATTGCATTTTTGTTTCTATTTATGTTGTGAATTCGAGTAATGTGTTATCTAATATTGTGCTAGTATGTTCCTTAATTAAAAGCGTAGTGTGTAAACTTCTACAGGACGCAAGTGAGGAACTAAAGAACAGTCGAATTTTCCTCAAACTCCTTGAAGTTTTTTTACGGACGGGTAATCGAATGAATGTTGGCACAAATCATGGTGAGGCTACAGCTTTTATACTTGACACACTCCTTGAAGTCTTGTGGGTTATGGTTCTTTAAATAGTTAAAATCAGACCAAAAAATACAGGAAAGGTACTCTCATTTGCTTATAACTTATTGAATTGTCATCAAGTCATATCGCCAACACTTAAAGTTTTCAGGTTTATGTTGTTTTAGTGTTTTACTCTATATTCTTGCCCCAAATTATGACACAGTACATACATAATGATGGCTTTAGAGGAGTTTACCAGATATATTTTTAATTCTAAACATCTATTGCGTGGAGCATTTTGAAATATTGATTAAACTTAAACACCATTTAGGCTCGTACAGGGGATGCACGTGACGGGTGTGCTTTATTTTGGAAACATAAATTGTAAGCGTTTTTCTTTTACTCGCTTTCTCGAAAAGTAAAATGGCAGGTATTACAGCATTATAATTGTTACTTGACGTGATAACACCTGATGTTGTCTCCTCATGTGGCTCGCCTTTGTTGATGTGTTTTTCTTGTGATTATTTGGAGTCAAACTAAACTGTCCTATACTTTCTTCCAGGTTGTATTGTAAACTGATATGTAGCAAGTGATTAAGACTTGGTTTTTGATACCTTGAGATTTGATAGTATCTATATCCTTTTGGTACAGTTTTTCTCTTGTGCATGAGGACAACATTGAGTTCAAGGAATTTGGCGCGATTCTTAATTCTAAAGGCAAATTGGAGACAATATCAACTTCGTCAAACCCCGTCTGTTTTTTCGAGTTATTTAAAGGTGGTGACAATAACGAGACTTACCCGAGATCTATGCCCTTTTTTACAGTAGTGACGAGCCAAACAGATTCAATTGGGTTATAGATGCGGTTAACCTTTTTGGTGGAAAGATTACCAGAGAACCCGGTCCCTACGTGGTATCAGCACCAAAATCACAGCATGTTTGGATCCTGGTGGTTGGAAAACGGTAAGCTCACTTGCTGATATACTTTGTTCGTGCAACTTTTTCTTCTTGAATATCTGTATTTTGCTTACTTGCCCCATGTTACTATGTCAGCATGTATCATTCGTTGGTCTGCCGTAATTCTTTTGTTTGTTATATGAATTGACTTCAAAGTAGGATGTCTCAGCAATTTCTGTGATGCATGGTTAGCTATAATTCGTAGTTCATGTACACATAGTAAAGCCCTAAACTCGATGCAAAAGATTATGATTGGTTTTTCCAATTGAAGTGTCCTGTATGACTTGTCACTTTGTTTTCGTAATCTGTTAGCTCTCTGATTGCTTGAAAATTTATGAAATTTTGGGGTAAAAAACGTTTCTGTGCAAATCCAACCCAATATAAAGTCAGTTCGTACAAAATTACCCATTTTGACCCGAAGCCATCTTGCCTTGGTACTGTCCACTTATTTAAAAAGACGGTCTTGATAATTTCTTGTCAATATTTTGCTGGTCTTTGTTGATAACATTTCTGAAAGAACTAGAAGGATGCTGTGGAGATTATACTCGTTCGGCCCAGAGTTCAGCAGTCGTCTCTTTGGTAAAGCTTCATATTCGATCAGGAAATGAGAAATGGTTGTTGGAGTCACCAGTCAAAGTGTAGCCATTCTCTCTCTAAAAAGAACGGAAATATGAGTGTAAACCCATATGAGAATTTCTGAATCCAAATGCATCGTCACTTAATAACCGTATTAAATGGCACCCTATTATCAAAGTGGCTTCAAATTACAAACTCGTATGGATTATTATTA
Source organism: Artemisia tridentata subsp. tridentata (assembly GCA_021014915.2). Classification (NCBI taxonomy): domain Eukaryota; kingdom Viridiplantae; phylum Streptophyta; class Magnoliopsida; order Asterales; family Asteraceae; genus Artemisia; species Artemisia tridentata. The sequence continues at coordinate 415,131,277 of CP139505.1, forward strand.
TTATAATGTTAGAGTCCGTTAAACCTTGTATAGTTGTATCCCATTATCCTACTGTTGGTGTATGTGCCCAGATGACGCACATCACCCAGACCATTAGTAACCCGTCCGAATTCATACTTTAAGTATTGCACCATCAGTCTTCAACCAATGCCACAATACTGGGGGGGACATGTTGGTGTATGTGTCCGGACGATATGTATCGTCCGGACTCTCATCGCTTGTCCGGACATCTCACTACGTCCGGACCGTCGTCGCACGACCGGCCATTTCCGCCGATAAGCCCGCCGCCACTTATGTTGTGTGGTCCCATCAACCGACACACTCCCAGATTTCACGGGATTGTGTCCCCCACGTGGCCTGACACATACCTACTATGTCAGACATAGGTCAACTCGCATGGTCCCGAGGTGAACAGGTACAGTAGGTGTGGGTAGTATAAATACCCACACCTCATTTATGATTATCATCAATTCTCACACCTACCACTTTTACTCTCACATTACTGTTCACTCAATTATAAACCGATACTTACTCTCACGCCGGAGGTCGGTCTTGGGATAAAACCCAAGGCGAGCCTAACGCGTGTATCTCGTGTGCAGGAGCAAATAAGGTCCAAGGAGCCCGCTCCGAAGGACAACATACAGAAGTGGGGCCTTCATACAAGGTGATGTTTCAACATTTGGCGCCATCCGTGGGACCCGCTATTCAATCTACCTAAGCTTTGAATGGCAGGTTCCTCCTTCCCCTCTCTTCGTCTCAACGACAGAGAGGACGAGACTAACAACCATAACACTTACGGCCCTAATGATAACCAGGATCAGCACGAAACCAATAACCCGGATCTAGGCGGGCCCAGCCATGAGCCGTACGACCCCAGCAATGCTAACATCTGGCAGGAGCCTGACAATGACCATGATCGGCTCGAGCCCAGCAACATTCACAAACGGCACGAACCTGAGAATGAACACGCTCGGTTTGGAACTAACAACAATCAGAACCGACGTGACAACTCGGCCGAGAACTCTCCCAGTCTCCAAGAGCTGATTAGCAGTCAAGTAGCGTCCCTAACGGAACTGATCAAAAAGCACAATGCACTCACCGGGAGCGCTTTAAAGCCAATAAGGTTAAATTTCGAAGATGAAGGGGATACCAGCCGAGGAAAAGAAAAAGTAAACGAAGGCAAGAACGATGACTTGCATAAGCCCTTCAAAGAGACATCAAGGTCACCGTTCACACGCCGCATCGTGGAGTTTTCGGGCCCAAGTCACACCATGCCACTTAACATGAGGTTCTATGACGGATCAACAGATCCAAACGATCACCTCACCAGGTTCACCGGAGCTGCTAACCAAGGGGAATGGCCGATGCCTGTATGGTGCCGGATGTTTCAACAAACGCTAGACGGAGCGGCAGGTGGATGGTTTGAAAGGTTGGAACCTGGGAGTATCGATAGTTGGAACGAACTAAGGGAGCTATTCTCCGCGAGGTTTTCGCTCCGAAGAAAATGCGTAAAGGATCCCACAGAGATCACAAAAATCGTCCGGCGAGCTCACGAATCCCTTTTGGACTTCAAGGAAAGATGGACTGATGAGGCAAGTTACATAAGCGGTGTGCCGGAAATCATGAAAATCTCCGCCTTCATGAACGCACACAGGTGTCCGACCCTCTCCAAGAAATTCTCCGATAGGGTGCCACGCACAGTTACGGATATGTTCACCAGGATAGACGATTTTATAAGATCCGAAGAGGCATACCGCAGCACAGAATTACCGAAAGGAGAAGGATTCGATTCAAAAGGGAAGGGAACCCCAAACTTCAAAAATGACAGGCCGCGGGTAGAACGCCGAAGTGATTACCGGTCGAAGGATACATACCACCCTTACGTGAATCCCATCCGGAGCTTCCACCATGGTGACCCTCCCCGCGGTGACCTTCCTCTTCTAGATTACCGCCGCAACGACCCACCTAAACCGGCTCACCATCGAACGGGCCTTTTGTCGCTAACCAAACCCCCCAGGGAAATATTGGCCACAGAACTCCATTTGAACTTACCGCCTCCAGCCCCAATGGGAAGCCGACCGAAAAGGGAGAATTCAGATAAATACTGTGAATACCACAGGGACAAGGGACACCTTACCGATGATTGTTTCCAACTAAAGAGGCAGCTAGCGTCCGCCTTGGAATCCGGAAAACTTGACCATCTCCTAAAAGATTTCAGGCAACAGGATGGGGGTAAAGGCAGAGACCAACAGAGGAAAAACGATAATGGAAAGCCCAGAGTAATCAACCTGATAAGGAGCTTGCCTAATATTCCGGGGTCGGTCTCCAATCATAATACTGAAAGGTGGATGGACGTACCAATAACTTTCCCTTCCCTTGCCTACGCGGACCTATCGTACGAACCTCTCATTATAGAAGGCTGCTTCGAAGGAAACTTAGTGCGGACAGTTTATGTTGATGAAGGATCATCAGTGAACATCATGTATAAGCATTGCTTCGACAAATTCAGTGCTAAAACGAAAAGTCGAATTCAGGAGACCAACACCACGCTAATAGGTTTCTCGGGAGAGCGTAACAAGCCAAAAGGGAAAATAATCATGGAAGTACTCTTCGGTAACGATAGAGAGTACCGAAGGATGTTCACGAAATTTTATGTAATACAATCTCCAGCAGCCTACGAGGTAATTCTGGGGAGATCCGGGCTCAGAGAATTGCGAGCTATCACCTCAACGAATCATTCTATGATGAAGTTTCCCACTCCAGCGGGGATTGCAACCCTGGCTACTCGACCGGGCACGAAAACCGAAGACCAAAAGTTCGGGGTAAATCGTGCAAAGGTAGCCCCAAAGCGGGCCGAAAACATCAACGTCAAGAAGAGAAAGGCGGCAGAAAGGCAGGAAACTCGGACCTCTCACGCTCCGGATTTCGAACAGGCAAAGAAGCTTTGACTTCAAAACTCCCGCCCGGAAGCTTTGACTTCAAAACCTCGCGCGAATAACAGCATCGTTTGGTGAAACGCTGCAGTAAAATGTCCGATGTAGCCTACAATCGGAACTGTCTTTTGTAAAAGTTGTAGGCTAGCTTGCTAATTACTAGTCTGTAGTTTCTCCGGCATCCGGAGGGACAATTTTACGGCTTAACGCCTTGATGTATGTATAAAATTAAACGGATCGTGGAAAACACTCCCTCCCTCGTGAGCGGATCGTGAAAACACTCCGTCAATATAAATTAAACGGATCGTGGAAAACACTCCCTCCCTCGTGAGCGGATCGTGAAAACACTCCGTCAATATAAATTAAACGGATCGTAAAAACACTCCCTCCCTCGTGAGCGGATCGTGAAAACACTCCGTCAATATAAATTAAACGGATCGTGGAAAACACTCCCTCCCTCGTGAGCGGATCGTGAAAACACTCCGTCAATATAAATTAAACGGATCGTGGAAAACACTCCCTCCCTCGTGAGCGGATCGTGAAAACACTCCGTCAATATAAATTAAACGGATCGTGGAAAACACTCCCTCCCTCGTGAGCGGATCGTGAAAACACTCCGTCAATATAAATTAAACGGATCGTGGAAAACACTCCCTCCCTCGTGAGCGGATCGTGAAAACACTCCGTCAATATAAATTAAACGGATCGTGGAAAACACTCCCTCCCTCGTGAGCGGATCGTGAAAACACTCCGTCAATATAAATTAAATGGATCGTGGAAAACACTCCCTCCCTCGTGAGCGGATCGTGAAAAACCTCCGTCAATATAAATTAAACGGATCGTGGAAAACACACCCTCCCTCGTGAGCAGATCGTGAAAACACTCCGTCAATATAAATTAAACGGATCGTGAAAACACTCCGTCAATAAAATTAAACGGATCATAAAAACACTCCCTCCCTCGTGAGCGGATCGTGAAAACCCTCCGTCAATATAAATTAAACGGACTGTGAAAACACTCCGTCAATAAAATTAAACGGATCGTAAAAACACTTCCTCCCTCGTTAGCGGATCATGAAAACACTTCGTCCCAAATTTAAACGAATTATAAAAACATTCCATCCGATTGTGAACGGATAGTGACAACGCCCTGTCGAATAAAATTACACGGATAAGTAAGGACACTCCGTCAAAATGAATTGAATGAATCGTGCAAATACTCCATGTGAATTAAAAAAGTCGTAAAAAACACTCCCTCCCCCGGGAGGGGATCGTGAAATCACTATCAAATAAATGAATCAGCAAGAAGAGGGAAGTTTCTGTCCTCATGGATAGGCCGCTTAATTACCCTGAACATATCTCTCATCCCAGGGGGTCCTAAATCGAACGGTTTATACGACGAGCGAAGTCTTTTAGATCATATGCGCCTTTGTCTGTTTCCTAATGATGCATAGCTTTGAAGGCACGGATAATAAATAATTCCAGAAACGCTTGTCATGAAAGTTAAGAACACATAATTTATCTACGGTCAGCAGGTTCAAATAAACGAACATTACAGTCATGAACAAGTCATTATACGGGATGTCCGGTTACAACCATTGTCATTATTACATTCATCCAAGGTAAAGAAGTTTAAGACAAGAAACAAACAGTCAAGAGCCCTTATTCGCAACATCCCCCACCACAGAAGAGCCGCCCGTCGAAGCATGCTTCACACCGGAAGATGTTCCGGTCTGGTTGGGAGGACGGGCTATTGTAGCTTTCGTTGGAGGGGCACGGATGACAGGAAGGACATCCATAAGCTCAGCCAGGGGCAACCGATAAGAATCTGCAAGCTTCTGAACATATGGATACCGAGCCTCAAACAACTTTGCATACTCCGCCTGCCAAAGTTTGGGAGCTTCCATGTTGAGGTTGCGAAACTTGGCCAGGATTCTGCCATGATCTTCTTCTTTGCGCTCATACTTAAGACCGTCTAGAAACCCAGCGGTATATGTCAAGCTGTAAACCCTTCCCACGCTCTCTTTGTACTCGGAACTACAGAACAACCGCTCACAAGCAGTCGGAAACAGATCCTTCACAACGCTTTGGCGCTCAATCTCTGATCGTCCAACCTGGGCAAGCAAGTCTTTATTCTCTTGCTCCAGCCGTCCTATGGTTTTATCCCTTTGTCCTACACCCTGCTCCAACTCTTTTAAGCTACCAGCACGAGAGTCAGCTATCCTCCTCCATTCATCCCTGTCTTTCTCCATCTCAGCTAACTGAGCAGATAGCCTCTCTTCTCGAGTCGACACTCCGGCTCGCACATCGGACAGTTCCTGCTTAAGAGCATTAAATTCATCAACCAACCGTGCATGCCGGCCATGCTCCGCACTACGCTGCATTATGCCCTCTTTGTACTGCCGGTCTAGCTCCTTATGCTCACCGAGCAGTTGGTCGAACCTACGGAGCAACTCAGCTTGCAAAGCAACACCACTCCCGGCCTGCTCATACGCCACATGAACTAGCTGGCTAAGGTTTAACTCTGCGAGAGCAGCTTTCTCGACAGGAGGTGTGACATGCATCAGCAGCTCCCGGCAGGCTCGGTAAGAATCCAAGCGGACATCCTGAGGCAAAGACCAACCGGGAACAAAAAGCCCCCTCTCGAGCAAACCCTGATCTGTAAAAAAAAATGGAATAGATCGCTCAGTAAAAATAAGACAACAAAGTATATATGAATAATAAAAAAAAAAAAACCCCCCCACAAGGAAGATCTCCTACCTCCTCCAACTGATTGATGTTCCACAACAGTATGTTGAGAATGCATGGAATGGTCTGAATGAACCATATGATCTGCAAGAATAGCAAGGGACTGTAAATAAAGGAAAAGAGTTTGAAATAAAAAACCGCGACCAGTCAAGGAAGACAGTTTATACCGTCAGACAAAGACTGCTGATTTTCTATGTGGGTCTCCGGAATAGGCTGCTCCTCGGGATTATTCTCGTCGGTATGCTCAGCCGAAGATTCCCGCACATCCGGATTCCCACCACCCTCCTGATCCTTTTGCTCCGGCATTTCTCCTCCGCCCTGGTTTTCGGCAGTACCCTCAGCCACCGACGGCTCAACATGACGGATGGGAGTGACATCAAGAGTATGATCCGAAGCCTCATCTCCCTCCCTCCGTTTGCTTCTCTTCTTCTTGGGCTTCCGAACAACCGATGGACCCTCAGCATTCCTCTTCTTACCCTCTGCCTCTACGGCCTGCTTTTTTCTCTCCTTCTCTTCTCTAGCGGACAATATATTCAGGTCCGGTCTCTCAACCACCTTCTGTAAAGGAGTTTTCTCCGGAATTACACTCCCCGGTGCCAATGGCTCAGTTGTACGCTTCGGCCTTTCACTCTCATCCTCCAGGGCATCTCCCCTACCAACTTCAACATCAATTTCCACTGGCAGTTCCAAATACTCTGTCATGGAAAGAACTACAAAAAAAAAGGGGGGTAGTAGAGACAGTAAGCCAAACAAATAAAAAAAAAAAAAACAACACTACAAAACAAAGGCAAGCAAATTTGCATTACCATGCCCATCGGCATCCTTTAGAACGCCCTTATAACCGGGATAATCAAAAACCCTACTAAGTCCAGTCATCCACAATAGAGCGGCTGAAGGTTTTTTCAAACGAATCACTTTACGAGCAATTGTCTCAGCGTCCCTTTCAGAATACGACACCGGAAATTCATCGGTAACTTTGGAATCCCTATGCCTCCATGGCATTGCCTGCGGAAATGCTCTCCGACTGATCAAAAAGAAATGGTTCTTCCAGTGCTTTAGCCCTGTCAACACCTCCTCAAAGCATTTCATTGCTCGCGCCCCCGTCCGATTTTCAAAAGAAAACCAATGCCCCTGTTTACACAATCTGTAGAAGACCCTAAACAGATGGACGGTTGGTCTTACACTCAGGCTATAACAACGAACCTCAAACATGGTCACCCGGTTCAAACCTATCGGTACCAGTTGAGAAATATGCACCCGGAAATATCCTATCACTGCTAATAAGAATGTTGAGAAGGGAATCCTAACACCCCCTATACTTAGCTGGTGAACATAAATACCGATTTTGTCGTCCGGCAACATGTCCATGGTCATTCCTGCCGGAGGTAATGTGGGCTCTAAATCCAAGGGAATCCCGAACTCGCCAACCACACGATCCAACTCACCCTGCGTCAATTTAGATATATGTACATGCATATCGCACTTAGGAACTATTTTAGCAGGCTGCGGTCCAATCCTACTGACTAATGGGACATTCCCTGGTGCGCTCATCTCAGCGGCCATATCTAAAAGGATGCCGACGGGAAATTTACGAAAGATAATTACAAAGAAGAATGAAACGCACCTTTCGGAAATTCCTAAAACAGGTGATCGGCTGACAAAATGGATATTGCACCGAGGGAAATAAGATGAAAAGCACAGTTGAAAACTAGAAAATGAGAAGAGAAACCGATATATATAGGAAGGAAAACTTGCAAAGAAGTAAAAAGCTCACAGCATCCTGACACCTTTTGACGTGGCAATTCCTGGAACGTTGGATGCTCATAGCATAAGTCACACGTGTCATCCAAGTACTAATATATAAAATAAAAGCTACCTCTATCTGGCCCATGGGCCTACAACTGAGTTAGCCCAATAGCTGTGAGTAAGCCCTACAATCATCGGGCTATCACACATATACAATCCGAATCCATCGGCCCTCGACATATAAAAACAATATTAGAAGACATACCGATCGTATGTCCGCCTGTCCCACACCGAAGGCTATAGAAAACAACCCTCCGAACAACTAACAACAAAAGTTCACAATGGTATTCTGTAAACATATGTGCTCAGATACAGAGATAAAGAAATGAAAAGCTTGCTGAGCACAAGTTATCATTGATACTCCATTCTGGAGGATAGAGTTCAGCTCGAATAGTACAAGACAAAAAGACCGTAAGATAATTGTTATATGTCCGAAGGAAACGCACCGGGAGACGGAAGCTACAATAGTCTTAACGGCTCTGGCCGAAAGGCCATAAGGTACTCTTTAAAGTATTACATCAATATTTTACTAACAATACAATACCGGTGTATGGGTCCGAAACACAGGACGAAATCGAAAAAGCACACTTTAAGTATTGCACCATCAGTCTCCAACCAATGCTACAATACTGGGGGGGACATGTTGGTGTATGTGCCCAGATGACGCACATCACCCAGACCATTAGTAACCCGTCCGAATTCATACTTTAAGTATTGCACCATCAGTCTTCAACCAATGCCACAATACTGGGGGGGACATGTTGGTGTATGTGTCCGGACGATATGTATCGTCCGGACTCTCATCGCTTGTCCGGACATCTCACTACGTCCGGACCGTCGTCGCACGACCGGCCATTTCCGCCGATAAGCCCGCCGCCACTTATGTTGTGTGGTCCCATCAACCGACACACTCCCAGATTTCACGGGATTGTGTCCCCCACGTGGCCTGACACATACCTACTATGTCAGACATAGGTCAACTCGCATGGTCCCGAGGTGAACAGGTACAGTAGGTGTGGGTAGTATAAATACCCACACCTCATTTATGATTATCATCAATTCTCACACCTACCACTTTTACTCTCACATTACTGTTCACTCAATTATAAACCGATACTTACTCTCACGCCGGAGGTCGGTCTTGGGATAAAACCCAAGGCGAGCCTAACGCGTGTATCTCGTGTGCAGGAGCAAATAAGGTCCAAGGAGCCCGCTCCGAAGGACAACATACAGAAGTGGGGCCTTCATACAAGGTGATGTTTCAACATAGCCCAAAGAAGTGAAGTCTTACTTGGATATATACTAAAGTGTATGGTGACCTTATATTGGAAGAAAAGTGAAAGTGATAGCCATCTTGACGTTGGTTGTAAAAAAAGAACGTCATTATGACTCTTGGTTTGAAAATTAATACAAATTCTAAACTTTTTAAATATGTTATCATTCGGAAAGTATTCATGCTCCAAGCTCTTCTATTTATTTATAAGAAGATTGTCCATATGTTTATCTAACTAAATATCTTACTTTTCTTTACTATATACAAAAGCAAAAATAATATTGCTTAAAACTTAAGTAATGTTCAATACCCGAAATACCATTTTAAAAGCTTGAGTAGTACAGCATTTTATGTAATTTCAAAATTTTGCATATAGACCGGAACGTAAAAGTATTTCTTGTATCTTACGTGTCGAATACATGCCCAACCTCATCAAAACAGGATGTTCCCCGAGGCTAACTCGATCAGTCACATAAGAATGGCCAACAATTTTACTTTAGTTTCCTTTAACAAAACTGGATTTTGAATGGTTCACGAAGTATTTTTGTTAGCTAACCCAACAGTTCAATCATCCCTACTGTATAACAAACTAAGTTGTGCCTCAGCTCCATGTAAAGGCTCTATTGAACACATATGACTTGCTACTTTCACTCATGCATAAGGTGCCATTCAAACTGACCCACTGATGTCATCTATGTGACTAACAAATGAGTCGACTAGGGTGATTCAAGACCACCCTCTTGGTTGCCTATATTTCTAGAGAAGATATTAAGAGACATAGGGACAGCTTCGTCCTGTACTCCTGCCAATCTAAAACTCAAATCAGTCACAAGGTAGTAACGAAATTGATAGATGCGTCACCCTCACACGCCCTATTAAAGGACTCACCAAAGCCACACAGAGTTTTGATCAGTCGCATAAAATAGCCTATTGAATTTATTCAGAATGTTCTCCTAGATGATAAATGAAGCACACTTATACAACATCATAAAGATACGGGCTATGGGTCTTGCTGGACTATGCGGAGTCACTGTATATTCACTCTCAAACCCATTTGATTAACGAAAAAGACAATGTAAATTACACTTTTTTATGGTCATCATATTGTCATTTTCTATCGATCATTTGGTTTATCATGTAACTCACATTTAAAGTACTACCTTTGTCGCATTCACCGGGTATAAAACCCTATACCCAAAAAAAAAAAAAAAAAAAACTACCTTTGTCAAAGTGGTCAAAGATTAGTCACAAACTTTAGCTTTTGCATCCAAATGGTTTTGTATCCTTCAACAAAATGATCCCATATTTGCATTAATCAGTTCTTAGACTTCGTTAGAAGCTTGCATATATTGGAAAATGAATATAAAGTTCTCGACTTTTTAGTATCTTTTGGCACTTGAAAAAAACGGGTACTCCAAACTTTGTTTTTACAAAAGTGTGGCTCTTCATGTAAGGTCTTTATTTAGAGGTGAAAACAAGCTGAGTCGCTCGTGAAAAGCTCAAGATCGGATTGGTAAAAGCTCGAATGAGGTGAGCTTAAACGAGGTCGACCCTAAATTGTGGCTCATTTATTAATCGAGCTCGAGTCCAAGCTTCATATATATATAAAGCTTGACTGGGCTCGCGAGCCTAAACGACACTAGGATATTTAAATATTAAACTTTATATAATACATATTATCCATTTGTATTATAGGTTAGCTTATTAATGAGCTCAATAATAAGCTCAAAATAGATATACTACGAGCCGAGCCTTTATTTTTATTGGCACGTTGTAAAAAAGAGCCGAGCCCAAGTCTACATAGATTAGAGTACTAGAAATGCACAAGTCGACATGTAAGCATGTAAATTATTACTACGTACTAATACGGAGTACTTAAAAGATACTATTATTTTTAATGATAATCATGGAGACCCCATAGTGGATGCGTTTGTGAAAATGATGAGATAGCAAATTGAGAATCAGACTCCAGAATAGAAGTTAAGTTAAGCCCATTTCTAAGGCTTTTGTCTTTCTGTAAACATTTTATGTTAAATAGAAGTAGGAAGATATGCATCATAAGATAGAGTGTAGGGCATTTGGTAAGTGAGACTTATTATAACTCCAAAGGTCAGCGGGTACCATTCTCAAGGTCATATATATATATATAAAATATATATATATATATATATATATATATATATTTTAACTAATATACAAAATTAGCAACTCGTGTTAGGGGTATCCTGTGGTTTGCTTGATTCGTTCTTAAAAAAAAAAAAAAAAAAAAAAAAAAAAAAAAAGTATGTAACTACAGTATGTAACTTTAACAATCAAATTTAAGAAAACAAATCCTCTTGACATTTTATTTGTATAAGATCACTCATTTTCTGAGTTTGTGCTTGGAATTAGTCATGCTGCAGCTGTGGCCTTGGCTGCAAAAAAAATGTCCATATATAGTTATTCCTGTGTTTGTCTTAGATATACTTTTGTATTTATGTATGTTTACATATGGACTGGAGCTTTTTTTTCGTATGAAATTTTGCTACAATTCGCAGACTCTTATCATATTGACAGCTGGATAGTAAAAACAATCAAAAGCATATAACAGAAACTCAGAAAGTGCAGATTAAATTTTTACCATGTCAAAATTTACAACTTGCCAAAACTTTAAGAAACTAAGAACTTTCAATTGAACGCTAAGAAGATGGTATATATGATCAGTAGAATTTACACTATTTGTTAGACTTTACGACTCGGGTCAAGATGAAAGTGCTAGCTCAGCCCAAGCTAAGAAAGATGAGGCCTTGAGCTCTGATGATCCAGTGGTGTCGAGTTTGCTTTCTAACGTTGCACACAAATCTTGCATGCTTACTTTATCTCTAGGCCTTGCGTGAATGCAGCTTCTGACTACTTCAATAAAAAGTGATTAGGACTGCAATTTTCATAGGCTTGACATACAGATGGTAAGTGAGGTTGTGGCTTCTTGGATTGTTGCAGGTCATTTTGTGCCTGAAAATGAGTTGGGAGGTTGATGTTCCTTTGATTACCTCGGGGTGAGAATTAGTTGCAAACGAGAGGTAAAGGGTCATGCACGAGGTTTTGCTTTAGAGCTAGTTCTTTGGGGAATTTCTAAGTAGTGGCCATTCCTCACGAGTTTTTTTGAGTTCATTTTGGTGTTTAGACTTGCTTTCCTTTATATATAGGCGTGGATGCCAGCCAAAGACCTCATGGTTGGTGATTTTGTGCAGGTAAATGGGTGTAAATTTGGTTAATGGATAATAGCAAGTTGGCGATGGTTGTATCCGTTAGAAATAAAAAGTGTGCCTTTAATCTTTAGTGATAGTTTAATTTTATAACGGAATAATGACCTTTAGTTAAAACATATAGGCTTGAAACTTCACTTATGGTAATCAAACCTTTTCCTAGTAATAGAAACAAGATAACTGGAGCAGGGGAGGAGGGGACTCACAAAAGTAAGTCAAATAAAATCAAGAGTTAATTACATAAATGGTCACTGTGGTTTAACCTTTTTTTCACTTCTGAACTTTTTTTTTTACTGGTTCAGTCACTGTGGTTTGCATTTATTTACCGGTCCAGTCCAATTCCGAATAAAATGACCAAAAAGCTCTTGTCATCTTCTTTTGCTAATGAGTAAATTACATAAATGGTCACTATGGTATGTCTATTTTGTCACATTGAGTCCTTTAGACTAACGGCCGTTAGTCCTTTATACGTTTTCGTCCGTATTTACACGTTTTCGTCCGTATTTACACGTTTTCATCCGTATTTATACGTTTTCGTCCGTATTTACACGTTTTTGTCCGTATTTACACGTTTTCGTCCGTTTTTACACGTTTTCATCCGTTTTTACACGTTTTCGTCCTTTTTTACATGTTTTCATCCGTTTTTACATGTTTTCATCCGTATTAACACGTTTTCGTCCGTTTTAACACGTTTTCGCCTGTTTTTACACGTTTTTGACCGTATTTACACGTTTTTGTCAGTTTTTACACGTTTTCATCCGTTATTACATGTTTTTGTCCGTTTTTACACGTTTTCGTCCGTTTTTACACGTTTTCATCCGTATTTACACGTTTTCTTCCGTATTTACACGTTTTCATCCGTTTTTTACACGTTTTCGTCAGTATTTACACGTTTTCATCCGTTTTTACACGTTTTCGTCCGTTTTTACACGTTTTCATCCGTATTTACACGTTTTCGTCAGTATTTACACGTTTTCGTCCGTTTTTACACGTTTTCATCCGTATTTACACGTTTTCATCCGTTTTTACACGTTTTCGTCAGTATTTACGCGTTTTCGTCCGTTTTTACACGTTTTCGTCCGTTTTTACACGTTTTTGACCGTATTTACACGTTTTCGTCCGTTTTTTACACGTTTTCATCCGTTTTTACACGTTTTCATCCATTTTTACATGTTTTTGACCGTATTTACACGTTTTCGTCCGTTTTTACACGTTTCATCCATTTTTACATGTTTTCATCCGTTTTTACACGTTTTTGACCGTATTTACACGTAAAAACGGACGAAAACATGTAAAAAAGAATGAAAATGTGTAAAACAGACGAAAACATGTAAATACGGTCAAAAACATGTAAAAACGGACAAAAACATGTAAAAACGGATGAAAACGTGTAAAAATGGACGAACACGTGTAAATATGGTCAAAAACATGTAAAAACGGATGATAACGTGTAAATACTGTCAAAAACGTGTAAAAACGGATGAAAACGTGTAAAAACGGACGAAAACGTGTAAATACGGTCAAAAATGTGTAAAAACAGACGAAAACGTGTAAAAACGGACGAAAACGTGTAAATACTGACGAAAACGTGTAAATACGAATGAAAACGTGTAAAAACGTACGAAAATGTGTAAAAACGGATGAAAACGTGTAAATACTGACGAAAACGTGTAAAAATGGACAAAAACATGTAATAACGGATGAAAACGTGTAAAACGGACAAAAACGTGTAAATACGGTCAAAAACGTGTAAAAACGGACGAAAACATGTTAAAACGGACGAAAACGTGTTAATACGGATGAAAACATGTAAAAACGGATGAAAACGTGTAAAAACGGACGAAAACGTGTAAAAACGGATGAAAACGTGTAAATACTGACGAAAACGTGTAAAAACGGACGAAAACGTGTAAATACGGACGAAAACGTATAAATACGGATGAAAACGTGTAAATACGGACGAAAACGTGTAAATACGGACGAAAACATATAAAGGACTAACGGCCGTTAGTCTAAAGGACTCAATGTGACAAAATAGACAAACCATAGTGACCATTTATGTAATTTACTCATTAGCAAAAGAAGATGACAAGGGCTTTTTAGTCATTTTATTCGGAATTGGACTGGACCGGTAAATAAATGCAAACCACAGTGACTGAACCAGTCAAAAAAAAAGTTCAGTGATTGAAAGTGAAAAAAATGTCAAACCACGGTGACCATTTATGTAATTAACTCTAAAATCAATTAGAAACCGTGCAGTGAGTACCTAGTTTAGCGTCCTATTTTAGGTAATTTTTTATACCAATCTCATCTAGTGACTAAGAAGAGATCCACAACACAAGGATCAGTCAATTGCCTAATCTTAGAATATATTGTTGTAGAAATAGTCGAGCGCGATAGTGAAATTAATATGCTCCAGGAATAGTGTCCCATGAATGTTGCGGCCTTTTCTTGTTGGGGTATCTCATTAAAAAGACTTGTTTGGTCATCATCACAAATGAAGTGTTTTGATTTGGGTTCACACAAATATTCAAACAATTTTCTTAAACTAACTAATCAAAGATTGCAATTGCATGCACTAGATGAAGGGTATGTTTGGCACAAGTAGGAGCTGGAGCGGATCGCTGGAGCGGATCGCTGGAGCTGGTTGCTGGAGCAGGTGGCTGGAGCTTTTTTTTACATGCTAGTACAACTAGCATTTCATTTAGTAGCTTATTTTTTTAACAAGCTCCTTCAAGCCGTGTCAGCCAAACGAGACTTATTTTCAATGGTAGCTTATTTTTCTAAAAAAATAAGTTCATGCTACGATAAGCTCGTGCGCCAAACATAGCCGAAGTACTTGTTTGAAAATTAGTGCTCGTCATATTTTTGGATATCACATATCATTATTCTTAGGTTAGAAAAGTAATTTCCCCCAAATTATTGTATTGTCAAGAACCAAAATTATGTTTTTACAGAAACATAGAAGTTATATTTTCATTATGTACCTTCTTTCTTGGTTTAACATATTTACAAAATGTGTGTGATTTTACAGGAACTTCAGAACTCTTCAGAGGTTCAACTCGTGTGTTCTTCATAACGCCATGCCTAAATTCGTGGAAGTTTGGGCATGAAGTTTGTTTTTGGACAATTCTATACAATTCGTTGGTCTAAAGGAGTTTGAGAGAGGTATGAACAACGAGCCCAAACCACATATATCTTTCATGTAAAAATTATGTGCAACAACACGTTTGTCACGGTGGCAGATTCAAAAGGAAACAAGAAAATGGGAGCCTCAATCTTCTGGATCTTAAGCAATGAAGGAGGAAGGAATTTTCTAAGTATACTGCGGAAGAAACTGCTGAAGATGTTAGAAGAGTTACTAAAAGTATGGGACTGAAGTCGGTTGGATTTACTCATTTCAAGAGAAAGAAGCTTGTGATTTTGATGTTTAGAGACGCGTAAACAAACTGGACACCTGACCAAAACGTGATTGTGTAATTAAAGCCACTTAATGGGTGTCGACTCATGATTGTGTTTGTGTTTTTTTTTTTTTTTTTTTTTGTGCTGTTGCAAAATACTAGTTGAACTGTAGTAAGGCGGCTTGCTTGATGTTATGGTTTCACCATCGATATGTAGGGTTTGTTTGTTTGTTTTTTTTTTTTTTTTTTTTTTTTTTTTTTTTTTTTTTTTTTTTTGTGATATTTCTAGAAGCAAAAATTTACAACTTTTTGTTGAAGGGTCGTTTAATAGAATATCATTTGCAATATGTTTTGTACTTGATTGCTTTTACACGTGAGAAGGGAGGTAAGTTCCGCAAAAATGATAAATTTCCACAAAAATATTCTCAGCAGCTTCCCTTGTTTGCTTTTTTAATCAAGTCGGCTGAAGGGAGTGCAGCGAACCGCCCGGCGATTAGCCCTTGGAACGCCGGCGGATCGCCCCCAACACCGCCCCCCCCCCCCTCCCCCCCGCGGCGACTTGCCCCTCAGGCGATAGATATGGATCGCCGGTTTCTTCTGTACTTGTGTCATTGTATGTGAGTATATATATTGCCTGCTACTTCTGCTACTTGCCTGCTACTTCTATCATTTACATATGGGTCGCCTGCTACACCACTCCCCCTTTTTTTTTGAGGCTACCCAACATGCTGACTCAGCGCCACGTGTCGCGAGTCGCCCTTAGTTGGGTAGCCCCACTCCCTTCAGTCTAAGTTTCCTACATGTCTTTTCAATTTCAGAAAACATCATCTAGTGTGTCTATGTTTTTCTCTTATGTTTGCAGACAGAAAGTGAAAATGATACAAGTTCTTATGTCTCCAAACAAGAAGAGCAAATGAAATAAGTTTTTTTTTTTTTTTTTTTTTTTGAAATAAGTTTTTTCTTTTCGACATAAAAGGGAAAAATGACTTTTTTCCATTTCAATCATATTCTTTTTCTTGCATAGACAAAATACATGTAAGAAAACGAACAACGCCTTATTGCTTCTTTCTACATGTACAAAACTAAGAGCTTTCCTTCTTATATCATTCATCGCTTCTTTTATTTATATGTATTTCAAGATAAATGTCCATTTAAACCTAATCAAAAAATATTTTAAAGAACAAAAATAAAACTATTGGGGTTTTGCAAAGGGCTACTTATCGAGCAACACAAAGCTTATCTACTGATTTTATTTAGAAAACTTCTCTTGTATGCTAAGGTCAATATAGTTAACAAATAGAACATTGTCTTGAACTAAACTACTTGCCGCGTAGAATACTCTTAATTAACTCCAAGGCATAAATTTTAAGAAACACAAAACGAATTGAATTATCACCATTTTTTCCTCAACTTTAACGAAACATCAAAAAACAAAAAAACGAGAGTAAATCCATGTATGAAATCGGTGATAAACTTTAGCATTAACTATTAGAGTGGCCTCATAATACAAACGGCTCTATATGAGTTACATATAAAAGGTACAAATAAAAACCTATTCAAGCTTACATCCCATATAGATTAAAGAATTGAAATCTTTCTTGTTTATATTTATATACTACAGAGAATGAGGATCACACATGTCTACAATATTACTATGTTTTCGGATACATATGCAGGTAAAGTTGATTTTAAAACTAAAAATTTCTAACTTCAAATGTTTCTGTTTCTAAAAATGAATATAATACTCTCGACTTTTTAGTATATGTTGTCACTTTAAAATAATGGTTAGTCAAAATCTTTATTAACAAAGATTGTCCATGTGTTAATATAACTAAATATTTAGTAATATTCTATCTATCTATACCAATCATTCTTAATTTCCATTGACCAATAGAAACTGTTAATTAGATATTCTTATCAGAATGTGTAATAGAAATGTTTCACTGATCCACCTCAACTTACGTAATCCCATCCGCACGTACAATGCCATATTAATTTTGGCGTGACATGTTACAAAAACGGATGAAGGTGTGGCCCTTAAAGTTCTTTGGTTTCTGGAACCCAATGATCCTTAAATTTGCAGTAATTCAAATACAAAGTGTTATACACCCTAACCCTAACATACAAAAAAAAATATCTTACGTGTCGGATACACGCCCAACCTTAGCAAAGCGGGATGTTCCCAGAGGCCAACTCGAACAATCACACAAGAATGGCCAACAATTTAAAAAAAAAAATATATATATATATATATATATATATATATATATATATATATATATATATATATATATATATATATATATATATATTATATATATATATATATATATATATGACTTAGTACTTTAGGCTTCTAAATTGCACAGCTCACTCATGCATAAGGTGCCATTCAAACTGATCCACATATGTCATCCATGTGACTAACAAATGAGCCGACTAGGGTGATTCGAGACGACTCCTGTCAATCTAAAACTCAATCAATCACAAGGTGGTAACGAAAATATGTGATCAGAATTATCCGAAATTGATAGATGTATCATCCTCACGCGCCCTACCAAAGACTCACCATCCCACACAGTTTCGAGTTTTGTTCATCTAAACCAAACTATTGTAGTTTCCAAAAGGATAACTTGATCAATCACATAAAAATAGCCTACATGCTTAACGAACACTTATATTAAGCAACAACAAAGGAAGTGCACTTATAAAACATCATAAAGATGAGGAACATCATAAAGATGAGGGCTATGGGTTTTGCTGGACTATGCAGGAGTCACGTTATATTCACTCATACGATACATCACACCAATTTGATTAAGGAAGAAGACAACGTAATTAACACTTTTTTATGGTCATCACATGGTCATTTTCTATCGATTCATCGGTTGTGGTTGGTTTACCATGTAAACTCACATTTGGAGTACTACGATTGTCAAAGATTAGTCAGAAACTTTACCTTCTGCATCCAAATGTTTTTTGTATCCTTCACCAAAATAATCCCAAATTTGCATTAATCAGTTTTTTAACCCAAAATACAAAGTGGTATTCTATCTTATGTGTCGAATACATACCCACCCTCACTGCCTCAGCAAAGTGGGATGTGCAAGAGCTCTTCCGCGATGAGAAATCTTGTTCTTTTCTTCCTTGGGCATTTCAGCATATCTATGATATGATATAACACTTTTTTGGTCAGATATTTGAGATCTATGCGAGTATGAGGATCTAAATTGGATATTATAGATGGCAATATGAGAGGGTTAGCTAACAGGTTAACATGGGTTCAGGTGGACACGGGTCATATTTTGGTCTACGTAAAGCTCGAGATCGATCGGGGCATTTCAGCGTATCTATAACAGAAATCATAAAATTAGTTTGGTTTTATTGCAAGCATACGATGATATTAAAGGTGCAGGGAGATTAGAGATGGTAAGTCAAAATGGGTCAGGTTGAAATGGATCAAAATGGGTTTGGTTCATAAGAATGTCAAATCTGATTCAGGTTCAAACAGGTTGGTAGGTCAGAATGGGGACTTACAAAACCTTCTTTCTCCACAATTTATAAGATTGTACTCTTAAAAGATAGACTTAATGTGACTTTCAACCTGTTTGACCCATTCGACCCATTTGATGTGTTCCTCTTTTAGCTAAACTTGCTTAGAACCATAGGACCCATTTAAGATATGAAAATGCCAAGACCCGTTTATAAGTAAATAGGTTGAAATTGCCACCTATTATGGAGATGATTGTAAAGAAACAGAGATGGCCTTGCGTTTGATCATAACCCATCGGGTTGGAAGACTGGATCCCATCCGAAGTCATTCAGTCCTCTTGCAGGAACAGTGTTCCCCTGAAAGGGTACATTGTGTGTAAATTTATTTGAAATGCCAATTAATCAAAACCTAGTACGAGTGTACGACCATTCATAGGTACATGCAAATCAAATTTTAGACTACAAAAATCAGTTTAACTGTTTGATATCTTACAAAACAAAGTGAAAAATGTAGAGCATACCGGAGTCTTTCCCACAAACGTAATGGGTTCATGATTTGGCCCAATAGCAAGAGAAAATATACACAGAGGATTTGTCCTCATAAGCCATCAACATATTGTTTAGACCTACAAACACAATTGAAGTAGTTGATTAATTAACTTTATTTTTTTATAGTTTAACATCAAGGTAAATAAGACATAAAGATTATTCTATGTACCTTCATGACCAAGCTTCTGAAGGAACCACTTGCTATTGATCAGCATTTGCCATCCCGTAACACACATGAGAAAGTAAAATCAATAAAGCCAGAAAAGACCAAATTTTACCTGTAACAAAGAGATTCGTTTTGAGTTTATTCATAACTATTTAGTATTTAGATTAAAAAAATGTCAAAACAATCAAGTTTTATGTACTGAAGTTACAAGTTGTCAGAAATTTTTTGCAATCCCGAATGTAAGTTCACCTATGATTCATGCTTACTATTAGTGACTGACAGCAATATGATCGTCGAAAATTGGCTAAAAGACAAACAAAACACTAGCAGTCCATTCACCGACTATATGTGATGGAAACTTTCGCTAATTTAAGAACCATTGTGACCAATAGCTAGCCGAAACCTAGAGAGCTTCTTGCCTAGAAAAGAGTCTACCGAAAGATAAAAACACATAATGCTTCCATTACATTAACCAAGATGCAAACAATGTGACATCCGAACTCACAATCTCACAAGAGATGTCTTAATCTGTGCTACCAGGTCTTGTTAACAATATAAACAGATTGCACAGACAAATTGAGGAATGTTCAAATGTGCTGCAAACCTACAGTCCCAATAATCAGCTTTGCGGTGTTCAGCTATCAGATTTGATAGAACATTAAGGGTAGTTGCTGTAACAGAACTGATGTTTTATAATGTGTAACTTTAGTGACTCCATTTTGGCCAAATCTGTCAAGTCTATAAGAAGATTAATGTGACCAGGATTTAAGTAAAATATGTGAATTAAGTAACATGCGACCAATTGTTTTATGATAAGACAATTTTGACAAAAAGCCATAAAACATCACCTTCAAGTGAAATAAGAAAGTGCATCCAGGGAGACTTACATGTAAGGCCCTGCAAACAAAACAAAATACGAGAATGAAATCCTTTTAAGGACCATGGTGTTTAAGGTATTTGATTTATTATGTGTTCAAAAAAAATAACAGGTTATCGTGCAAGCTTTTTAAGAAGAAATAAGCTTGTTGGTGTTGTTTTACTAGACTAATTCATTTAAAATCCTATAGCCTGAACATAAATAGACATGTCACAAACATTCACTAATAAAACTTCCGTTCATTTACTTACATCGTCTTTATGTAAGCGTGGTAACTACATGTTAGAGTTTAATGTATAAATATTAATATACGTATGTCCGGTTTCGAATCCGAGACTCGGGATTGCACACAATACGTGAGAGTTTCAATAGTTTGAATGAATTAAATATATTTTATATTTATATTTATTCATTTCACTAAATAACACTTAACGACAGTTAGTACTTAACGGAGTTAGAGATAACGACCGTTAAAGGACTAAATGTACAAAAGGGAGTTAGAAAGATCTAGAACCCACTTGGGTGGGTTGGGTCGGCCGAAACCCATACTTGGGCTAGGGGGCCGGTTTTTGGAGGAGTAGGGAACAAGTTAGGTTTAGCCTATAAATACAATTCACTTGTATTTGGTTTTCACCTAATCTTGAATCCCTAATTTGCCAAACTTCTCTTCTCTCTCCCTCTTGCTAAAAGCTAGTCGACATTTTTTATTCCCACTAGGGAATTCGGCTTGAGTTTTTTGCATCCAAGTGTTTGGTTGTTAGTGATCTTGAACCTAGCTTTTCCTATTGGAACGCTATCATTACGTGTGTACAAGAACGAGTGACGAGCTTGTTTTAGCTCGTGTTTTTTTCCTTGTGTTTGGATCGATATATATATAATCCCTATTAGGGTTTATATAACTTGTTCTTGGAGATCCGATTCCTTGTTCTTGCTAGGAATCAATAAGGTACGTTTTCTTTTAGTTTATTAATTATATGTTTATGTAGATCTATTCCGCTGCGTGATTATACAAGGTTATGTGTTTATAGTTATTTTATGATTCACAAAAACCAACAGTGGCATCAAGAGCCTCGTTTTAAACATGTAATTAATTACTAAAACCCTAAAAAAATTGAATCTTGTAGAGATAACATGCAATTTATTGTCTAGGGTTTGTTTAATTTTTTTATAAACCCTAATATGGGTCGACACCCATTATTAAAAATTAGGGTTTTAGGTTTTTAATTAAAACTTGTAGAAACCCTAGGATTGCATGCAATTTTTAGGACTAATTAATGAATACCTTATGTGATGTCATTAATTAGAAAACGTACTAATAATAATATTGACATGATAATATGGACTACATGATTATGTGATCAATATGGGATCCATGACAAAATCTTGCATATTTTGTCATGGTATGATTTTTATGTTTGATTGTATTATTTGCTACATGATTTGTATAATAAATCTTAAATTGGGGAAGACCTCAATATATATTAATTAATAAGTTATGTGCAATGTGGTATCTAATTAACCAAAACTTACGCGGCCAAGTTATTTGGCGTCTGTGGACCATTGGGCACAATGAGCTCGAAAACCAATGGGAGTTTTGTTAATTACATACATTTAAAAATTACACATAGAATTAATATTAGGATTTATTGGAAAAGGTTTGCATGTGGCTATATGATATCGTTGATGATCATATATTTGTTATTATGTGTTTATTTATTTTTTGTAATTACTTGATCTTTTGTGTTTAATATTATGATGGATTGTAACTACAAAAGAGGGTAATTTTCAAATAAAAATAAATAAGACTAATAACTATGAAACCTTTGTGGTAATTTTATTTATTGCCAAGTCTTATGTGCCGATAGTGGTTCGCTTCGCACGGTAATTTGCTCCCAAGCGAGACTAGCAATTAATAAATTACTACATAAAATTGTTTTAGCAAGAAAATCATATTTTTTTAGTTGATTGATTGCAACTGTACAAAAGTGGTCGAAGCGGCGGACCTATTATTGACAAACTATAAAGTGGGTATAAGGTTGGTTCGCATTAAATTGTGACCTTAAAGGGGCGCGTTTTTAATTAGCTTCGGCGGACGTTTGCCCCTCCGCTCGCCTGTGCGTCAATAATAGACTTACCAAGTACACCATGAAAAAGTACGAAGCATCTTAAGGCAATGTTGTAATTTGCTCAACGCCTCAATTAAAAACTTTGATGATTTGAGCTACGAATGAGTAAATGGTTTTGTTTTTGAAAACATATATGATACAAAGATGAATGCATGACATCTTTGTACATATTTTTTGATTTTACACATCAAAATTTATTACCCTAAAAATTTAAGTGATATGCCGACCAATTAACATGGAAACACCTAAGATGACATTCTATCATTGCTAGTAGCCTCAGCTGATGTGATGATTCAAAGAATGAAGTCAATAGGGGTAAATTGAGCACTTCCATTACTAGCAGCCTCAGCTGATGTAATGGAACGGCGTCAATTTACACGTTTCTAAATTGGTTAACTTAATTGAGCACTTTCATTACTAGCAGCCTCAGCTGATGTAATGAAACGGCGTCAAGGCATAAAGATTTGGGGATGAAACATGCTTACATTTTGCAACCGAGGTTGGCAATATAATGTAAGTCCCATGATTTCTAGGAATTGCAATTGAAAATTGGCAATTGGGTGATCCCGTACCTTGTTGAGTACTTTCATTGCTAGCAGCCTCAGCTGATGTAATGAAACGACGTCAATTAGGATCCTAGTTTTCAGTGAAAATTAAATGGTTTTTTAACCAATGGGTGTTTAATTTTCTTGAAATGTTTATTATCGAAAGTACTAACTTTTGAACTTTTTCTGTAGAAATGGCCCAACCCGAAAACTCGTCAAACTTAACCTCTTGTTTCAAGATAATGCTTGAAAAAGATAAATTGACTGGGACTAAGAATTTCAACGATTGGTATCGCAATCTAAGGCTTGTTCTTAGGATTGCCAAACGTTATGAATGTCTTACTGAGCCCCTTCCGGTTGCTCCTCCTGCTAACTCGCCTAATGAAATACTTAGGGAGTTCAATGAAGCTTATGACAAGCACAATGATGCGGCTTGTCTCATTCTATCGGGAATGGACACTCAGCTGGTTAAACAGTTTGAGAAATATGGCCCGAAAGACATGATTAAGGAACTGACACGCATGTTTCAGAAACCTCCCATGGCTGAATTGTATGATGTACTTGACAACTTAGGCAAGTGCAAGCAGGAAGCAACAACACCCGTAAGTACTCATGTGCTTGAAATGAAAGGTTATCTTGACCAATTAGATGCACTTGAATGCGGGTATATGGAAGACGTTAAAGTTGGCCTCATCAACAAATCCCTCAATGAGGAATTGTATGGTGACTTCGTGCGCAACTTTAACATGCATTGCAAGGGGAAGACATTTTCTGACTTGCATGCAATGCTCATTGAACATGAGAAGGGACTCACTAAGAAAGCTCCTACACCTGCTGTTATGGCAATTAGAGGTGGTAGAGTAGCTAAGCCCGGTAAACCGAAGCATGTGAACAAGAAAGGAAAGGGCAAAGCTGACAAGGGCAAGCAAATTGTGACTTATCAGCAAAAGCCAAAGAAGCAGAATCCTCCTCCCAAGAAGGATCATCCTAAAAAGGATATGGCTGCTTGTCACCACTGCAATACTCCTGGACATTGGAAGAGGGACTGTCCATTGCTACTTGAGGAGTGTCGCAAGAATAAGAATGCCAAGGTTGGGCAGGGCGCCAGCACTTCAGGTATTTTTATGGTTGAATTATTTTCTTTTCCTCGTAAGCAAAATGCCTGGATATATGATACAGGATGTGGTACTCACATTTGTAATACATCGCAGGGGCTTAGAGGAGCGAAGAAGCAGAACTATGGGGAATGCTACTTGTACGTGGGAAATGGAATACGTGCAGCAGTAGAAGCCATAGGGACTTTTGAGCTAGTTTTACCTTCTGGTTTAATTTTAGTATTGAACAATTGTCATTACGCACCTTCTATTGTTAGAGGTGTCGTTTCAGTTTCTTTGTTATTGGATTTGGGTTTTAAGCATACTTTTAATGATAATGGAATTTCTGTTTCTTTAAATTCTGTTTTTTACTTTAATGCTATTCCATTAAATGGTGTGTTTGAAATTGACATGGAGAACCATGTATCCAATAGAAATAATTCTATGTATAGCATCGGAAATAAGAGAGTCAAGTCTAACTTGGACTCGTCTTATTTATGGCATTGTCGCCTTGCCCACATAGGCAAGAAACGCATGGAAAAGCTGCTAAGTGATGGGCTTTTACCTAATATCAATGATGATTCAGTTGATAAATGGAAGATGACAAAGAAACCTTTCCATAGCAATATGGAAAAGGCTTCGGATCTACTTGGATTGATACACACGGATGTGTGTGGTCCACTTAGACACGTGTCAAAACGCGGTGCTACCTACTTCCTAACCTTTACGGATGACTATAGTCGTTATGGTTGTGTTTATTTACTTAAACACAAACATGAAGTCTTTGAGACATTCAAGGTTTTTAAAAATGAAGTAGAATTACAACTCGGAAAGAAGATTAAGGCTCTTCGATCCGATCGTGGTGGTGAGTATTTGAGCCAAGAGTTTAAAGATTATCTAGCTGAGTGTGGCATTGTCCAACAACTCACTTCTCCTTATACTCCACAACAAAATGGTGTATCTGAAAGGAGAAATCGTACATTGCTAGACATGGTACGATCTATGTTTAATCTTACAACTCTTCCCTTATCCTTTTGGGACTATGCTCTTGAAAGTGCTGTTCGCATACTTAATATGGTTCCAACTAAGAAGGTTGATAAGACTCCATATGAATTATGGTCTGGAAAAGCTCCCAACTTGTCTTACTTAAAGATCTGGGGTTGTGAGGCGTTTGTTAAACGTGACTCACCTGACAAGCTCCAACAAAGATCTGTTAAGTGCATCTTCGAAGGATACCCTAAGGAAACAAGGGGTTACTACTTTTACTTCCCACCAGAAAATAAAGTCATTGTGGCTAGATATGGTGAATTCCTTGAGGAGAGTTTCTTGACTCAAGAATTTAGTGGGAGAGTATATGATCTTGAAAATGATCAAGAAGATGTGTCACCTTCTGAGAACACTAACACACTTCCTGTGGAACCTGAAAGTTTAGGTCATCCACCTGAAGTAGAAGTGGTACCCGTCCGTAGGTCTTCAAGATCTACAAAGGCTCCTGAACGTCTATGTTTAAACATAGATGATGAGGAAACTATGCTATTGGATCACATTGATGAGCCAACTAGTTATAGGGCTGCCATTAATAGTCCTGAAAAGGACAAATGGCAAGTAGCCATGGATGGGGAAATGCAATCCATGGAAGACAATAAAGTCTGGATTGAAGTAGACCTTCCACCCAATGCTAAGGTAGTTGGGTGCAAGTGGCTCTTCAAGAAAAAGACTGACATGGATGGCAACGTACACACCTACAAAGCTCGTTTGGTGGCTAAAGGCTTTACCCAAACATACGGTGTTGACTATGAGGAGACCTTTTCTCCTGTGGCCGACATTAGAGCTATTAGGATTCTTATAGCCATAGCTGCCTACTATGACTATGAGATTTGGCAAATGGATGTCAAAACCTCCTTTCTAAATGGTCGCCTAGATGAAGACATCTATATGGCGCAACCTGAGGGGTTTGTGAATCCAAAATTTCCTGAGCGTGTATGCAAACTTCAAAGATCCATTTATGGATTGAAGCAAGCATCCAGGCAATGGAATAAGAAATTTGATGAGGAAATCTAGAAGTTTGGATTTACTCAAAATTTCGATGAGCCATGTGTATACCACAAAGTTAGTGGGAGTAACACTACTTTTCTTGTCCTATATGTCGATGACATATTAATCATGGGAAGTCATATACCAAGTCTTAATGAAGTTAAGGATTATCTTGGTAGTTGCTTTGCCATGAAGGATTTAGGAGAAGCAGCTTACATCCTTGGAATCAATATCTATAGAGACAGATCTAAACGGTTAATCGGATTAAGCCAAAGTGCTTACATGGATAAAATATTGAAGAGATTCAATATGCAAAATTCCAAGAAGGGATATTTGCCCATGCAAGTGGAACACGGCTTATGCAGCGAAATGTGTGCTTCTACACCTGAAGAGGTGGCATACATGAAGAAAGTTCCGTATGCTTCGGCAGTAGGATCTATCATGTATGCAGTTAGATGTACAAGGCCAGATGTGGCGTTCGCTCAAAATTTGACCAGTCGTTATCAGCAGAATCCAGGAAAAGATCACTGGCATGTTGTAAAGAACATTCTTAAGTATTTAAGGAATACTAAAGATATGTTTCTAGTTTTCAGGGGAAATCCAGACGCAGAACTGAATGTTACAGGTTTCTTCGATGCGTCCTTTCAGACTGATAAAGATGATACGAAGTCTCAGACGGGTTACGTTTTTGTCATAAATGGAGGAGCTGTGGACTGGAAGAGTAAGAAGCAGAGTACAACGGCCATGTCTGCTACAGAAGCTGAGTACATTGCTGCATCAGAAGCAGCACAAGAAGCTGTTTGGATAAGGAAATTCATTAAGGATCTTGGAGTGATGCCTTCAATAGAATTACCTATAAATGTGTATTGCGACAACTCTGCTGCAATCACATTTGCCAATGAACCTGGAGTTATGAAAGGCGCCAGACACTTTAAAAGAAAGTATCACTATGTTCGAGAACAAGTCGATGATGGTGAAATAAAAGTACCCAAAGTTCACACAGATGAAAATCTGGCTGATCCTTTCACGAAGGCATTACCTAAGGAAACGTTTACTCGTCATGCTCAGGGTATTGGTCTTCGTTTATCAGATAGTTTCATGTAAATCTGTTGGATTAGTATTTCGATAGGGACGTGTAAACAATTATTATTTTAATGAAATAAAGTGCGGATAACATTTATTATCATTATTAATATTTGTGTCCTATATTTGCATGTTTAAATCCGTGAATAATTTATTTATTCTAAATAGTCCGTTGTCAATTAATAATATGGGAATATTATTGAACTAAGACAAATGTGAGGATTGGTAGAATGTACTGTAAGGTTGAGACACCAATGTCACATGATATTCAATATTGGATAAATTAAATATAGGACTTATCCCAACCACATGATTATACTTTATGGATCATAGTCATCAAGTATATCATGAATATTTATCCTCAGACTTGAGATGCCAGATAATTGCCGAGGATGTAGCTCATTTTCTGTGAGATAGTCTAACGCTATCCGTAAAAGGTAGTTATAAGGGCTATTTTCAGAAATGATGTGAAGTTCGAGGGTTATGCTCGCAGTCAATAAAGGATTTGTTCCTTCAACTTTGTATTGAAGTTTAATACTGCTTGGCCACTCGTATGATTAACAAGATGTTTGCGTGCGCACGCCCAAAGTCTATCTGGAAGACGTTCAGATATTTTGGTAATCTTGTTCAATTATGTATAAACGAGAAACTACTGTTAATTATGGAATGACAAAAATCCATATCCAAATTAACGCGGTATTAGCAACAAAAGGATAAGTATGATGATTAAATCATCACGTGGTTTTTTCCAGGAAAACCATACTCGGATCGAGCTGGGGGCATTGGGATCTGTTAAGCTAGACTAGCCCATGTCATTACTATATTAATGTTTATCCAAGTGGGAGCTGTTAGAGTTTAATGTATAAATATTAATATACGTATGTCCGGTTTCGAACCCGAGACTCGGGATTGCACACAATACGTAAGAGTTTCAATAGTTTGAATGAATTAAATATATTTTATATTTATATTTATTCATTTCACTAAATAACACTTAACGACAGTTAGTACTTAACGGAGTTAGAGATAACGACCGTTAAAGGACTAAATGTGCAAAAGGGAGTTAGAAAGATCTAGAACCCACTTGGGTGGGTTGGGTCGGCCGAAACCCATACTTGGGCTAGGGGGCCGGTTTTTGGAGGAGTAGGGAACAAGTTAGGTTTAGCCTATAAATACAATTCACTTGTATTTGGTTTTCACCTAATCTTGAATCCCTAATTTGCCAAACTTCTCTTCTCTCTCCCTCTTGCTAAAAGCTAGTCGACATTTTTTATTCCCACTAGGGAATTCGGCTTGAGTTTTTAGCATCCAAGTGTTTGGTTGTTAGTGATCTTGAACCTAGCTTTTCCTATTGGAACGCTATCATTACGTGTGTACAAGAACGAGTGACGAGCTTGTTTTAGCTCGTGTTTTTTCCTTGTGTTTGGATCGACATATATATAATCCCTATTAGGGTTTATATAACTTGTTCTTGGAGATCCGATTCCTTGTTCTTGCTAGGAATCAATAAGGTACGTTTTCTTTTAGTTTATTAATTATATGTTTATGTAGATCTATTCCGCTGCGTGATCATACATGGTTATGTGTTTATAGTTATTTTATGATTCACAAAAACCAACACTACATATATAAACGAATTTTACAGTGTAATACAAATAAGAATGTAGATAGTAAAATGACTAACCAGGTAAACCTTTAAGAGCATTGAAACAAAGACAAGTATCTTTCACCAACACCGGCCCTTTCACCTACACACAAAACACAAACACAAACACAAAAACACTTCCACATCAAAACCTTAAACAAAAACATAAAACCTTAAAAAAACACAAAAAGTACCTGATTAGCCAATCTTGCTTTTTCTATAGAAAGATCCTCCGGATCACCTTGCAATTCCGGCACTGACAAATAAATAAACCAATCAATCAACAAAAACACAATAAATAATCTGAACTATTATTAGGTTTTTGGTGATAGAATAAGTGATTGATGACATGTAGATAATTATCGAATCGAAAACTGGTATAAAAGACAATAATAGGCTGTTGTGGCCAATAGCTAATCAAAACCTAGTATATTTCTTGCCCATAAAAGGGTATACAACACTAACCCTTTCATCACTGATCATAAGTAATAGAACTAAAGTTTGAGGGTAGATCTTTTAGCACATAACTTTAGTGAATCCATTTGGCCAAATATGTCAAGTCTAAGAAGATTGATGTAACCAAAATTTGAATAGAAATATGAACGATTTTAACTTGTCACACAATGCTTTTATGCAAGACGCATTGACAGGAAGCCACTAATTAACATCACCTTCAAGAGAAAAAAGAAAGTGCGGCGAGGGAGACTTACATGTAAGGCCCTGAAAACAAAACAAAATATGGAGAATGTAGTTTAAAACAAATTAAACTACATTTTGCTATCGTATCAAGCTTTGTTAGATAACATATGCCTTGGTATGTAATATGTGTGTTTGTGAAATTGACAACGTGCAAATAATATGTGTTTTTGATTCACTATAAATAACGGTCAAGAGATAACTGATGTACCAAGCGCAGTGAGTATTGCATTCATATTATGAAACTACTAAGTTCAGGTCCTTAATTTATACATACGTTCAAACCATTCACTACAGCGAAACAAGAAAAAAAAATCGATAATGTGTCTTGGCCAGATATAGCCGGGTCTAACCGGGTCTTGGCACGATATAACCGGGTATATCCGGGTCTTATCCGGATATGACAGGGTCTAACCGGGTCAAGGGCGGATATAACTGAGTCTTGACCTAGCCGGGTCTAAACGGGTCATAGCCGGATTTATCCGGGTCTTGACCGGATATTGCCGGGTATAGCCGGATATTTCCGGGTCTTGACCGGATATAGCCGGGTCTAACCGGTGATGGCCGGATACAACCTTAAAAAACACAAAAAGAAAAATGTATGTACCTGAAATGACCTTGCAATTCTGGCACTATTAAAAGTAAACCAATCAAATGCATTTGATGATTTTACTTACAGTCGAGCTTAACAAACTTCTTTGTATTCCCAGTCACCGGAACCAACTTTTTTTTTGGTTGACTTTTTATTTATTTATTTGTTGGCCGTTCCTTTTATTGAAAGCTATGGGCATCTTGTTTTGTTATAAAATTTGTATTATAAGTTTAAAAAAGAGTGGACGGTGGGTCTTATGCTAAGTGATCTATAAGTTGTTCAAAAGCTTTGGGTTCAATTGTCAAGAGAGTTGCACTACACTCTTTTATTTTTCATTTTCGATAAATGTACAACACTGTTTTTAGTTGTATTTTCCATTTTTTTCATCATTGTATGTTTCAATATAACAAAAGTCAAAAATGAGATTATCTTAATGTTAGATAATAATATTTTGCATAATTTGCGAGGGTGGATAGGGGTGTAAACGAGACGTCGCGAGCTATTCGAGTATATTTTGGAGTCGAGTTCGAACTCCAAAATATTCGGCTCGTGAAACTCGCCAGCCTTATCAAGTTTCGATTAAATTACACTTTTACCCTTTTATATACATATATTTACTTATTGTTCATACAAATCGAGTCGAGCCGAGCTTGATATGCCAAGCATTTATCGAGTTCGAGCCTTAAATGTGAAAATAATTGAGCTCGATTTTATATGACGAGTCGTGCTCGAGCTTGAAATCAAAAGCTCGTCCGAGCTTAAGTCGAGTTTCGAGCTCGAGTTTTAGTATTCGAGTCGAGCTCGAGCTTGGCAGTACTCGGCTCGTTTACACCTATAAGGAAGGACCGAGAGGGTATTACCATGTACTACAACGAAACATGAAAAAAAAAAAAAAAAAAAAAAAAAAAAAAAAAAAAAAAAAAAAAAAAAAAAACCGATACGAGTATTACCTTGTTGATATGTGGAATCATTTGAAGCCAACAATGGGTCTTGGCCAGATGTAGCCGGGTCTTGGCCGGATATGACTGGGTCTAACCGGGTCAAGACCGGATATAGCCGGGTAAACACGTGAAAGATTATCTAAAAACAAATATGAAGATTTGTAAATAAAAAGTGTTTTTGACCCGCCACCATCCAAACAATTATAAAACAAATATGTTACATAATCAAAATATTTTTAGGATAAACTGTTAAGCTATAATAATAATAATCATATAATACAATTATGAAACATATACTATTAGTGGGAAGGGATTCGATGAAAAGAAAAACTAAAATGAGAATAATAATAATAAATTCTAGCCACACAATTTTAAATACGATTAAGAATTTTAAGGGGAGATGCATCTATTTTTGTATGTGCATCTGAAAAGTGTAGTTGTGGCTTCTTATCACCCTTCTCATTTTAATTTTTCTTCTCATTTGATCCTAACTCTACTATTAGTATGTCTAAATATGGGTTATTTTAACCGATTATTACATTATCAAGTTTTAGAATAAGATAATGAGTCGGATAACATGTTAGAGTTGGTTATCCTACATTTATTTTCTAAAGCTTTGTTAAGTTTGTTTTAGTGACTCAAATAGTACTGATTGCTCTAAAGTAACTTTTACTTTCTCAAGCTTGCAAATATCGATGGTTTTTCCGGTTTTCCCTTCGTGCTTGTTTGTTATTAAAACTTATGAATGTTTAAGCACACAAAAAACTAAGATGGGCCAATGGTCTTTTTAACATTATCATTTGTCGTGTGAACATTTCTAACACCCAAATAAGTAAAAGATGTAGGAGATTAATTGAAAAGTGGAATCAAGATCATAATGGACATGGTAGAGTGAAGTAATGTCTGGCTTATTCTCAAGGTCATTGGTTCAATTCCCCTGTGGATCGTGTTCTCTATTTTTTATGTGTTGAGAAAATCACATTCACATTTCTACATGTTCGGTGTTTTCTCTTTCTTTAATTAGTAAGCACTTTGTTGTGTCTGATTATTTATATATTTACATAGTCAGTTTTTTTTCTTTTATTTTACAAATATCGTTTGACTTTGTTTGCTTTTAGATATACAACACTAATTTCATCTTATTTAGAAAAACATATGATCTGACTCAACCTTAACAAATTTTATCTTAGACTGAGGTCTGTCGGGTTTAACGGGTTTAGTCGTTTTACTTTTTTTTAACCAGTCCCTGTGGTTGCGACCCATAACGGGTTTGGTCCATTGACCAAATTTTCCGTTAGTTTGACTGTTAAATTGGTCATGTGACGTGCACATAGGAGGGTAATTGTGTCATTTTACCTATTTTTTTAACCCACCATCATCCCTCAACCCACAATCCCTTAGCAACCCAAGAAATACCATAACCAATCTCACATGTAGTAGCAGACCAATTAAAAACACAATGCCACATATTCTCAGTTTCAAGCAAACAATTTCACATATAGCTGCAGATCCACTTCTAACAGAACCTCAGTACAAATTTGATACCACATCTTTTAGAAGGTAGAATCAAGAACACAAACCACCATCATCCCTCAAAAATCTCTACAAGAACAAGAAAACAAACCAAATTTTAAATTAAAAATTAAAATTTTCAGAAACAACATTAATCAAAAACAAATACATACTAATCTTTGAAATCCTAAAGTGTTATTAACATCTTTAAAACAACATTAATCAACTAAGCAAGTACTCCAAATTGCTTATCTACTTAAAACCCACCACCAATCCCCCTCCCTACTGCCACAACCACGAAACCCTTACCACACTATCCTTCTTCCCCACCCACAACCCCTAAACTAACTCCATAACCACTCACTCAAATACCCATCAAATATTTAGTTATGTTTTTCTTCAATTTTTTCCTTTTGATATCAAGGATGCTTACATGAAACTCAAATCAAACCCCCAAAACTTTCGTTGTCTTCTACTTCAGTTAACCTCATATCTATAGCAAAACTGAATGGCTATGGTGGATGTGATGGTGCCGTAGATATGGGGACGCAATGGTAGTGATGTCACAGATCTAGTCATGTGATGGTGGTGGTGTCGGTCATACTCGTGAAGGATGATAGTGAAGTAAAACATCAACATCACACACAACAACCATTTCGCGGTGTGGGTTGTTGTTCAGTTTAAGCATGAAAGAAACAGATGGTGAATATGTTAATTCGAGTGTGGTGTGTGACTGTGATTTTGGAGATATAAGGAAGAAGTTATCTGCTTTTGTTTGGGAGAGATAATGAAGAAGTTGATTCAAGTGTGATGTGTGTGTTTGTGTATTTAAATAATAATAATAATAATAATAATAATAATAATAATAATATGAGAGTAGTTTGGTCATTTCTGTTGGAATTTAAATAGCATGTAACACATCTAGATAAATAAACACATCAAGAGAACGTAGCGGAAGCAAGATCTTAATTTAACACATATAATGAATTACCGAATAATAAATAAGTTACGTATCTTTTGTTCTTCTCTTCTCTTCACTTGATCAATGAATAGGATTAGCGTGAAACCCTTTACTGTTTTGTTTCACAATCCAAGATGAACAACTAAAGTGAGTTGTTACCGAACTCTTGTACACACGTACTATAACCGATCAAACAATGATGCTAGTGATTGAACACAATTAAAACCAATAATTTTTGCTACACAAAAAATATGGATCGACTATATATAATATAGTTCGACCGGTTTTATGACAAGAGGAAGAGAAAACACAAACTTAGAGTTATAGTATTGCACAACGTGAGAAAACAATGCCCTATAGGTTTGTATTTATAGTGAACATGTAACTTGTGGCCAAAGCTAACCGATTTAGGTTTTTATCCCTTTGAGCCGATCGGCATTAGCCCAAGATATGGGATTCTAGATTCTTCTAATCCCAAATTTCACTAATAGTCCTTCCACTATTTACTTAACGGTCGTTAGTCAACACCGTTAACTACATAACGTTCGTTATGTATCATTTCGTGTTCAAATAATTAATACACATAATAAATACATATATTAATTATTTACTTGATCATTCATACGTAAAGTGTGCAATCCCTCGGTCCCGTGTTCGAATCTAGACATACACGTTTAATATTTTTCCATTAACTCTAACGGCTCCCACTTGGAAATCTATTAAAAGTGTAATGACATTGGTTAGCGTCTAGCAACACGCCAATGCCCCTAGAACAACTCGGGTGGTGGTCTCCTGGAAAAACCACTTGATGATAACTCATCATACTTATCCTTTTGTTTCTAATACCAGATTAATAAAGATATGGATCTAAGTCATTCTTTATTAATAATTTTGTTTCTCATTATTCATGATTAAATAAGATTACCAAATCTTCTGAATCATCAGGGGAGATCTTGGGTGTGGCCACACAAACATATTATTAATCCTACGAAGGGCCCAGTAGTATTAAACTTCAAATAAAATTTGAAGGAACAAATCTCATTTTGACTACGAGCATAACTCATACACTTCGCAACACTTCCGAAGACAATCCTTATAGCTACCAGTTACGTATAACGTTAAATTGAATTACAGAAATGCACTACATGCATGACGGTTATCTGGTATCTCAGGTTTGAGGATAACTATATATACATGATTTACTTAATGACAAGATCCATAAAGTAAACTCATAAAGTCGGGATAAGTCCTATATTCAAAACTTTGAATATCATGTGATATTGGCATCTCAACACATCAATATACCTTCAAGTATATTCTACCAATCCTCACATTTGTCTTTATTTAATGATATTCCCATATCATTAATCAACAACGGACAATTTAGAATATATAAATATATTCACGGATATAAACATGCAAATATAGGATATATTATTAAGATAATGATAAATAAACATAACACCGTATTTTATTTCATTAAAATAATAACTGTTTTACAACATCCCATTATCCAAATACTAATTACAGATATGCATGAAACTATTAGCTAAACGAAGTCCTATACCCTCTAAAAGTTGTTTAAGCTTTCCACCAGGTAGAGCTTTCGTTAATGGATCTGCTAAGTTGTCATCTGTGTGAACTTTGAGTAATTCGATCTCGCCTATCTCCACTTGTTCTCTAACATAGTGGTACCGGATCGGGAAATGTCGGGTGCCCTTCATAATTCCAGGCTCATTAGCAAATGTAATTGCGGCTGAGTTGTCACAATACATTTTTATAGGTCTCTCGATTGAGGGCATAACTCCAAGCCCTGAAATGAACTTCCTAATCCAGACTGCTTCCATTGCGGCTTCTGAGGCAGCAATATACTCACTTTCTGTTGTAGACATCGCAATCGTACTCTGCTTCTTGCTCTTCCAATCCACTGCACCTCCATTGACAACAAAGACATAACCCGTCTGCGACTTCGTATCATCTTTATCACACTTTCAGGATGCATCGCAGTAACTTGTAACACACAGTTCTGCTTCTGGATTTCCCCCGTACACTAAAAACATTTCTCTCGTAGATCTTAAATACTTGAGAATATGTTTCACAGCAGTCCAGTGGAGTTCACCTGGGTTCTGTTGATAACGACTGGTAATGTTTTGAGCAAATGCCACATCGGGCCTTGTACATCTCACCGCATACATAATCGATCCCACAGCCGAAGCATAAGGGATTCTCTTCATGTGTTCCACCTCTTCAGGTGTTGAAGCACAAGCTTTGCTACTCAAGCCATGTTCTACTTGCATTGGCAAAAATCCCTTCTTGGAATTTTGCATATTGAATCTCTTCAATATCTTGTCAATGTAAGCACTTTGGCTTAAACCAATCAACCGCCTAGATCTATCTCTATAGATCTTGATTCCTAGAATGTATGCTGCTTCTCCTAGATCCTTCATGGAAAAACACTTCCCAAGATAGGCTTTCACCTCATGTAAACTTGGAATGTTTTTACCCATGATCAATATGTCATCAACATATAGAACTAGGAAAATAACATCACTCCCACTAGCTTTGTGGTATACACACGGCTCATCAAGATTTTGAGTAAATCCAAATCTTTTGATTTCCTCATCAAATCTTTTATTCCATTCAAGAAGGCGGTTTTGACATCCATCTGCCAAATCTCATAATCATAGTGTGCAGCTATGGCTATAAGAATCCTAATAGCTCTAATGTCAGCTACAGGAGAAAAGGTCTCCTCATAGTCAACACCATATGTTTGGGTAAAGCCTTTAGCCACCAAACGAGCTTTATAGGTGTGTACATTGCCATCCATGTCCGTTTTCTTTTTGAAGAGCCACTTACTCCCAACAACCTTAGCATTGGGAGGAAGGTCTACTTCAATCCAGACTTCATTGTCTCTCATGGATTGCATTTCCCCATTCATAGCAACCTGCCATTTATCCTTCTCAGGACTATTAATGGCAGCCTTATAACTAGTAGGTTCATCAAGATCCCCTAGTATAGTTTCCTCACACTCTACGTTTAAACATAGACGTTCAGGAGCTTTTACAGATCTTGTAGATCTGCGAATGGGAACCACTTCAACTTCAGGTGGAGGACCTAGACTTTCAGGTTCCACAGGAAGTGTGCTAGTGTTCTCAGAAGGTGACGTATCTTCTTGATCATTTTCAAGATCATATACTCTCCCACTAAATTCTTGAGATAAGAAATTCTCCTCAAGGAATTCACCATACCTAGCCACAATGACTTTATTTTCTGGTGGGAAGTAAAAGTAGTAACCCCTTGTTTCCTTAGGGTATCCTACGAAGATACACTTAACAGATCTTTGTTGGAGTTTATCTGGTGAGTCACGCTTAACAAACGCCTCACAACCCTAGACCTTTAAGTAAGACAAATTGGGAGCTTTTTCAGTCCATAATTCATATGAAGTCTTATCAACCTTCTTAGTCGGAACCATATTCAATATGCGAACAGCACTTTCAAGAGCATAGTCCCAAAAGGATAAGGGAAGAGTTGTCAGATTAAACATAGATCGTACCATATCAAGCAATGTACGATTTCTCCTTTCAGATACACCATTTTGTTGTGGAGTATAAGGAGATGTGAGTTGCTGGACAATTCCACACTCAGCTAGATAATCTTTAAACTCTTGGCTTAAATATTCACCACCTTTATCGGATCGAAGAGCCTTAATCTTCTTACCGAGTTGTAATTCTACTTCACTTTTAAAAACCTTGAATGTCTCAAAGACTTCATGTTTATGTTTAAGTAAATAAACACAACCATAACGACTATAGTCATCCGTAAAGGTTAGGAAGTAGCTAGCACCGCGTTTTGACACATGTCTAAGTGGACCACATACATCAGTGTGTGTTAATCCAAGTAGATTTGTAGCCCTTTCCACATGATGTGAAAAAGGTTTCCTTGCCATCTTCCCAGATATGCAAGACTCGCATTTATCAAATGAATCATCATTGATATTTTGCAAAAGCCCATCGTGTTGTAGTTTTTTCATGCGTTTCTTGCCTATATGAGCAAGAAGACAGTGCCAAAGATAAGACGAATCCAAGTTCGACTTGATTCTCTTATTGCTAATGCTATACACAGAATTATTTTCATTGGATACATGATTTTCCATATCAATTTCAAACACTCCATTTAATGGAATTGCATTAAAGTAAAAAACACTATTTAAAGAAACCGAAATTCCATTATTAGTAATTGTGTGATCAAAACCATTATCCAACAATAAAGAAACTGAAACAACACCTCTAATAATAGATGGTGCATAATGACAATTGTTCAATACTAGAATTAAACCCGAAGGTAAAACTAATTCAAATGTCCCTATGGCTTCAACTGCTGCACGTATGCCATTGCCCACGTACAAGTAGCATTCTCCATAGTTTAGCTTATTCGCTTGATGAGTGTCTAAATACTCATCATTTTTGTCTTATCTGAACTGCCAAAACATCCAAAAACACTCAGAAATACATCAAAATACTGAAAATATCTCAGGGATTGTGTTTTATATGTTTCAAATGCAAAATGTTTAAAAACAATTGAAAAACGAACAAAGTTTGCAAAATTGGCAGTTTCAGTCCCTCAACTTTCAAAACTTGTCAAAATTAGTCCCTAAGCATTTGTTTTGTAAGAAAAGTCACCAAAGGTCCTTTTTTAAATCATAAGTTTTCATATTTAGTCCTTTGGTGAAAAGTTTCAACAATTTACAAGTTGGTCCCTGCACTTCCAGAATTTGCAAAAATGGTCCCTGGGAAAATTCTATTATTGGAAATTTCATGTATGGTCCCTGGATTATTGGAATATGGCAGGAATCACCCTTTCTTTATTTTTGGGAGATGTACAACTTCAGTCCTTCAATTTTCAGAAGTTACAAGAATGGTCCTTGTGATTTAACTATAAACCAATCCGGATCTTAAAACAAACCCATCCTAAAAATAAAACCAACCCATCCCCTATTAAACTAAACCCAGCCCAACTACAATACCCAAGCCCAAATCAATAAACAAACCGACCCAAACTTTTTTTTATTAAACCCAAAAGGTTTGACTTAGTCAAATCCTTCTTCTATACCTTGACCCGCCAAAAACCACCAAACCAAAACCACCATTGTCCACCGCCCTTATCCTGACACCACCCACCCCCTCCTCTTATATCACTTCACCTAACACTCCAAATGCATTCAATGCTTCTTCCCCACTCTCCTCAGACCCATGTGCTAATTTTCCCATTATACTCAATTTTGGCGCCAAAAAGTAGAATCGATGGCTGAGATGATTTCAAGACCAATCAAGTGATGGGATTTAATCAGAGGATGATGACTAAGGAAACCCTAATAAGTTTAGTATAAATAGATAGCAATGTAAGCCAATTCGGCAAGTAGTTAAGTTAGTTAAATCGTAATTTTAATTTCAGTAATCATAGCTTGTAGTTTTCAGTTCTAAGTTGTAATTCATGTTATAATTAATCAAAGTAACCTTGTTTCAATCATCTTTGTTCTTAATTTCAGTTATTACCAAGTTTCAATTTGTATGTTAATTCGTATAAGCTTTAAGCCACTTTAAATCACTATCACAAGCTCCAAAATACCCTGCTATAAGCTTATGCAAGCTTATTATAGCTTGTGGTAAGGTTATATAGTGTAAATCAGTCTTGTATTTCAAATGATGAAGATGGTCAACAAAAGTCAACTGCTGAAGCAATAAGCTCTTATTTGGAGTATAAGCTATAAAGGAAGGCTTATAGTGGTTTTCTAGCTTGTGTTAACAAGCTAGATTGGTTCTGTTCTAGACCTGCTATCCCAATAGCCCCACCTCAGTTGTAAGCTTTTTGAGTTTCTAGCTTAAAAATCCAATTGACTGTGCATTAGCTTATTTGTAGCTTATTATAGTTAAAACCTGTTTATTGGTAGTTGTTAAGTATATTCATTCAGTTTTTGGTCTGTCTTAATTAGCTTTCTTTCATTTTGCTTTAAATCACTTAGAAAGTCAAAAACAGTCAAACATAGCATAGCTTATTAGATTGCTTATTTCTGTTTTGAAATTTGCTTAATACAGTTAAAATAAGTTAGTCAAATCATAATAATCAGAAATAATAAGTTACATAGGCCTGTGCTTTTGAAAATCCACAACAGACACCCATTAAGGGTTGTTTGGTTTAGCAGTCAAACTAGGTCAAACCTAGTGTTACTGTAGATTGACCACAAGCTTAACTTCACACTAGCTTTTCTTGGCCAATATAAGCTGATTATAAGTTCTGATAGCCTTGTTAGATTGATTTGGTGGTTACTTGTACCCTGTGATAATTCTAGCCTCTAAAAAGCTCAAACAAGCCAATATAAGCTACAAGCTCATTCAGACCCTAAACTTGGCATTTTTGAACTCCATTTGGTTCACTTAGTGTATTCCTTAAAGCCTAGAACCCCTGCACCTTTGTACACCAATCTACAAACCAAAACAGACCAACTCAGTATACACTGAGCAATCTTTGTGGTTTTTGCAGACCTTGTGGAATTTCTAGAGCTCTCATTATAGCTTGGGATTAGCTGAATTTCTGGATTAGTAAAGTCACCCAGCTCACCTATCTTAGGAATTTTTTTTAAGATTTTTAGATTAGCTTGTCATAGCTTTTTCTGCCCTTGAAAATGGGCAATTTTGCCCTGTGCACAGCTGCACATCAGCAGGCTAGAATAAGCTTGGGCTTATTCTGAGCTTTTCTGCCTTAAGCCATAGCTTTTTTCTAGTTCCATTAGTTCATTTAGGTGTATCTCAGTCCCTTTGAGCTTTTTCCATAAGCTCATAGCTTATTGTCTAGCTTTTAGCTTAATTTGAAAATCCAAGTCCTAAAAACTAAAAGAAAAACCAACTGTTAAGCTACATAAGCTTGTTCTATCTTATTCAGTGACCAAAAAAATAGTTCCTTCACAAAAGTTGTTTATAATTAGCTTATTAATAAGTTTGAATAAGAAAAAGTCAAAAAGAAATAAGTTAGCAAAAAGGTTGTGTATGGGATTCGAACCTGGGTTGCCTGGGTGACAAATTCACTGCATAACCCACCTGGGCTAGCTCACTTATCAGTTTTACTTTGCAAAGTTTATTCCTTAACCCTTCTCAGTTTTCAGTTTTAAGCTTTAATAAGCTGTTTAGCTTATTAGCAGCTTATCTCCATAAGCTTGTTCCACCATTTTATTTTTCTTAGCTTTGTAATCTTATAAAGTAATTTAGAAAAAAGTTTCATAATTTTCTTAATAGTTTTAATATTTTTAATCTTTTAAGTAGTTTAAAATAGTAATTAAATCATAACAAATAGAATAATAATCAGAAAAATATAATTTTAATTTTCATAATTTTCTTTTATTAATTAGAATCTAGGAAAAATATAATAATATTTTTGGACCTTAAGAAAAACAAAAATAAAAATATAGTGATAGCTTCTATTTAATAGAATTTATCTTTTTAAATTTTAATTAAGCAAGTTTCATTTTTATAATTTTCTTAGCTTCTATTTACTTAATAATATTTATAGAAAAAGTTTTAGAATTTTCTTTGTTCATTTAGTATTTTTTATAAATTTAAATAGTTTAATAAGTAATTAAATAAATAAATAATTAATAATAATTAAATAAAAAGTATAAAAAAATATAATTTAAGTTTTTAAATAAGTTTTAAGTAATTTTACATTTTTAGGTTTTAAATTTCATAAATTTCAGTTTTAGTCCCATTTTAGATTTTCTGTTACGCGTTTGTAGTTTATTTTAATCGCGTTTAGTTTTCTTTTTTATATTTGTTTATCAATTGTTAATTAGATATAAAAAGCAAAATAAAAAAAATCATATCATCAGTCACTCTAATCCTAGCTTTTCACAGTTTGCCCATTCACACCTCGTTGGGAAACGATTCGGGTAATTACTTACCTGTCTTAACACTACACACGAACGTGAGTTTTTGCAAGTATCCTTTTTCACAAAGGGGTAATTTGTAATTATTCACGCGTATCCGCTGTCTGCATTTATTTATAGGTGTATTCAGCACGGATCAAATTTTGGCGCCGCTGCCGGGGAGGTTGTGTTGCGACTATTGTGTAGAGTTTTAGCGATTAGTGATTCGAGATCCTTCTTCCAGAAGTTACTATTTCCCATAAACAATATAAAATACAAAAATATTTTTCTTTTCTTTTCTATATATATTATTATTATTATTATCATATAAAAAATAAAAACACCAAAAATATTTTCCGTTTTCTTTGTTTAAATAAATAACAATAATAAAATTTACCATCGAGAACCAAGACAGAGTACTACCTAACTGGGGGTACGACCATAATAAGTTCCCAAACATCAGATTTAAAACTTGCCCTTGTATCACTTGCGAATATCGGCTCACCTTTAATTGATAAACAAACTATAACGGAGGTTTAAGGATAGTTTGACATTAAATTGTCGGACTGAAAGAAGCGGGTTTTTAAGGAGCATTAATTGCCCACCTTTGCTTCTCCGCCACTCTGTGCGTTTTTTAGTTAGAGAGCTACCGTACGCTTGTTGATTATTGGTTTAAGTTCACTTGTGTTTTGATTCGTTCTTGATTTAATTAAAATATTTTACTTAGTGCATGCGCACTCGTTCTTCCACGTCATCAAGCCCTTTACGTGAACTCGTAGATATTCCGAGAAGACGTAATCGTAGACGTGCTGCCCAAATAGTCAAACCCGAGATTCGTACTGTTCTCACTGATAATATGGCAGACGAACGCACAATGGCTGAGATGCTCCAGGCACCCACCGAGGGTTATGGAGATGCCATCGTTTTACCAGTCATCGATTCTGATCATTTTGAACTGAAAACACATTTGATTCAGCTCGTGTCCACAAACCAATTCCACGGGTTTGAACGAGAGGATCCATATGCACACATTCGTTGGTTCAATAAGTTGACCTCTACAATCAATTACAAGAATGTGCCGCAAACAGTTATCAAATTGATGCTATTTCCATTCTCACTTGAGGGGGCAGCCCGGATTTGGCTGGATAAAGAACCCCCTCGATCCATTGAAACCTGGGAAGATCTCGTAAAGAAATTTGTCAATTATTTCTTCCCTCCATCAAAGACGACTAATCTAAAAAATGAAATTGCTGGATTTCGTCAAGGTTTCGATGAAAATTTCGGAGAGGCATGGGACAGATTTAAAGATCTCCTAAGAAAATGCCCACATCACGATTTCACGGTGTTACAACAGATAAATACGTTTTATAATGGGTTGACCCAAAACGATCAAGATGCACTTAATGCAGCCGCCGGTGGCAATATCTTGAATCGTAAACCCAGAGAGGTGGTTGAAATTTGTGAAAATAAATCAAAAGTTCCTATTTCTAGAAACAAAGTGAATGTTCCTGTCACTCCTGTTGCTTCTTCATCCGGTAACTCATCAGAGTTAGCCTTCCTTACGGATTCAATGCGTTGCATGATGAAGGAAATGAAAGAACTGAAGAGTGAAATTCATAAACCGGAACAAATCAAAGCAATAAACAAAGTGTGTGAAACTTGTGGTGGCCCACATGCGTATTATGATTGTCAAGCAACCGATGCTTCTCTTTACCCAGCTCCCGTAGCTGCAGTAAACCAAAATCAATACCGTCCGCATGCTGAGACTCAGTACCGAGCACCAAATGCTATGGTCCCACCTGGTTTTCCACCCGTGCCAAATCAGAATAATCAAAATCGCTTTGTTCAAAATCAGGGACAAAATTTTAACAACTCTCAAAATTTCAATCAAAACCGAGGTCAGAATCAGGGTAATCATAACCAAAAACCATGGAATGTCCAAAATCAAAATCAGACATCCTCAGATGAGTTGCTTAGGCAATTCATAAAATCTCAAGAGGAGACAAATAGAACTCAATATCAGACAAACCAGTTATTGGTTACCCAAATAAATGACATAAAAAAATCATTAACTGATCTACCTTTTACCTCGGGAGGTCTCCCAAGTAACACTGTTGTCAACCCTAGGGGTGAACTCAAAGCTGTCAATACACGTAGTGGTAAATCTCATGTTGGACTCAAAGTGATAAAGGACCCGGTACTTCCCACTAACAATGGAAGTGCTAAATACGTCCAACCCTCGGTCATCCAAAAATCTACACCCACACTTGCTCCTCAACCGTCAAGAATAGATCCTACTCTATCACGATTTACGGTTAAAAGTTTGTCAAGCAAACGTAGTGAGCAAAGCACAGCCAGATATTATTCCGATATGCTCAATGTTGTTCCTGTCAGTGTACTTGATGACAGTGATGATGATGAGGATACCACTTTCGTCAAAGCTATCACCACTCGGAGTGGTGCTGCTTATTGAGGGACCATCTGGTCCTATTCCTCCTCCGTTGTTTGAAATGGAAAAAGAAACGGAGGATACAACGGATAAAGTGCAAATTCCAAGCCCACAAAGTACAGCACATGTCCATCCTCCGGTTGTCCCTAATAAGAAATCCAAACCAGGAGTTGTCTTTGAATCTGCTGAGACTCCTGAAGTTGTAGCCCCTAAATCCAAACCTCATATTCCTTACCCATTGCGCTTAAATGAGCAAAAGCTCTGTGAGAAGGCTAGTCAACAAATGGACAAATTCTTTCAAATATTTAAAGAATTACATTTTGACATAAGTTTTGCGGATGCTATCATTCTGATGCCCAAATTTGCATCAACAATCAAACACTTATTGAGCAACAAGGAAAAACTGATTGAAATGGCTAAAACTCCATTAAATGAGAACTGCTCAGCAGTTATCTTGAAAAAGCTTCCGGAGAAGCTTGGAGATCCTGGAAAGTTTCTACTACCTTGTGTATTTCCGGGAATGGTTGAATGCTATGCCTTGGCCGATCTTGGTACAAGCATCAACTTGATGCCTCATTCAGTATGGAAGAAACTTTCTCTTCCGGCTCTTACTACTACATGCATGACTCTTGAGCTTGCAGATCGAACCATATCTCATCCATGC
Organism: Artemisia tridentata subsp. tridentata; assembly: GCA_021014915.2. NCBI lineage: Eukaryota > Viridiplantae > Streptophyta > Magnoliopsida > Asterales > Asteraceae > Artemisia > Artemisia tridentata. The sequence goes on from CP139505.1 coordinate 415,176,020, forward strand.
GGCATTGCCGAAGATGTGTTTGTGAAAGTAGGTAAGTTCCATTTTCCAGTTGACTTTGTGGTTGTTGAATTCGACGCAGATCAAAAGGTTCCTCTCATTCTTGGAAGAGGATTCCTAAAAACGGGCCATGCTCTTATTGATGTATTTAAGCATGAGATCACACTGCGTGTGGGTAATGAAGCTGTTACCTTTAACCATGATCAAACATCGAAGTACTCCTCAAATTATGACTCTAAATCGGTTAACCGAATCGATGTCATTGATATTGCTTCAAAGGAGTACTCTCAAGAAATTGTTGGTTATTTTCATAATTCTGTGAGTGGTGATCCACCCACATCTTCTCTACCTATCATTTCCGACTCTTCCCCTTCTCTCACTCCGTTTGAGGGAAGTAATTTCAATTTGGAAGAGATCGAGGCTTTTCTCGAGTGTGATTCATTTCTGGAAGGAATTGATGACGCTGAGATTGATCTGGAGGGAGATATTCTTCTTCTTGAGAAAATGTTGAATCAGGACAATTCTCCTCCACTCCCTCCCGTTAAACTTCATAATGAGGAAATCAAATCAGTTGAGAAAAACGATGAATTTCTTGAGGTCGAACTCAAAGACTTACCACCTCATCTTGAGTACGCATTTTTGGAGGGTGATGATAAATTACCCGTCATTATTGCTAAAGACTTAAGTGATGAGGAAAAGACTGCTCTAATAAAGGTCTTGAAGTCACACAAGCAAGCCATTGCTTGGAAACTCTCCGACATAAAGGGTATCGACCCTGAATTTTGTACTCACAAGATTTTAATGGAGGATGACTTTAAACCAGCAGTCCAACACCAGCGAAGGGTGAATCCTAAAATCCACGATGTTATCAAACAAGAGGTTCTCAAACTTCTTGATGCAGGATTGATTTACCCCATCTCTGATAGTCCTTGGGTTAGTCCCATTCACTGTGTTCCAAAAAAGGGTGGCATAACTGTTGTCACAAATGAGGAAAATGAGTTGATCCCAACTCGATTGGTTACTGGGTGGCGTGTTTGCATTGACTATCGTAAGTTAAATGATGCCACCCGAAAAGACCATTTTCCTCTGCCCTTCATGGGTCAAATGCTTGAGAGATTAGCGGGAAACGAGTACTATTGTTTCCTTGATGGTTTCTCAGGTTACTTTCAAATCCCCATTGATCCACAAGATCAAGAAAAGACTACCTTTACATGCCCTTATGGAACCTTTGCTTATAAACGTATGCCTTTCGGCTTATGTAATGCTCCAGGCACGTTCCAAAGGTGTATGATGGCCATATTTACCGATATGATCGGGAAAAAGATGGAGGTCTTTATGGATGACTTCTCAGTCATTGGGGATTCATTCGAAACATGTCTCTCCCATTTAGAAAACATGTTGAAGCGGTGTGAAGACACCAATCTTTGTCTAAATTGGGAGAAGAGTCACTTTATGGTCAAAGAGGGCATTGTCCTCGGCCATAAGATATCAAAAAACGGGATTGAGGTTGACAGATCTAAAGTGGATGTCATTGCTAAATTACCTCATCCCACTACCGTCAAAGGTATTAGGAGTTTTTTGGGTCATGCCGGTTTCTATCATAGATTCATACAAGATTTTTCTAAAATCGCCCGGCCTATGACTCATCTTCTTGAAAAGGATGCTCCTTTTATCTTCTCACCCGAGTGCATCAAAGCTTTTGAAACATTAAAGAAAAAGCTTACTGAAGCACCCATTCTAGTTGCCCCCGACTGGGATTTTCCCTTTGAGCTCATGTGCGATGCAAGTGATTTTGCTATCGGTGCAGTCCTGGGGCAACAAAAAGCCAAACATTTTCAGCCTATCCACTACGCAAGTAAAACCATGACTGAAGCTCAAACTCATTACACCACTACAGAAAAAGAATTATTGGCTGTGGTGTATGCCTTTGAGAAGTTTCGGCCATATTTGATCTTGACGAAATGTGTAGTGTATACGGATCACTCGGCTCTCAAATATCTCTTTGCAAAACAAGATGCAAAGCCGAGATTACTCCGTTGGGTTCTCCTCCTGCAAGAATTTGATATCACAATACGTGATAAAAAAGGAGCTGAGAACCTAGCTGCTGATCATCTATCCCGATTAGAGAACCCACACCAAGATGTTTTCGAGAAAAAGGAAATAAATGAAACATTTCCTCTCAAGACACTCAATGCGGTTGCTTTTCGAGGAGATTCTACTACCCCGTGGTTTGCTGACTTCGCAAATTACCATGCGGGTAACTTCATAGTGAAAGGGATGTCGACCCAACAGAAGAATAAATTCTTCAAGGATGTTAAACATTACTTCTGGGACGACCCCTACTTATTCAAAATCTGTGCGGATCAAGTCATTCGACGGTGTGTTTACGGACAGGAAGCTATTGACATTCTCAAAGCTTGCCATGCTGGACCCACTGGGGGCCATCATAGTCCAAACTACACCGCCAAAAAGGTGTTTGATTCCGGGTTTTATTGGCCCACAACCTATAAAGATGCCCAAGATCTCATCAAAACTTGTGAAGCTTGTTAGCGTCATGGAAATATTTCACAACGAAATGAAATGCCACAAAATGCTATTCAAGTTTGTGAAATCTTTGATGTCTGGGGCATTGACTTTATGGGGCCATTTCCATCATCTCGAGGAAATAAATACATTCTCGTGGCTGTTGACTATTTGTCAAAATGGGTTGAAGCAAAAGCTTTACCCACCAATGATGCCAGAGTTGTTGTAAAATTCCTGAAAGCTCTTTTTGCCCGTTTTGGAACTCCACGTGCTATAATTAGTGATCGTGGTACGCATTTTTGCAATGACAAATTTGATAAAGTCATGCAAAAGTATGGTGTAACTCACCGTCTTTCTACTGCGTATCACCCACAAACAAGTGGGCAAGTAGAAGTTTCAAATCGTGGTATTAAAAGAATACTGGAGAGGACTGTAGGAGAAAATCGTGCATCCTGGTCGGATAAATTGGATGACGCACTATGGGCTTTCCGTACAGCTTACAAAACACCCATCGGGTGTACGCCTTACAAACTTGTGTACGGAAAGGCATGTCATCTTCCGATCGAATTAGAGCACAAAGCCTACTGGGCCTTGAAACATGCTAACTTTGACCTCCAAACTGCGGGTGATCACCGTAAAGTTCAAATGAATGAATTAAATGAACTGCGTGATCAGGCCTACGAGAACTCTTTGATCTATAAAGAAAAGACAAAGAAGATTCATGACTCTAAAATCAAGAACCGCGTTTTCAACGTTGGTGATCGAGTCATTCTTTTCAATTCAAGATTAAAAATTTTCTCGGGCAAACTCAAATCCCGTTGGTCTGGTCCATTCACTATCACAAAGGTTTATCCATATGGTACCGTTGAGTTATCTCAAGCTGACGGGCCTAATTTTAAAGTGAATGGTCATCGTTTGAAACACTACTTTGGAGAGGATATACCACCCATGGTTGTCCCGGATCTTCAAACTTTCCCCATGAACCAATGAATGCGGGGATCGAGTCTAGCTAGTGACTCGGTGATCAAAACCATTAGCAAAACATGGGTTTTCACCCGTGTCTCTGTTTTCTTTCTCTGTTCTACCACCTAGTGTGGGGGAGATGCCCCACATGTTGTATATATGTAAATTTAAAAAAAAATAAATAAATAAATAAAAAATAAATAAAAAAATGTGTGTATATAAAATAATGGCTATTAGTATTTCCCTTTCACGTTCTAAGTGTTGGTTTAACAACCGGTTCTTTGAATATTGAGGGCAATATTCAATTCTAAGTGTGGGGGGGAATTCTAGCGAATTTGATCAAATGTACCATCTAGTACCCCCATTTTTAGCCAAAATTTAAAAAAAAAAATTTCTCACTTAGAACGCAATAAATGGTTATCAGTCCGCCATGTCTAACCCACATAAGGATTGGCTAATCCGAGAGCAAACGGCTCTTGGTAAAGATGTCTCAAATCCGTTGATGGCTTACAATTTTGCCGAAAATTGTATGGTATTCGACTCACCATATCTTTATAAGTTAAGAGTTGGCTAGCCCGCAAGGTTATGGCTTGTGGTTAAGGCAGTAGAAAAACCATGATTGGTAATCAGCTCACCAAGATAATAGTTGTAATTTATCTAAGAGTTGGCTAGTCCAGAAGCAAACGGCTTCTGGTAAAGACAAATCAAAACCGTTGACAGCAGATGGTTTGCTCAAAATCATTTGGTTATCATTGTACCAAAGTATCACATACTAAAACATTGGCTACTCCAGAAGTAATGGCTTTTGGTAAAGAGAAAAATCCATTAAAACTTCATAAAAGATTGCTAGGGACTAGCAATAGTTTAGTGTGGGGGATTGATGAGTGTCTAAATACTCATCATTTTTGTCTTATCTGAACTGCCAAAACATCCAAAAACACTCAGAAATGCATCAAAATACTGAAAATATCCCAGGGATTGTGTTTTATATGTTTCAAATGCAAAATGTTTAAAAACAATTGAAAAACGAACAAAGTTTGCAAAATTGGCAGTTTCAATCCCTCAACTTTCAAAACTTGTCAAAATTAGTCCCTAAGCATTTGTTTTGTAAGAAAAGTCACCAAAGGTCCTTTTTTAAATCATAAGTTGTCATATTTAGTCCTTTGGTGAAAAGTTTCAACAATTTACAAGATGGTCACTGCACTTTCAGAATTTGCAAAAATGGTCCCTGGGAAAATTCTATTATTGGAAATTTCATGTATGGTCCCTGGATTATTGGAATATGGCAGGAATCACCCTTGGTTTATTTTTGGGAGATGTACAACTTCAGTCCTCCAATTTTCAGAAGTTACAAGAATGGTCCTTGTGATTTAACTATAAACCAATCCGGATCTTAAAACAAACCCATCCTAAAAATAAAACCAACCCATCCCCTATTAAACTAAACCCAGCCCAACTACAATACCCAAGCCCAAATCAATAAACAAACCGACCCAACCTTTTTTTATTAAACCCAGAAGGTTTGACTTAGTCAAATCCTTCTTCTATACCTTGACCCGCCAAAAACCACCAAACCAAAACCACCATTATCCACCGCCCTTATCCTGACACCACCCACCCCCTCCTCTTATATCACTTCACCTAACACTCCAAATGCATTCAATGCTTCTTCCCCACTCTCCTCAGACCCATGTGCTAATTTTCCCATTATACTCAATTTTGGCGCCAAAAAGTAGAATCGATGGCTGAGATGATTTCAAGACCAATCAAGTGATGGGATTTAATCAGAGGATGATGACTAAGGAAACCCTAATAAGTTTAGTATAAATAGATAGCAATGTAAGCCAATTCGGCAAGTAGTTAAGTTAGTTAAATCGTAATTTTAATTTCAGTAATCATAGCTTGTAATTTTCAGTTCTAAGTTGTAATTCATGTTATAATTAATCAAAGTAACCTTGTTTCAATCATCTTTGTTCTTAATTTCAGTTATTACCAAGTTTCAATTTGTATGTTAATTCGTATAAGCTTTAAGCCACTTTAAATCACTATCACAAGCTCCAAAATACCCTGCTATAAGCTTATGCAAGCTTATTATAGCTTGTGGTAAGGTTATATAGTGTAAATCAGTCTTGTATTTCAAATGATGAAGATGGTCAACAAAAGTCAACCGCTGAAGCAATAAGCTCTTATTTGGAGTATAAGCTATAAAGGAAGGCTTATAGTGGTTTTCTAGCTTGTGTTAACAAGCTAGATTGGTTCTGTTCTAGACCTGCTATCCCAATAGCCCCACCTCAGTTGTAAGCTTTTTGAGTTTCTAGCTTAAAAATCCAATTGATTGTGCAATAGCTTATTTGTAGCTTATTATAGTTAAAACCTGTTTATTGGTAGTTGTTAAGTATATTCATTCAGTTTTTGGTCTGTCTTAATTAGCTTTCTTTCATTTTGCTTTAAATCACTTAGAAAGTCAAAAATAGTCAAACATAGCATAGCTTATTAGATTGCTTATTTCTGTTTTGAAATTTGCTTAATACAGTTAAAATAAGTTAGTCAAATCATAACAATCAGAAATAATAAGTTACATAGGCCTGTGCTTTTGAAAATCCACAACAGACACCCATTAAGGGTTGTGTGGTTTAGCAGTCAAACTAGGTCAAACCTAGTGTTACTGTAGATTGACCACAAGCTTAACTTCACACTAGCTTTTCTTGTCCAATATAAGCTGATTATAAGTTCTGATAGCCTTGTTAGATTGATTTGGTGGTTACTTGTACCCTGTGATAATTCTAGCCTCTAAAAAGCTCAAACAAGCCAATATAAGCTACAAGCTCATTCAGACCCTAAACTTGGCATTTTTGAACTCCATTTGGTTCACTTAGTGTATTCCTTAAAGCCTAGAACCCCTGCACCTTTGTACACCAATCTACAAACCAAAACAGACCAACTCAGTATACACTGAGCAATCTTTGTGGTTTTTGCAGACCTTGTGGAATTTCTAGAGCTCTCATTATAGCTTGGGATTAGCTGAATTTCTGGATTAGTAAAGTCACCCAGCTCACCTATCTTAGGAATTTTTTTTAAGATTTTTAGATTAGCTTGTCATAGCTTTTTCTGCCCTTGAAAATGGGCAATTTTGCCCTGTGCACAGCTGCACATCAGCAGGCTAGAATAAGCTTGGGCTTATTCTGAGCTTTTCTGCCTTAAGCCATAGCTTTTTCTAGTTCCATTAGTTCATTTAGGTGTATCTTAGTCCCTTTGAGCTTTTTCTATAAGCTCATAGCTTATTGTCTAGCTTTTAGCTTAATTTGAAAATCCAAGTCCTAAAACTAAAAGAAAAACCAACTGTTAAGCTACATAAGCTTGTTCTAGCTTATTCAGTGACCAAAAAAAATAGTTCCTTCACAAAAGTTGTTTATAATTAGCTTATTAATAAGTTTGAATAAGAAAAAGTCAAAAAGAAATAAGTTAGCAAAAAGGTTGTGTATGGGATTCGAACCTGGGTTGCCTGGGTGACAAATTCACTGCATAACCCACCTGGGCTAGCTCACTTATCAGTTTTACTTTGCAAAGTTTATTCCTTAACCCTTCTCAGTTTTCAGTTTTAAGCTTTAATAAGCTGTTTAGCTTATTAGCAGCTTATCTCCATAAGCTTGTTCCACCATTTTATTTTTCTTAGCTTTGTAATCTTATAAAGTAATTTAGAAAAAAGTTTTATAATTTTCTTAATAGTTTTAATATTTTTAATCTTTTAAGTAGTTTAAAATAGTAATTAAATCATAACAAATAGAATAATAATCAGAAAAATATAATTTTAATTTTCATAATTTTCTTTTATTAATTAGAATCTAGTAAAAATATAATAATATTTTTGGACCTTAAGAAAAACAAAAATAAAAATATAGTGATAGCTTCTATTTAATAGAATTTATCTTTTTAAATTTTAATTAAGCAAGTTTCATTTTTATAATTTTCTTAGCTTCTATTTACTTAATAATATTTATAGAAAAAGTTTTAGAATTTTCTTTGTTCATTTAGTATTTTTTATAAATTTAAATAGTTTAATAAGTAATTAAATAAATAAATAATTAATAATAATTAAATAAAAAGTATAAAAAAATATAATTTAAGTTTTTAAATAAGTTTTAAGTAATTTTACATTTTTAGGTTTTAAATTTCATAAATTTCAGTTTTAGTCCCATTTTAGATTTTCTGTTACGCGTTTGTAGTTTATTTTAATCGCGTTTAGTTTTCTTTTATATATTTGTTTATCAATTGTTAATTAGATATAAAAAGCAAAATAAAAAATGTCATATCATCAATCACTCTAATCCTAGCTTTTCACAGTTTGCCCATTCACACCTCGTTGGGAAACGATTCGGGTAATTACTTACCTGTCTTAACACTACACACGAACGTGAGTTTTTGCAAGTATCCTTTTTCACAAAGGGGTAATTTGTAATTATTCACGCGTATCCGCTGTCTGCATTTATTTATAGGTGTATTCAGCACGGATCATCGCTCCTCTAAGCCCCTGCGATGTATTACAAATGTGAGTACCACATCCTGTATCACATATCCAGGCATTTTGCTTACGAAGAAAAGAAAATAATTCAATCATAAAAATACCTGAAGTGCTCGCGCCATTTGCAGTCTTGGCATTTTTATTCTTGCGACACTCCTCAAGCAGCAATGGACAGTCCCTCTTCCAATGTCCAGGAGTGTTGCAGTGGTGACAAGCAGCCGCATCCTTCTTGGGATAATCCTTTTTCACAGGAGGATTCTGCTTCTTAGGCTTCTACTGATGGATCACAACCTGTTTTCCCTTGTCAGCTTTACCTTTGCCCTTCTTATTCGCATGTCGCGGTTTGTTGGGCTTAGTAACCCTACCACCTTGAATTGCCATTACAACAGGTGTTGGTGTCTTCTTCGAGAGTCCCTTCTCAAAGTCAATAAGCATTGCATGTAAATCACTTATTGTCTTCCCCGTGCAATGCATATTGAAGTTGCGCACAAACTCACCATACAATTCCTCGTTGAGGGATCGATTGATGAGGCCAACTTGCACATCTTGCACGTAACCACTTCCGAGTGCATCCAATTGGTCCAGATATCCTTTCATTTCCAATACATGGGCACTCACGGGTTTACCAGCTTCCTGCTTACACTTTTGCAAAGAGTCTAAGACATCATACAACTCTGCCATAGGTGGCTTCTCAAACATGCGTTTGAGTTCGTTGATCATGTCCATGGGACCATAATGCTCAAATTGCTTTTGTAATTGAGTATCCATCCCAGACAACATTAGATAAGCCACATCATTGTGCTTCTCATAATTGTCGTTATACTCTTGAAGCACTTCATTAGATGAAAAGGCATCAGGGGCTGTAGGAAGAGGCTTACTAAGATATTCAATGCGTTTGGCCATTCTAAGAACAATCCTCAAAGAACGGTACCAATCATTGAAATTTTTAGTCCCAGTCAACTTCTCTCTTTCAATCATATGTTTGAAAGCAGAACTCATGTTTGACATGTTAGTGTTGTCGGGTTGGGCCATTTCTACAGAAAAAGTTCAAAAGTTAGTACTTTCGATAATTAAACTTTTCAAGAAAATTAAACACCCGTGGTAAATAAAATTTAACCATTTAATTTTCATTGAAAACTAGGATTCAAATTGACGTCATTTCATTACATCAGCTGAGGCTGCTAGCATTGAAAGTACTCAATAAGGTAGAGTTAAACTCAATTGCCAATATCCAATTGCAATTCCTAGAGTCATGGGACTTACATATTTTGCCAACCTCAGTTGCAAATGTAAGCATGTTTCATCCCCAAATCTTTATGCCTTGACGCCGTTTCATCACATCAGCTGAGGCTGCTAGTGATGAAAGTGCTCAATTAAGTTAACCAATTTAAAAACTGCAAATTGACGTCGTTTCATCACATCAACTGAGGCTGCTAGTAATGAAAGTACTCAATTTACCCTTTGATTACCATTCTTTGAATCATCACATCAGCTGAGGCTGCTAGCAATGATAGAATGTAATCTTAGGTGTTTCCGTATTAATTGGATGACATATAACTTAAATTTTAAGGGTATTTATTTTGATGTGAATCAAAAAATATGTACAAGATGTCATGCATTCATCTTGTATCATATGTTTTCTAAAAAAACTATTTACTCATTAGCAGCTTAAAATCAACAAAATTTTAATTGATGGCGTTGAGAAACTTACAACTTTGCGTTAAGATGCTTCGTACATGTATAATGGTGTACTTGGTAAGTCTAATGTGACGCACAGGCGAGCAGAGAGACAGAATGGAGTCTCTTTAAGGCCACAATTTAATGCGAAACCAACCTTATACCCACTTTATAGTTTGTCAACATTAGGTCCGCCGCTTCGACCATTATGTACAGTTGCATCAATCAATTAAAACTTTAAGATTTTAAAGCTTAAAACATTTATGTAGTAAATTATTAAATTGCTAGTCTCGCCTGGGAGCAAATTACCGTGCGAAGCGAACCACTATCGGCACATAAGACTTGGTAATAAATAATTTACCACAAATGTTTCATAGTTATTAGGTTCATTTATTTTTTATTCAAAAAATTACCCTCTATGATGTTTACAATCCATCATAATTTAAACAAAAAGGATCAAGTAATTCAAAAAATAAATAAACGCATAATAACACATATATGATATAAATAATATAGCCACATGCAAACATTTTGATAAACCCTATTAATAATCTCTATGTGAATTTTTAATGTATATAATTAATAAAACCCCCATTGGTTTTCGAGCTCATTGTACCCAATGGACCACAGACACCAATAAATTGGCCGCGTAAGTTTTAATAATTACATACCACATTGCACATAACTGATTCATTAATATATATAATTAGGTATTCCCTAATTTTAGATTTATCTAAAAAACATGTAGCACATAACAAACCTAATCCATAATTCCTTGCATGAAGAATCATGGATCATCCAGGAACGTAACCCTTATTATTCAAATAAACACATAACACAACATGTTCTTAATTTAGGGTTACAAAACTAATTAATTAGTTAAACTAGGGTCGAAACCCTAACCCTAAATTCTATTCGATTTTTATTAGTATGTTTTCTACAAAAACAAACCCTAAAAAAAAATCGACATAACATGTATGTATAAATCAAGTATTGATTTTAATTATTGATAAAGCGAAAAGTGTACCGCTTTTAGGGGGTCATTTAAGCCCTAAATCGTATTTATTTGATCAAATATCGCCCTAAATCGTTCCTTTTGTCATTTTAGGTACTTTGGAGAAGAAATCTGGAAAAGGAAGCATTTTGGACGTTTTTGGAGCATAAAAGTGAAGAAAACGACAAAGTCTCAAATTTACGCTGGAAAGTACCTTTGACGGCGTCAGGATTATCCCCAGACGGCGTCATGGCTTGGCAAAAGTGGTGGATGTGAAAATTACTCATGATAAGCCAGAGAAATTTGCATGGGAATTCTGACGGCGTCACCCTTTAATATGATCAAGGTCGTCACGGTATAAGTTAAAGCGGGACGGCGTCACGCCTAATTCTGACGGCGTCAAGCCTTGATAAGCCAGAACGGATTTTGGAGAGCTAAAGAGGGACGGCGTCAAGAAGGCCATCCGGGAACCCTAAAAGCGGCGAGGTGACGGCGTCACACTCCATAACGTGACGCCGTCAGATCTGAAAGTCTATATATAGTTTTGCAATTTTTTGTCATTAGTGTGGAACTTATTGTGGAACTTTGTGTGTAAGAACCATAAGACGATTTTAGCAGCTTTTTCAAGGCTTTTTGCCTTGAGATCTTCCATGTTACATTGAAGATAAGTTATCAATTAATCATTCAATATGTCTATGTGTTGTTTGATTCTATATTGTTCTTGTCTTTTGTTTAACATGCTAGGCTAGGTTTTCTTTGTGTTTGCTTAGATCTAATGAAACCTAGCTATTGATTATTGGTTATTAGTGTGTTATTAGTTGTATTGGATGATTGTTTATCTATGTTAGGCTTAAGAAAACTGGCTAACGTCCTATTCGGTAACTTGCTTGAACGTCTTAAGAAACATGAACCAATGCGTACTAAGGTTTTTATGGTTGTATTTAATGCACAAGTGAATTCTAGTGATCCCATGTTAGGAGCTTCCTAGCCGGCTCGACATAGGAGTGAAGTAGGAGCTTGTAGAGTTGGGGAAGTACGTACGCCACCCCACGATTGGTATTAAGGAATACACCCGTCATCCACGCGATTAATACACACTAATCAACCGGTAAAAGATAGTTAGGGAGTAAGGAAATCTAAGTAAACACATTTCTCTCCACATAAGTTTTACCACCTTTTCATTTTCTGTTATTTTATTTTATTTGCATTCGTAGTAACTTGGGTTAGTTGACTAGCAACTAATTTCGCCCACTCTTTCAAACCCGAGATTTTACTTGCTTTCATAAAAAATATAAAAACATAAAAAGAATCTTCTCTCACCCCTAGACCTATTAGAGTAGTTTTTCAATCCTAACGACACTATTCCCTGTGGAGAACGATCAATCCCCCGTACTTACCACTACACTATACTACATCGGTCAGGTACACTGCCTGGTGGGGTTGTAAGCCTCTTGAGATCCCTCGAGAGGTAAAACCTGTTGTAAGGTTGCAAAACCACGCATCAATTATGCGTTTAGGTAATTACATTAACATGTTAACCTAACTTTGATACCACTGTTGGAATTTAAATAGCATGTAACACATCTTGATAAATAAACACATCAAGAGAACGTAGCGGAAGCAAGATCTTAATTTAACACATATAATGAATTACCGAATAATAAATAAGTTACGTACCCTTTGTTCTTCTCTTCTCTTCACTTGATCAATGAATAGGATTTGCGTGAAACCCCTTACTGTTTTGTTTCACAATCCAAGATGAACAGCTAAAGTGAGTTGTTACCGAACTCTTGTACACACGTACTATAACCGATCAAGCAATGATGCTAGTGATTGAACACAATTAAAACCAATAATTTTTGCTACACAAAAAATATGGATCGACTATATATAATATAGTTCGACCGGTTTTATGACAAGAGGAAGAGAAAACACAAACTTAGGGTTATAGTATTGCACAAGGTGAGAAAACAATGCCCCATAGGTTTGTATTTATAGTGAACATGTAACTTGTGGCCAAAGCTAACCGATTTAGGGTTTTATCCCTTTGAGCCGATCGGCATTAGCCCAAGATATGGGATTCTAGATTCTTCTAATCCCAAATTTCACTAATAGTCCTTCCACTATTTATTTAACGGTCGTTAGTCAACACCGTTAACTACATAACGTTCGTTATGTATCATTTCGTGTCCAAATAATTAATACACATAATAAATACATATATTAATTATTTACTTGATCATTCATACGTAAAGTGTGCAATCCCTCGGTCCCGTGTTCGAATCTAGACATACACGTTTAATATTTTTCCATTAACTCTAACAGTTTCATCCCTTCAAACAGTCAAACTAACAGGAAATTTGGTCAAGGGACCAAAACCTTTATGGGTCGCAACCACAGGGAGAGAATCCGTTAAAAAAAAAAGTGACTAAATCCGTTAAACCCGACAGACCACAGGGACCATTTATGAAATTAACTCTTTTATCTTTAAGACTTCGTCTATAAATCTGTTTGCAATGCATGAGCAGATGGTCCGAAAACATACATAAAAGTTTCATGCGCGAGTAAAAAAATTTGACTCGTTGCATCGCGAAAATATACATCATCTTTACATATACATTATGAAGTTATTTACATATTGTTCACAGTTAACGATTTCGTTTTCGTTTGTTTGATATTTTTTATTGAAAGTTAAAAGGTTGTTTTACTTAGCTGGGCTAAACTCTCGTAAAAATATTGTGTGTGTAAAAGGGGAGCCCATGTATAAGGAGCGTTAATTGGGATTTTTTTTTTTTTTTTTTTTTTTTTTTTTTTTTGTTATAAAACAACATATGTTGGACATGATAACTAAGTGGTAAGTGGGATGGTTGGTAGGTGATTCTTTGATTATTCGGATGGTCTTCGGTTCAATTCTTAGCTAATTCCTCTACCATTTTTTATTACTTAAAACGGCCATTTATGCATATAATAAATTGCATAAACACATACTGTATTTCATATTTCTCTTTGTTTTCTTCATAAAATTTTTTTGTTAGATCTCGTCATATTACACATTACATAATCAGAATGTAAATTATGTATTGTTAGAAAGTACTAGCCTGCGATTAAAAAAGTGATGAAATTAGAGAAATCTCTAAAACATTTTCTACAAAATCCCTTGAAATGTGTGGTAAATATGTTTAGTTTTTTACCCGCGCCATGCTAAGTGTTTACCTCTTAGTTAATACACTTTCTACTTTTCTAGGTATGAAATCTTTTATCCAAACAAAGAATACAAAATATGTTACAAAATTCAACTATTTATGGGATAAAGTCTTTGGCAATGACAATGATCATATAACTGGTTTTTAGTGACTTAAATTGAATTTAATCGTCTTAATATAACTTTAACTTCGTTTAGCTTCTTTGCATTTCCGTTCACGAATGTTACTCGAGGTAACTTTCCTCCGGTTGGCTTTTATTTTCGTCGTGCATATTCAGTCATTAGGAAATTTTAATTTTAGTCATAAAACTCCAAGTTGTTCCACTTTCTAGTCCCAAACAAAATAATTTTTCAAATTTAGTCTTGTGCGATTGCTATACCGTGCGACTCCATAAAAAAGTTGACAAATTTCTAAAAAGTTGGCGAGGTTTTTTCTAGACCGAAGTGACATTTTATGCGACAAAGGTGACGTTTTTGCTAAACTAGTTTGTTTTATTCAAAAATTCAACCGTGAGTCCCACTATTTTATTCGAAAAATAAATAAATGAATAAAAAAAAGTGAAACTCGCGATTGACTTTTTGGATAAGACAAACTAGCCTAGCAAAAACATCACCCTAGTCGCACAAAATGTCATTTCGGTTTAGCAAAAATCCTCACAAACTTTTGGATCACTTGTCAACTTTTCATTGGAGTCGCACAGTATGACTTTCGCAAAAGACTAAAATTAAAATTTTCTCTTCAGTTATTCACTTACGATTTGTTTGTTGGTTATGTTGATTAAAAGTAATGGACCTAAAAGTATATTAATACTTAAACAATGATACCAGCCCAACAAGATAAAATGGGCCAACAGCCTTTTCAAGATATTTGTTTCGTATAGTTTTGTCTTGTTATGGAAACTTAAATATAAAATTAAAAATAGATGTAGCTAAATATGAAATAGGTGGGTGAACAAGAGTCTCTTGGTAAGTGATGTGTTATCGTAAGGTCTATGGTTCAATTCCCAAAAGATTTCAGTTCCTTTACCTTTTTATTTTCGTAAACATCATTTGAATGGTTTTGATGTCTTATTATTTTATCTGAAATTTTTAAAGCTATACCTCTTAAGTTTGGAAATTATTGTCAACTTAATAAAAAAAAGTTTAGTAAGTGAGGATGATATTTGATTAGTTGAGTAGCGTAACGATCTCACTTTTTATTAAACTGTGTGTTTTTTGTATGGTGCTAGTTAAACAAAATAAAATGATTTACGTTATTTTATGATCAAAGACCAAGTAATCTACAATTGTTGAAAATTTTATATCATCAAAAAAATGAGGTTAAAGATGCTTTATCCAACCAAATAATACTGTATGGGACAAGTTGACAAACATCAACAATCACACGAAACGCACTAAAAGGTTTGTTTCAAGTTTTAGAGTTTTTTAAAATCTGATTATTTTATCTTTAAAGAAACAATCAAAATGTGTATCTTATATTTTGATTTTTATTTAACAACTTTCACAAATTTGGATTTTAAGTTTTACCAGTTTAAAGAGACTTATAATTTCAGATTATTGCATAATTTTTCATGTTAACATTTTTGGCCATGAAATTAAAACCAACAGTGATTCCTTTATAAATAAGAGTTGAACCAAATATAAAAAAGCTTTAATGACCCATTCTAGTATTGATAGAGTGAAGTGACTAGTGGTAGAATTAGCGTATTTTGTTGTGTCAAGAGACAACGATGAAATTTTGTTTTGTTTTACTAGTTGTTGTAAATCATTATCAGAATAATAAAATGCATCAGTTAAAAATAATTCTGTTTCTATCGACTTTCTTATTTGGTTCATTAATTGGTTAGGAGGAAATTGAAAGTTTTTTTTTTTGAACGGCGGTTGTTTATAAAAAGACTAGCAAGGAGCTAGGAACTTACAAGATAACAAGATGAGGGTTTTTAAACCAATCTATCCAACTAAATGAAGCTTTACATCTATATCTACACCAATGAAAGGAACGGGACACAATTTCTTCAAAGAGAGACGCCTTCGAAGGAAGAGTCGAACCAAAGATGCTCTTATTGCGAAAATTCCATATAGCCCGCCACATAATATAGCAAACTCCTTTGAACAACTTTTTGTACTTAGAATGAAGATGAAGATTCAAAAGCCACTCTAACCATTCCTCATATGAAGAAAGCTCCATAAAAATAATATCCCACCAGTTACAAGCCTTATGAAAACCTCTCTAGCAATTTGGGAGACGAAGAAAATATGACTAACCGATTCCACCGCCAAACCACAAATGGGACATGAAATAGATATGATATCCATACCTCGTTTAGAAATGTTCAACCTAGTAGGTAAGCAATCGAGTCTTACTTTCCAGGCGTGAACATTAACTTTGATGGGCACGGCTTTAATCCACCTAGTCTTGGTCGAGACTTCCTGCAGCCATGTATCATCAATTCTACTTCAGACAGAAGCAACAGAAAAATCACCAGTACCCTCTAAAGACCATATCCACCTGTCCCGCATGTCGACGAGATTAATACCTTCCAAACTCGATGAAAGATCAATGAACTGAGCCTGTTCCATACCACCTCTTGGGCTTCGACGAAGAGAAAATCCCATATGAACATGAGACATTTTCTCAACTTATTATTAGGGGTGGAAATGAGCCAAGCCGCTTATGAAAAGCTCGAGATCGGATCGGTAAAAAAAATTGAACGAGGTGAGCCTAAACGAGCTCAAGTCTAAGTTGAAGCTCGTTTATTAACCGAGCTAGAGCCGGAGCTTTACATACAAAGCTCGATTAGGCTCGGTAGCCTAACCGACCCTAAACGAGACTAGGATACTTTTAGTATTAAACATTTATAAAACTTTATATGCATTTGTATTAATGAGCTCAAAATAGATATATTACAAGTCGAGCTCGAGCTAAGCTTTATATTTTCATTGACAAATCATATAAACGAGCTAAGCCCGAGTCAGTATAACATACCACAAGTCGAGCTCGAGCTGTGGCAGGCTCGGTCTCGGCTCGTTTCCACTCCTACTTAATATTAAATAGGCTAAGCCATTATATGAAAGGTTTGTACAAGTTTATGTTAAATAGAAATAGTGGGGGGAAATTAATGTCTTGTAGAGACCGAAATCTATCTTTATCACACAATTAAACTCTCTACTACTCGTGACACTCAAAGAAACGATGTGAGAAATAGATGAAAGATTGTGGATCGTATGACATAAACTATGGTCGAATGATTACATTAACTTGAGAAAGAAATACAAACAAACCCACACTAAGCTCACACACTCTCACCTATTCTACACTTTGAGGCACACTTTGGAATGTGAGAGTGTGTGTGTTAATATAGCGACACAGCCAATCACCTAGACAATAGGTGGGCTTTTACTTGGGCTTGGTGTGGGCTATACTTGTATCACACTTATACATAGACAATACAAATATAACTAATACATATAGCCCACTATCTAGACTAAATGTTACATATGACAGATAAGTTCTATTTTGCAAATGACCATCACTTTTGCATTTATAATTAAATGCTAACAATCTCCCCCTAAGGGATGGTCATTTCAATGATGCTCCCGTGATTGGTCTTTTGCCTTCAATGTCTTGAACTTTGTGTGTCGATGTATAATAGTCTTCATTCAATGTTCCTTCATGCACTGTGATCTTCAAAGAAACGTCTTTTGGTCCTTCTTGCCTTGATCTACTTCTTCTGTCCAGATTCGTCGTCGTTGTAGATGATGATGGTAAATGGACTTTCGTCAGTACCTGCATAAGACAGTTAGCAATAAATCGTCCAACGCTTATAGGTTCAGATTTTGAGATC
Organism: Artemisia tridentata subsp. tridentata; assembly: GCA_021014915.2. NCBI lineage: Eukaryota > Viridiplantae > Streptophyta > Magnoliopsida > Asterales > Asteraceae > Artemisia > Artemisia tridentata. Next base: position 415,193,740 of record CP139505.1, read on the forward strand.
GTTATCAGCATAGTGTGAAAACTTTCTCTAATCTTTACCAAGGCCGTTGAGAGCCTCTGAAGTATACCGAAGTATCACTTCAAGACTGTAGACCGTTTGAAGCACGTTACCATCATGACATAAGGCAAGATCCTTAGATCTCATTAAGACTCATACAACTTGTATCCTTTTTGATGAACACAAGTGTATTTCATAGGAAGTGTTCCTAAGAGATCTTTGATGAATCTCATGTCTCTAGACTCAATAATGTGCGTTTTGATTTTAGTCATCAGAGGCATGGAGCAGAGTGCCACCTTTTCAATATCAACTCATCTCGGAGTGAGAGGTCGATAGATTATGCAATGTTCTCCGTGAGAAATGAAACAAATATCTTTTAAGAGATATCTGAGTAGATAGGAGGGGTGGTGCAACGCGTCACTGGGTCCATGGCATCTTGTCTTCAATATCAGGATCACCTTAGTGAGTACCGATAGCAGATGTATTGACCCGGTTTCTGTCCTAAGTTATCATGGAGGGCTATTTCTTTTCACCCTTTCATTAAACTTTTCTTTTTTATTCTTCAACCCCTTCTTTCTCCTTTCTCATTTACTCCTTTTTTTCAATCTTACCTAAGGAATTCTAATTCTAATCTATTGGAATTGTCCTTGGGTAGATCCCTCCGGTTTTGGCGGATCATTGGACATAACCTAACCATAATCACCTTGTTTCTCCATGATTATCCTAGATTATCGATCACATACCATGAAACCTTTTTTTGAAAATCTCTCAAAGTGTTTATGAGAAAACACATTTAGTTAACACATTGAGAGCTTTACTTTTTTGAAATACTCCCCCTTCACATGTGCTCATGCATTTTGAAATAATCTGCACATGTTGGGTAGAGTTCGCACATTTTGAAATGATTGATTTTCAATGAACATGACCTTCGCGAGACACGCTTACATCACTAGTTGGACTAGCTTGAAATTATTACCCGTCCCGGTCATATTCAAAGATCATCTCTCGAATTGGTACATTCTACTCAGACAAGTCCTTTGCGAGACACGTTTACATCACTGGAAAACCAGTTTGAAATTATTACCCGTCCAGGACATGTCTTTTCGATAGCTGACATTTAGTTTCGTCAATTCGAGGGTTCATACTGAGTCTTTTTGAAGAACTCGTTTGAGATTCAAACCACAAAACTTTATTGATCACATTTTAATCACGTCCTCTCCCCCTTATACCTAATTACCACTTAATCTCCCCCTCAAAAATAGCATGTAGTGGTATTTTTGAAAACAGTTGATTAAAATGAAACGTTTTGGAGAGACGGACTGATTTTAGCATGAAAGCGGAACATTTTTCTTTTTGTACTCCCCCTTAAACAAAGCATATTATTAAACACTTGAGTTTAAAAGCAGTTAAGGGTCTTAGAGGGAGTGATTGTGAGCACAAAATGTATAGAAAGACTTTGAAAAATCTTTTTGAAACAATCTTGATTAAGTGCTCACGGTTTTTGCTTTTTGCCATTAACACTGCGAGTCCTGATCGGAAATGAGCAGAAGTCATCAATGTAGCCTTTATATTAACCACGGTCAGCTTTTCTTCAATCCGGCAGGGACACATGCTAGCAGGGATCAGCATTCTTTTGTTAGTCCATCTCAACTTACCAATCTTTCTCTGGCCTGTAGCGAAAACGGTTGTCCAACGATACGTACTGCGTGCTGGGGGTGCCATGCTGAAAATGACACAAATGATACTAAGTACTAGAACTCGATAGGAATCGAAAGACCACCCATAACTCAAAATTTTAAAATACGCGAAGTATCACCGTCTGAACGATCTCAAAGATGATTAACGAAATATGGGAAATAAGCACGAATGGAACGACAAAACAAAATCCTAATGTCTACCCAAATCCTCACTGGTCAGAGTTTAAGTTCCTATAGGGAAAATCCTAAAGCAATTTCTCGAGGGTTGTCCTACGTTTACATACAGTAGAAACTTAGTGGTCCAGATTTCACAGGTCAAGGGTAAATGTATTACGAATCGCAGCCTGTCGCTCTGATACCATAAATTGTAACACCCCAACCCGAAAAGGGTAAAGATATCACAACAATGGATTCACATCAGAACAAAACCAAGCATACATTTTCATTAATACAAAAATCTCAAAGGATAACAAATGAAATACTAAATCTATATGGTTACAAATGAAAACTTCCAAAACATTATGTCTAAAGTATATTATCTTCGGTTCAATTCTAAATCCAGCATAGCTATCCAAGCTTCTAAGTCCAAAGGTACACTCTTCTCTCATTCCCAGCTTCCTACTAAACCTGCCGCAGGAAAAGAAATGCGGCTGAGCTACGAGAGCTCAGTGAACAGATATAACGGTAACAAAACCATAATAGATAGTAAAATCAAGAAGATCAGGAATACAGGTCATACCGATAACTCAAGATGTAAAAATGCGATGTCAGGAATAAATAAGGAATAAGACTAAGGAAAAGAAAAGGAACAAGTAATAGGGAAAATTCATGAGGTTCAATAGATAAAGAAAACAGAAATCTATCACGAGCCCAGAAGCAAACCATATCATATCATCGCAACTGTAACCAAATAGAGTAGCTAACTCCCAGATATGTGAAAGACGTGTATCGCACACACCATCAGTCACCAGATAAATATAACAATAAACATATAACATAACATATACAGATAACAGGTCAAATCTAGAGTGCACCCATACGCCCCACAGACAAAATCAATAATCATAATTATAATGGCCATAGCAAATAATAAATAAGGGACGGAACAGGTCATCACTCTCCTGCCCTAGAGTCATGTCAGAGGTGCGTCAATGACATGGACATGAAACCCTCATGCCTAGTGACTGGCTCGTAATATCAAACTGTAGGTCAAAGGTCAAACGTACTATCAAATAATCAAAAGGTCATATCCTAAGGGTACATGGCAAAGGTTCATGTCAAACAGTTCAGGATTATATCTCATAGATTCAACTTAGAATTTATCAGGTTAAGTTTTATATCAAAGTTTACGTTCAGATTAAAGAACTATATCAAATGGTTCAAAAGAGTGTAACAAAAGTTTATAATCAAAGTTTCATATCAACAGTTTATCTCTAAAGGTTTCTATTTAAAAATCCATTTAAACAATCCTTCAAAAATGGTTTTCATAACAACTGATCTTACAAAATAGTTTTCTTCTAAATGGTCTTCCAAAACTTTTAGTAACTTTCATTAAAAGTGATATTACATATTTAAAAGTAGTTTATCCCCAAAACGTTTCATATGTAGTCTAAGAACGGTTCAAAATCAGTTAGGTTTAAATAAGGATTTAATAGATTAAGGTTTATGTCAAAATCAATTTAGTTTTATAGCAAGTATATTAGATTAAGATTCAAACAAGGTTCACAGATCAGGGTTCAGTACAAGAGATCAAATACAAGGTTCATGAAAGTTCACAAAACAAAAGATCACATGGAAGGTTCACAAATAAGAGACCACATGAAAGGTTTACAAACAAGCAGGGAACATAGCAATGGTATAGGAAATCCTAATAAGAAAATGAGAACTGAAGGAAAAGGGAAATGAAAGACCCTTACTGAAAGAGGGCAGAATATCTGTACCTTATTACGAATGCAAGGACACAAAGATAAAAGCTGACAGGGATTAGATTTCTCCTTCCTCGAACCTAAGGAGTAGAAGACAGAAGTCCAAAGGGTCTTTAGCTATATTTCCATTATTAGTAAGTTAATAATATCACAGATTAGGTTAAGTCCTTATTAAGATTATTATGGAAGTAAGGTACATTTTATCAGGTTACAAAAGTTTAAGAGTAATTATGACAAGTTTACATAGTTTAGGGTTTCAATTGCAAATTCATCTAATTCAAAGGTTTAATTATGAAAATACTTTAAGTTACCGATTTAATACACACTATATTCAGAATGACATTTTAGTCTCTTAAGTTTTCACAGTTTACAGTTTATACCCCTTTAGTTATATATAATTTACAAAACAAACCATACATTGCATAATTCATTAACAATTACATATTAGACCCATAAATCCTCAAAATTTTACATTATACTTTTAATATCAGTATTTACTCAGAAAAATATCAAGATTCCAGAATTTACACTTTTAGTCCCTCTATTTTAATTAATTATAAAACAACCCTTTTAAATACAATTAATTCATTACCTTGCAATATTTACTCTTAGGACCCCAAAGTAATATTTTTCCCACATTTCTACAGATGTATATAACATTATAAAAATACCCTAAAAGTTTCAAAATTGGCAAAACAGGTCCTTACAATTTAATATTCAAATCGATTACACTTTTAAATTCCAAATCAAGCCCTAATCTTATCAAATCATCATGCAATAATTATGCAATCATTATAACATTAATTAACATCAGATTACCCAAGATCAACCCTAACCCTAATTCGGAATAGGGTTTTTTTCCTAATTTTTCTTAATTATTTATATAATCCGATTTAAACAACAATTTACATCAATTTATCCAGGCTTCTAAAAATCATGTGGCTATTTTTCTTAGTTCATATTAATGTCAAAGAACATATAAAAATTATGGTTGCACCTCAGAAAATTCATATAGCATGATTTACAAATTAAGTGTATTTTAAACCTTTTAATTTCGTACGCCTAAATAAACATGCATGATTCGTGTTTATTATTTTTCTTAGGTCCTATTCGACATGTAGATCACTAGAAAAATACTGGATAATTTTTAGAACGTAAAAATAAGTCGTGGGAATTTATACCTCTCGTATGTATGAACCAAACAAAATAAATCACCACGTTCGAATCAAGGCTTCAACACTCCAACTCCTATTTTTCATGGCTCCCTTACACTACAAGGAACACCAAAAAATTATTGGTTCAGGTCCAGAAGTCGAATGGAGGAATGAGGGATTTTTTTGTTTGTCGACACTTTAGGTTTTAGGGTTTCGGTTCTACAAAAAAAATAAAACAAATGGGTTTGGTAAATAATAGGTATAGGACCGACTTAGAGGGGGGAGGTATCTCAGATTTTTCGGCCCATAGCATTTGATAAGAAGTAGGATTGTATTTTGCAATATTTTCCTAATTTATTTTGATGTATATCCTAATTAAATGATTTTATAAATATATTTAATTTAATTAATTAATTTCGGATTATATGTATATGTATATGTGAGTTTATAATTTTTGGACATTCAAATAATATAATGTTGTCCCAGAAATTAATTCGTTTCATATATAGTTCGTTTTCAGAAGTTTTGGAATTGTTTCAGAATTTTACAACTTATTTATTTAGGTTTTATTGTTTCAGGGGTAATTAGGTCATTTGACAAGTTATCTGAATTTCAGGTATTACAACTTCTTCACCTCTAAAAAAAAATTTTCGTCCTCGAAAATTGACGTGAAACGAAATGGAAACACAACTGACTATGGACAGGAATATGAAAACTTGGTTCTTACGACTCTACGTGGTAGGTCCAAACTTCGGTTTCCTCAAAAGGACAAAACGTACTGAATCTAGATCGAAAGAATAATATAATTGATGATAATCGGATTCTCTTGAAAGAGACGCAGGAATTACATAGGATTTTGACGGATGAGTTGTCCCCAGAATTTGATTAGACAAATCGGAGTAGAATGTACAGGAATAGATTATCGATAACATCAATTGGCAGAAGTTCTATAACAGGACCTAAGATTATTACCGAAAAATTCTTAGAGGTCAGCAGAATGCGTGACGAAAATCCCAACGTATCAATTTACCTAACGGTGAAAGCGGATTGCGCGTACAGTTAGAATGAACTTAAAGTCCCGATAATGCAGATAATCTCAAACAGTTATCGAAATTTCTAGAGTTCTAAGGCACTTCTCGAAATATCCGATGCCCACAACAAGTGCACGTTATATGATGTAAGTATTATCACGTTGGCCAGACGTCATAATACTGGCATCATATAAATATGCCCTCATGATGGTCATACTTGAATTCGAGTCGTGAACAAACTAACTTATCTTATCCCACCTAGTCTTCCTACGGTCTCAGAGGTCATCAAAATTAAATATCCTAACTAAGTGGAGAACGAATCACTCAAACGAGTTAACGGGAGTCCCAAAATATCTATCGGAATTTGGTACATCGCTAAAAGCATCAAATCATCCATCATTTGCCAAAATCTCTCAAAACAAAGTCATCACCGAACATACAAAAATGAACACGAACAGGAATGCTTCTAGGAACTTAACTCATTAGAGGATCTTATTACGAAACTTAAGTAAGTCAACGGAGTGAAAGTTAGTCGCCAAGAACTTCGGCCTTCATAGAATTAATTTCCCCCATCCATAAAGGGTCTGTTCCTGATGACGTATAGTCTACACCCGGGTCACGGACCCGATTAGTAAACAATACTAATACTTAAGCCCACCACGTATGGGCCGCCATGGCGATAACCGGACTACCAGTTATACGGTTTGGGCCTACAAGGCCCAAGCCCAAAGCTATTTTCGGATTGGATAGGGAGTATCTCCTAAATAAAGGGGATATATACCAAATATCCGATATCGGCGAATACGCCGAGGAGTAGGGAACACGAAACCTACTAGGGTTTCATATGTATATAAAGGGCACCCAAGCCCTCAGTAAAGGTACGACTTCATTAAAACCCTAACTCTTCACTAAACCCTAAACTTCGATTACTTACTCTCACGCCGGAGGATAATCGGGGGAGACAATCCCTCGATAAGCCTAACGGTGTTTGCTCTTTTTCTTAGTGCGCAGGTTCCATCAAGCATTAAGATCTAATTGGTACGAGAACAGGAGTCTTAACAAGGAACGCCCAACTTTTGTATCAACAAGTGGCGCCATCCGTGGGACCCTACACTAAGATTTTTACCAAGAACTAGAATGACGAAACATGGAAAGGAGCGGACTCCGCATGCGAAGAAAGCGCATGACGATTTACTAGGGAAGAAACAACAAACTGATGCGGCCTCCAAGCAAACCTCTGGAACAACCAGTGTGCCTAGAAGCTTCGGAGCGTACTCAGATTTGCTCCTTACTCCCGTAGAACCGCCCATTATGACTACCAATGCTACTACAACAAGTACTAGCGCGGTAGACCCACAGAGCACTCCTCTCGCTATGCCAGAGGTGAACTTCACTGAGCCACCAAATGCGCCTGTCCGAAACAAAGATCTTGTTTTGGAAACAGACTCCATCGCGCTAGAAGGAGTCACGCCTGAACTAGCGCCAAGTGACTTCGTATCTCAAAACTACGAAGCTTTGGCTGCGCTTATGCAAGAGGAGGCAAGGAAGAGGTCAAGCCAAAGTCTGCACGCCAGGCTCAACTTCGACCCTGAGCACGAAGTATCCCCACCGCGCTACCGAAAGGAAAGACGCGAGAAGGATAGCCACAAACAACCATGTGTTGCCAGGATTGGAAGGAAGGTTGTGGACGATGAAGCAGCCGAATTTCATCATCTGGAGGAGCATGAAGATGGGGAACGGCGCGCCAATGTCCACGCTAGGCTTGGCACTCGCAGGATCCAAGATAGGCTTGGGCGACGGTGCTCCCCAAGCGAAAGCCCCTCAAGCTCTAATTCTGAGGATAGTCGGCGCAAGCGCCGCAGAGGAGCAAGCTCAGATTCTGATGATAATCGACACAAGCGTCACAAAAGAGTTCGCTCATCTTCAAGTGATTCCTCGGACAACGAGTATAGAGAAACTGGACACTGGAAATCAAGAGGGAAATACCGCGACCAGGAAGATGAAGACATGTCTCTTCCCTGGCGTCGCCAAAAGGTTGATGCGTTTACTAGGCGCATCAGCGATTTTTCAGAGAATAAGAAAAGGCGCATGCCTGCTAACGTTAAAACATATGATGGGACAGGTGATCCTGATGATCACCTAAAAATTTTCGAATCAGCAGCCACTATCGAAAATTGGCCACAGCCTGTGTGGTGCCATATGTTCAACTCTACATTAGTAGGGAATGCGCGCAATTGGTTTAGCAAGCTTCCACGCAGAAGCATCGATGGTTTTGAAGAGTTGCGCAAGGCGTTTCGCTTAAACTTTACTCAAAGGAAAAAGTGCGCCAAAAACCCTGTCGAACTCGCTAGGGTTAAACAGCGACAAGGGGAATCCACAAGCGCTTTCAAGGAACGCTTTAAGGACGAATGCATGCAAGTCAAGGCGTATCCAGAGATACTAAAAATATCGAGGTTTATGAATGCAATCAATAACCCAGATCTGATTAAAAAATTAAACGATAAGGTTCCCCTAACTTTTGACGAACTCATGAAGCGCACGAGGTCCTTCGTCCAAGGAGAAGCAGCCGCCGAAGATAGTAAGAAGGGCTACTCGAACCATAGGCCACAAGAAGAGTCAAGGAGACAATCCAATGACCAGAGTGGCAATCGTAATAAGAGTTATCGCACTCAAGGCGGTGGAAGGGGAAACGACAAGTATACCCCATTAACAAAAACTCCAAAGGAGATATTCGCGACGGAAGGGGCGAACTTCCCGAAACCACCACCAATGCGCACCCCAGAGGATCGGCGCACAGGGAATGGTTATTGCGAATACCATGGACAGAAAGGCCATACAACCAACGAGTGCGTCCAACTGCGCCAATTGATTGACAAATTGGTAAAGGAAGGAAAGATGGACCACCTCGTAAAAAACATCAGAGAAGGGAAAGACAAACCAAAACCTTCGTCCAAGAAAGAAACATCAAAAGAAAAGGCAGATATCATCTACATGATACAGCTATGGCAGCGCGCGACAAGACAGAAAGTCAGTCAACGGTTTTCTAAGGGAAACGAAATTTCTTTCCCCTCCCTGACTGCGAACAACGCAGTAGTGGATCCACTTACTATTGAAATACATACGGGGGGTCACGACATCCGTCGCATGTATATAGATGGAGGTGCATCCGCTGATATTATATATGAACACTGTTTCAAGAAGCTGCGACCTGAGATACAGAGTCAGTTGATCCCAGCCACAACGTCGCTCACTGGCTTCACAGGGGAGAAGATATGGCCCATGGGGCAATTACGTCTACTTGTAGAAGTTGGTGACAAACCACACTCTACAGTCACCTGGATGAACTTCATGGTAATCAGATCCCCCTCTCCGTACAACGGCATCATCGGGAGACCTGGAATATCATCTATCCGCGCCGTGCCATCCACAGCGCACGGGATGCTCAAGTTCCCAGTGGAAGGAGGTATTGTCACTCTTTACAATACCACCATACCACCCAAAGAATGCAACGCAGTGACAAATGACGTAGGCGATGTTCCAGAACAGCGCGCAATCAAAGTCCCAAACCTAAAAGTCGCCATTCACCCTGACTACCCGGATCAACAGGTATCTATTGGCGGGTCTCTGCCTGACAAAGGCAAATCAGCTATATGCGCACTCTTGCAAAATAACTTAGATATTTTTGCATGGGAACCAAAGCATATGACAGGAGTGCCACGCTCCATCACGGAACACAAGCTGCAAATCCGACAAGGATATCCTCCAATACGACAGAAAAAGCGCGGACAAGCTCCAGACCGCGCAAAAGCCATCCTGGAAGAAGTACATAAACTAGTAGACGCAGGCATCATGCGGGAAGTCTACTACCATGACTGGCTCTCCAACCCAGTAATGGTAAAGAAAAGCGATGGCAGTTGGAGAATGTGCGTAGACTTTACAGACCTCAACAAAGCATGTCCACAGGACTGCTACCCGCTACCGGAGATAGACTGGAAGATCGAATCTCTGTGTGGATATTCCTTCAAATGCTTCCTGGACGCATACAAGGGATACCACCAAATTCAAATGGCGGAGGAAGATGAAGAGAAAACGGCCTTCCACACAAGTCAAGGGGTCTACTGCTATACAAAGATGCCCTTTGGCCTAAAGAACGCAGGAGCAACATACCAACGATTGGTAGACACTGCGTTCGAGAAACAAGTAGGCCGCAACTTGGAAGTATACGTCGATGATCTCGTCATCAAAAGCCATACTGAGGAAGAACTAGCGCGCGACATGGAGGAAACGTTCAAAACACCGAGGAGAATCAACATGAAATTGAACCCCAAGAAGTGTACATTTGGCGCTACAGAAGGCATGTTTCTCGGGTATCTGATAGAACCCGATGGGATCAAGCCTTGCCCAGAAAAGACTCAAGCAGTCATTGACCTTCCCTCACCGCGCACACTGAAGGAGGTTCAGTCACTAAACGGCAAGCTAGCCGGACTGAACCGATTCTTATCCAAATCAGCGGACAAGTCACTTCCCCTATTCAAAACACTCAAGAAGTGCACAAAAAAGGGAGACTTCAGGTGGACCGCGGAAGCAGAAGAGGCCTTCCAACAGCTCAAACAACACATAGCAGCGCTCCCAAAGCTTGTCGCGCCCCGACCAGGGGAAGAGCTGATCATGTACCTATCTGCGACTCAGGGAGCAGTCAGCGCAGTGCTACTGACAGACAGGAACTCCGTCCAAACACCCATCTATTTTGTTAGTAAGGCGCTCAAGAAGACAGAGATTAACTACACTGCAATGGAAAAGTTGGTCCTAGCCTTAGTGTTTGCAGCGAAAAGACTGCGCAGGTATTTCCAGGCGCACCCAATAGCTGTTATCACAGACCAACCCATCAAATAAGTTATCTCGAGACCCGACGCATCGGGACGCCTACAAAAATGGAGTGTGTTACTGGGTGAGCATAATATATCATACAGACCGCGCACTGCAATCAAAGGGCAGATATTGGCCGACTTCATCATTGAGAAGCCAGATACTGACACTACACCTGCGACAAGCAAGGGGGAACCTCAAGAACCATGGATCCTATTCACTGATGGATCCTCATGCGTAGATGGATCAGGAGGTGGTCTTATTCTCACTAACCCAGAAGGAGATGAATTCACCTACGCACTGCGTTTTGAATTCACAGCCACGAACAACGAGGCAGAATACGAAGCACTCCTGGCTGGGTTACGCATCGCAATTCAAATGGGTGCACGTAACCTAGAAGCGAACGTCGATTCACGGCTAGTTGCTAACCACGTGTTAGGCGAATATGTAGCAAAGGAGGAACACATGATCCAATACCTCGAAAAAACCAAATCTCTGATCCAGAACTTCGATAGGTTTACCATTAAGCAGGTTCCCAGGGGAGAAAACAGGAAAGCAGATGCGCTGAGCAAGATTGCATCTACCAGTTTTGCGCATTTATCAAAACAAGTATTGGTGGAAACCTTGAAAAACAAGTCAATCGTAGAGATGGAAATATCCACGGTGATAGAAGAGGAAAATCCTACATGGATGACACCCATCATCAACTACATCAGCAAAGGCATACTACCCCAGGAGCAGAAGGACGCTCGAAGGATACGGCGTACAGCGCAGAAGTTTGAACTTCGAGATGGCGTCCTATATAGGCGCTCTTTTCTACAACCATGGCTGCGTTGTGTCGGACCTCTCCAAGCAGACTATGTGCTCAGAGAAATCCATGCTGGCTCATGCAGTATGCACTCAGGACCACGGTCCGTTGTAGCACGAGCCTTGAGGTCAGGATATTACTGGCCCACCATGCATCGTGATGCGCGCGATATGATACGGAAATGCAGCAACTGTCAAGTGCATAGACCTATTCCGCGCCGACCACAACAAGAACTAACTCCCATCACCTCTCCATGGCCATTTTATAAATGGGGCATTGACATCGCAGGCCCCTTTCCTGTCGCAGCAGGAGGATTAAAGTTCCTTATAGTGGCCATTGACTACTTCACTAAGTGGATTGAGGCGAAGGCAGTGGCCAGCATAACAGGCAACCAAGTCAAACGATTTGTTTGGGACAACATTGTATGTCGCTTCGGATTACCTGGGGAAATCATCTCGGATAACGGAAAACAATTCTGTGATAACCCATTCAGAGATTGGTGCGCACAACTGAATATCACGCAACACTTTGCGTCAGTTAAACACCCACAAACCAATGGTCTGGTTGAACGTGCGAACCGCAGTTTGGGTGAAGGAATCAAAGCGCGCTTGGACAGACACAAAGGCAGATGGGTGGAGGAACTATCACACGTCTTATGGGCCCACCGCACATCAATCAAAGTCAGCACGGGCGACACACCATTCTCTCTTGTCTACGGGACAGAAGCTGTCATACCAGCCGAGATTGGAATGCCAACTATCCGCACAGCGGAAGTGAATGTCACAACAAATGATGATGAGCGGCGCATAGACCTGGACCTATTAGAAGAGAAGCGCGAACGAGCATTCATACGCGAGGCAAAGGCCAAAACAAAAATGAAGAAGTATTATGACGCAAAGGTCAGAAACGACTCATTTAGGCCAGGAGACTTCGTCTACCGTGCAAACGACGCGAGCCACGCAGAAGACAAGGGAAAACTTGGACCCAAATGGGAAGGACCTTACGAAGTCATAGAAGCACTAGGCAACGGCGCCTACAAGCTGCGTAATACGGAGGGCCACGAGCTACCACGCACTTGGAATATCTGCAATCTCAAGAAATGCTACCTTTAGTATAGGCCACGGCCAACGCACTGACAACTACGCACTCTAGTACGTGCCCAATAATTGTCGTGTATTTTTTAATTTTTCTTTCCATAAGAAATTGTCTTTTAATTTTGATAAACTTGCAAGTATTAATAAAACGTTATGGTTTCTAGCTAACTCCATAACACATTTAACTCTATTGTTTGCATCTTTCATTATCGTGTTTCAATATTGTTATAATCTTGCCTACATGGCGTGCATGCACACACTAAGACCCACGATGGCAGATAGGATGAGTAAACCTAATAAACAACTCGTTGAGTAAGAGGGTTGCAAACCCATCAACTTTGGATCACGAATCCTTGTTAAACACCTTGCGCTCAAGACGTTGGTGCAAGTTCCTTACGCACCCCACGACGGATGTACACAAGGGCACACTGTGCGCGTTTAACAACTTAGGAAATCAAGACTCTTGATTCCTTAAAGTAAAATACGACAAGTAAACTTACATAGACGACTATGATTCCTTTCTTTTCATTAAGTCGGAAAAATTCAATACACGACTACGGTCCTTATTTCAGGAAATTCATACATAATGATGATTCTTCTTTTCTAAGTACGCTTAGACATTTAAAGATATCTTCACGCAAGAATACATAAGTCATATAAGAACTACGAGTTCAAAAGCATAAGTATTTGGAAGTTGTAAAAACACTAAGTACAAAAGCAACCTTTTATATATAGAATACGTTTCTACAAAAGACTTGTACAAAAAAAAAGCTAAATGCTATATGTACGCCTTAGCTGGCTGGAGCCCCCACTCAAAGCCGTTTCCTTTGCATCCTCGAGTCGCTTCAACAACTCCGCATCGTCAAGGGAAACGGTGGCCATGGAAACAGGCACACCGTCGGACCTAGGCAGATACGCAGCGCCTATGCCGCATAGAATGGCCTTCCCTTTCACGCCTTTCTTTCTTGCGACCCTGGAAACATGAGCATTTAGCGACCTTTGCAAAGAAATCTCTTTCTCAATACGGAAAGGATTCAAAATGTCACGAGGCTGAGCAAAAATGGGTAACTTCAACTGCGCTACATCAGGCTTCAAGTATAAGTCCACTTGCTGATCCGCACCATCCTGCAGATGCCTGGGAAGAGTGAGCCCCGCCATGATCACGCTGATAGGCTGATCCTGATCACGCTCCAAACGAGCGATATGCGGAAGCTCAAGCTTTTTTAGCTCTTCCATGGCAGCAACAAGCTCAGCTCGGGCATCCGCCTTGTACCCAGGGACCTCCGCAAGCGGCACGGTCAACAACTTGGCCTCAGCAAGCTTGTTTGCGGCCAAGGTCTCACCATGCGCAATAGCGCACTCCACAACCTTTCCAAAGGACGTGGTGACCTCGGGATGCTCCAGCGTACACATGGCGGCCAGGCGAAGACCATGACTGATCAACCACCTACGAAATAACACAAGTGTTAATAAGAAAAAGGGTCTAAAATATATACAAGTTATAAAGAGATAAAAGCAGCATGTACCTGCGCTCAGCTACGGACTGAACCATATGGGGGTATAGCTCCTCATCATATTCGATGCTGAGCCTGCGGAGCTTCTCTTCTTGCATCTTCAGCGCAAGCTCCACCCGGCTACGGAACTCCTCAATGTTGGCAAAGTGCTTGCTCCTATTCTGTTGCAAGTACTTCAGCGCCCATAAAGAGTTACGCCTCTGAAGGTCCGCAGCAGCACGCTCCTGCTCTAGCTCAGCCATCACCAAGAGCTTCCCCTCAGCCAATCTTTGCGCAGACGCTTCTGCGCGCTCCAGTTTAGCCTTGGAGCTCAGCTGCTCAGCTTTAGAGCTTGCTAATTCAGCCTGCACAGACGCTAACTGCGCCTGCAGTCTGGAAACTTCCTCGGCCTGGCGCACCCTGGCTTGCACCACCAGCTCGGACTGGCGCACAGCAATGGAGGCCAGCTCCTCCATCGTAGAGTCAAACGAACATGACTCCCCTCCAATATCCCTTGGTGAAGGCGCCCTATCCAAAGAGGGAGTCACCTTGGGTGGCGCACTTCCATCTAAGACGCCAGCATCCTCCACATGCTGTTCACTGCACGAAAGATCAAGAAGCAAGGTTAGCGCACGAATAACAGTCAAGCATATGAAAAATCCTAAGGGATTGCTAAAAAATACTTACACGGGGGGAGGAGACGAGGACACGTCCTTCTCAATCTCAGTCGTGGACGTACCTCCACCAGACTTCTCAGCATCCGCACTGAAGACACGAAGAAACAAAGTTAAAATAAAGTATAACTTAACAAAAGTTCATAACTAATAACTAAGATACTTACTTCATCTGCACTTCAGTAAAAGATGGGCTTTTCTCAGCCTCAGTGCGCGGCCTCTTGGAAGAACTTTCACCACCACTACCAAGCGCCCTCTTGCGCGTCAGTTGGGAGCACTCCTCCATCTCACTGTCAGTCTCCTCTAAATGAATAAGCGTTTTGCTGGGAGGAGACTGCGCAGTGTCAGGACCCTGCTGCACAGGAGGAGCCACCCCCTGCAGCGGCTCAGCTACCACCACATCAGGGGAGCCCTCAGACTCTGGGATAACCAAGTCCACGACGCGCCCTGCCATCGCCTCCAGAATGGTCTGCTCACCCTCCCTCAGAGGACGCACCCCCACTGCCACGGAACGCGGTGTCTCCAGGTTAACGACCGCAAAAAGATCCATCTCTGCGCATAAAGTAGACAAAGAAAAGCAAGTTACATAAAGTATGGAAAACAAAGAAATGCTTACACTTATAACGACAGTAAGACGAGAGAAGAAGCACCCACCCGTGCCATCCGCATCCAAGAATGTGGGAACCTCTGTCTCAAACTCAAAGTAGTTGCGACTGATGCCCATATGCACCAGGAACGCTTCCGGATATGGTTTGATGGGAAGGCGGTTCTCATCAATGACTGCCGCATGATCCGCGTTATACCACGTCTCGGGGGGGCGCTCATCCTTGGGCAGAGTGGCACGGGTGTAAAATGGAAAATTGGAAGGAAAGATGGCGGCGTCAACCCAAAAGAATTTCTCCCTCCAGTCCTTGAGTTTATCTACCTTCTTCACATAGCATTGTAACTTGCCTACGCGCTTAGAGAAGGTAACCCACCCATTTGACCACGTTGCGTGATAGAACGCGCGGAATAATTGGAGGGTCGGGTGAATCGCTAACAAGCGACAGTTCACCTCAAAATTGGCGATCTTCCCAGCACCAATACAGTGCAATTGTGAGATGTGGAGCTCGTAATAATTAAGTATATCACTCAACAGCACGGAAATGGGTACGCGCTGATTCGCCCACTCGAAAAAGCGCGTATATAGCCCCACCTTCCCTGCGGGGAAATCCGCGATGGTGTCATTTGGACCTGGCACCTCTGGGTGCAGATCAAAAGGGATAAAGTAATCCGAGGTGAACTGATTCAGTTCATCTTCGGTTATATTAGAAGTGAAATCCTGAAGTTGCAACACCATTTTGTGTTTAAGATTGTGCGCACGCGCTATTACCTTCGAATTATCGTTCTTTGATAGCAGATTCGAAGATGTAAAAATGGTGGAAATGTAATTTTTTAACTGTGGATATCACAGTGAATGGAGGCGGTAGCTTATATAGTTTTCCACCCACCACAGATGATTGACACGTGTACCCCACTAACTCAAATCGTGCGGCTGGGAGATGTGACGGTACAGGACAAGTGGATAATCTCTCCACTTCCCAAGGTACCCGAATTGCACTTTTTTGGACTAGATACATCATACGTGCGTTTTTGGCGGTATATTTTTGAAATCTTCCCGCGTACGCGTGGGGAATAATTTCGACACGTCTTTAGTCTAGCATCCGCAGGTTTTACCCTGCGCACACTAGACTGGGGGGACATGATGACGTATAGTCTACACCCGGGTCACGGACCCGATTAGTAAACAATACTAATACTTAAGCCCACCACGTATGGGCCGCCATGGCGATAACCGGACTACCAGTTATACGGTTTGGGCCTACAAGGCCCAAGCCCAAAGCTATTTTCGGATTGGATAGGGAGTATCTCCTAAATAAAGGGGATATATACCAAATATCCGATATCGGCGAATACGCCGAGGAGTAGGGAACACGAAACCTACTAGGGTTTCATATGTATATAAAGGGCACCCAAGCCCTCGGTAAAGGCACGACTTCATTAAAACCCTAACTCTTCACTAAACCCTAAACTTCGATTACTTACTCTCACGCCGGAGGATAATCGGGGGAGACAATCCCTCGATAAGCCTAACGGTGTTTGCTCTTTTTCTTAGTGCGCAGGTTCCATCAAGCATTAAGATCTAATTGGTACGAGAACAGGAGTCTTAACAAGGAACGCCCAACTTTTGTATCAACAGTTCCAAAATCTGCTCATTCAACACATCCAATCTCTTCAAGTCCGGTTAATCTGTCTTTATCGGTCCATCAATCGGGAAGTGAAACCAAAATCGGAACTTGTGTTTGGTTCTTCGAGCTTTCTGCAGTTCTTCTTGAAATGTGATGGAGTAATGTGAATTTCTAACATGCTCTTTGAATTTCTTCATCACCCAGTCTGCTTCCGCTCTCAATTCATCTTAGTACAACCAAGGTGAATAGGAAAATTTGATTGCATGTCTTCATCAGCTCCAGGTTCGCCCTCTTGACTAAATTTCTTCTTCTGTATCGCCAACACTTCTACCTTGTAAGGAATGTCTTCACTCTTCATTGTAGCCGCCATTGTTGTCAACTCCAGGTCAGGCAGTGAAATGATTCTTCTGGTATGCTTCTAGTTGGCTCAACAAATATCAATCTCTCAGACTGCACAATGATCGACGGATTTCCTAACCAAGTGCAAAATGATTCTCATGCTCTTCCTCATCTACGAACGCACTATTAAGTCATACAATGACCATTTGTCCCAGTAGTCACGAGAAAACCTAATTACCAATTTTATAAGCATTTAGAGCTTCAGCTAATACTATTAGCGTTACTAATCGACATAACAGTCGTCTATGGATTTTGAAGGCGATTCTAAAATTAATGAATCCCTTGAAAAGAAACTTCACGCTCTAAAATTTAGACAAACACCTAATCGATTCAGGGTGGAGGAATATCGGTTTCTAACAATAATACGGTTCAGTTATCTTCCGCCACCATCCTTCTTTGTCACGAACGGAACTAAAACACGCCCAGAAAATACTATCTAAACAACTTACTTCCCGATCTTCGGTTGTTGCTCTTCTCGGTTGCTCAACTCAATCTATATGCTCTCTGACATATCTGAAAGACACCTTCACTTAGTGAATAGAATATCTCTCGGAAATCTGTAAATTCCTACTTCACGCTTCGGTGGACAACTTGGTGGTTCAACCAGGAATTATATTCAGAACTCAGGGTGCCCAACAACTCTTAAGATGAGGTTCATTTCTTAGCGTACGAAATGGGTTCTAAGAAAAACTTCAGTACTCTAATTTCTAAGGAGGCATTTTTAATGGATGCCAGCAAACCAAGGCAACCATAGAAAATCAATTTCTGGCTTTCATAGACGAATGAGCTCGACAGCTTAAAAGGTTAAGAACTATGATAGACACATATCAACGTAATTTATTCCAACAATTGCTCAAGCCTTATTATTAATATTCGGGAAAACCCACAATCCAATGAAATCCGTACAATATTAATGTCAAAAGAAACCCAAGACAAAAAAATTTTTTAACAGTAATAACACACATGACTCGAGCCCTAATTCCATGACTAGACCGTGTTACTTGCAGTAGACTCCCCGTCTGAATCCACTTCATCTTCCTCGCTAAGCCATCCGTTTCGGTTCCCTTCAGGCTGTGGCAGTGGTTGTCTCGCAAAACCATCCTCAGAGTTCCTTCCTTCATCTCCTACGTCGTCCACGAATCCATACAAATTGTGAGGCTCAGCCCGCACTACTCCTCCTTCTTCCACAAACTTGGGACACCTTCCCGGGTACTTAGTCACTACTCCGTCTTTATCAATCACTTTCGTCTCATGCACATGTACCTCCGTTCCATTTATATTAACCACGGTAAGCTTTTCTTCAATCCGGCAGGGACACATGCTAGCAGGGATCAGCATTCTTTTGTTAGTCCATCTCAACTTACCAATCTTTCTCTGGCCTGTAGCGAAAACGGTTGTCCAACGATACGTACTGCGTGCTGGGGGTGCCATGCTGAAAATGACACAAATGATACTAAGTACTAGAACTCGATAGGAATCGAAAGACCACCCATAACTCAAAATTTTAAAATACGCGAAGTATCACCGTCTGAACGATCTCAAAGATGATTAACGAAATATGGGTAATAAGCACGAATGGAACGACAAAACAAAATCCTAATGTCTACCCAAATCCTCACCGGTCAGAGTTTAAGTTCCTATAGGGAAAATCCTAAAGCAATTTCTCGAGGGTTGTCCTACGTTTACATACAGTAGAAACTTAGTGGTCCAGATTTCACAGGTCAAGGGTAAATGTATTACGAATCGCAGCCTGTCGCTCTGATACCATAAATTGTAACACCCCAACCCGACAAGGGTAAAGATATCACAACAATGGATTCACATCAGAACAAAACCAAGCATACATTTTCATTAATACAAAAATCTCAAAGGATAACAAATGAAATACTAAATCTATATGGTTACAAATGAAAACTTCCAAAACATTATGTCTAAAGTATATTATCTTCGGTTCAATTCTAAATCCAGCATAGCTATCCAAGCTTCTAAGTCCAAAGGTACACTCTTCTCTCATTCCCAGCTTCCTACTAAACCTGCCGCAGGAAAAGAAATGCGGCTGAGCTACGAGAGCTCAGTGAACAGATATAACGGTAACAAAACAATAATAGATAGTAAAATCAAGAAGATCAGGAATACAGGTCATACCGATAACTCAAGATGTAAAAATGCGATGTCAGGAATAAATAAGGAATAAGACTAAGGAAAAGAAAAGGAACAAGTAATAGGGAAAATTCATGAGGTTCAATAGATAAAGAAAACAGAAATCTATCACGAGCCCAGAAGCAAACCATATCATATCATCGCAACTGTAACCAAATAGAGTAGCTAACTCCCAGATATGTGAAAGACGTGTATCGCACACACCATCAGTCACCAGATAAATATAACATAAACATATAACATAACATATACAGATAACAGGTCAAATCTAGAGTGCACCCATACGCCCCACAGACAAAATCAATAATCATAATTATAATGGCCATAGCAAATAATAAATAAGGGACGGAACAGGTCATCACTCTCCTGCCCTAGAGTCATGTCAGAGGTGCGTCAATGACATGGACATGAAACCCTCATGCCTAGTGACTGGCTCGTAATATCAAACTGTAGGTCAAAGGTCAAACGTACTATCAAATAATCAAAAGGTCATATCCTAAGGGTACATGGCAAAGGTTCATGTCAAACAGTTCAGGATTATATCTCATAGATTCAACTTAGAATTTATCAGGTTAAGTTTTATATCAAAGTTTACGTTCAGATTAAAGAACTATATCAAATGGTTCAAAAGAGTGTAACAAAAGTTTATAATCAAAGTTTCATATCAATAGTTTATCTCTAAAGGTTTCTATTTAAAAATCCATTTAAACAATCCTTCAAAAATGGTTTTCATAACAACTGATCTTACAAAATAGTTTTCTTCTAAATGGTCTTCCAAAACTTTTAGTAACTTTCATTAAAAGTGATATTACTTATTTAAAAGTAGTTTATCCCTAAAACGTTTCATATGTAGTCTAAGAACGGTTCAAAATCAGTTAGGTTTAAATAAGGATTTAACAGATTAAGGTTTATGTCAAAATCAATTTAGTTTTATAGCAAGTATATTAGATTAAGATTCAAACAAGGTTCACAGATCAGGATTCAGTACAAGAGATCAAATACAAGGTTCATGAAAGTTCACAAAACAAAAGATCACATGGAAGGTTCACAAATAAGAGACCACATGAAAGGTTTACAAACAAGCAGGGAACATAGCAATGGTATAGGAAATCCTAATAAGAAAATGAGAACTGAAGGAAAAGGGAAATGAAAGACCCTTACTGAAAGAGGGCAGAATATCTGTACCTTATTACGAATGCAAGGACACAAAGATAAAAGCTGACAGGGATTAGATTTCTCCTTCCTCGAACCTAAGGAGTAGAAGACAGAAGTCCAAAGGGTCTTTAGCTATATTTCCATTATTAGTAAGTTAATAATATCACAGATTAGGTTAAGTCCTTATTAAGATTATTATGGAAGTAAGGTACATTTTATCAGGTTACAAAAGTTTAAGAGTAATTATGACAAGTTTACATAGTTTAGGGTTTCAATTGCAAATTCATCTAATTCAAAGGTTTAATCATGAAAATACTTTAAGTTACTGATTTAATACACACTATATTCAGAATGACATTTTAGTCTCTTAAGTTTTCACAGTTTACAGTTTATACCCCTTTAGTTATATATAATTTACAAAACAAACCCTACATTGCATAATTCATTAACAATTACATATTAGACCCATAAATCCTCAAAATTTTACATTATACTTTTAATATCAGTATTTACTCAGAAAAATATCAAGATTCCAGAATTTACACTTTTAGTCCCTCTATTTTAATTAATTATAAAACAACCCTTTTAAATACAATTAATTCATTATCTTGCAATATTTACTCTTAGGACCCCAAAGTAATATTTTTCCCACATTTCTACAGATGTATATAACATTATAAAAATACCCTAAAAGTTTCAAAATTGGCAAAACAGGTCCTTACAATTTAATATTCAAATCGGTTACACTTTTAAATTCCAAATCAAGCCCTAATCTTATCAAATCATCATGCAATAATTATGCAATCATTATAACATTAATTAAAATCAGATTACCCAAGATCAACCCTAACCCTAATTCGGAATAGGGTTTTTTTCCTAATTTTTCTTAATTATTTATATAATCCGATTTAAACAACAATTTACATCAATTTATCCAGGCTTCTAAAAATCATGTGGCTATTTTTTTTAGTTCATATTAATGTCAAAGAACATATAAAAATTATGGTTGCACCTCAGAAAATTCATATAGCATGATTTACAAATTAAGTGTATTTTAAACCTTTTAATTTCGTACGCCTAAATAAACATGCATGATTCGTGTTTATTATTTTTCTTAGGTCATATTCGACATGTAGATCACTAGAAAAATACTGGATAATTTTTAGAACGTAAAAATAAGTCGTGGGAATTTATACCTCTCGTATGTATGAACCGAACAAAATAAATCACCACGTTCGAATCAAGGCTTCAACACTCCAACTCCTATTTTTCATGGCTCCCTTACACTCCAAGGAACACCAAAAAATTATTGGTTCAGGTCCAGATGTCAAATGGAGGGATGAGGGATTTTTTTGTTTGTCGACACTTTAGGTTTTAGGGTTTCGGTTCTACAAAAAAAATAAAACAAATGGGTTTGGTAAATAATAGGTATAGGACCGACTTAGAGGGGGGAGATATCTCAGATTTTTCGGCCCATAGCATTTGATAAGAATTAGGATTGTATTTTGCAATATTTTCCTAATTTATTTTGATGTATATCCTAATTAAATGATTTTATAAATATATTTAATTTAATTAATTAATTTCGGATTATATGTATATGTATATGTGAGTTTATAATTTTTGGACATTCAAATAATATAATGTTGTCCCAGAAATTAATTCGTTTCATATATAGTTCGTTTTCAGAAGTTTTGGAATTGTTTCAGAATTTTACAACTTATTTATTTAGGTTTTATTGTTTCAGGGGTAATTAGGTCATTTGACAAGTTATCTGAATTTCAGGTATTACATATTTAGTCTTCACGAAAAATAATTCAACAGTACCCTCTTCTACGTGTTCCTTTATGAAGTGATATCGGACTCTAATATGCTTGGTCTTCGAGTGTTGTACTGGATTGCACGAGATGGCTATGGCACTTTTCGAGTCGCAATACAAAGGTATGCGGTCGAAAGAGAAACCATAATCTGTGAGTTGTGTCCTCATCCATAGAACTTGGGCACAACACGCAGATAAAGACACATACTCTGCTTCTGCTGTTGATGGTGCAGTGCAGTCTTGTTTCCTTGATGACCAGCCTACTAGCTTTTCTCCCAAAAACTGTGCTCCGCCTGATGTACTCTTTGCTGTAACTTGGCAACCGGCATGGTCTGCATCTGAAAATGCTATTAGTGTAAACTCCGAATCCTTCGGATACCAAAGTCCCATATTAATGGTTCTTCGTAGGTACCGAAAGATCCGTTTAACCTCTTGGAGGTGAAGTTCGGTAGGACTTGCCTGAAACCGTGCTAATAAACAAACAACAAAATGTATATCTGGTCGGCTAGCAGTTAAGTACATGAGAGACCCAATCATGCTCCGATATTTCTTCGGATCCATGGGTTTCCCATATAAATCAGCACCTATTTTTGGTGAAGTGACCATTGGAGTACCAACAGAGTCACAATTTTCCATCCATGTTTTTTCAAAATCTCAATTGTATATTTAGCCTGATTAAGAAAAATACCACGTGGGGATTGATGAATTTGTAAACCCAGAAAGAATTTTAATTCTCCCATCATGGACATTTCAAATTTGCTTTTCATGAGATTTGCAAAATGTTTTGAATGTGTCGGATTAGTGGACCCAAAGATTATGTCGTCCTCATAAATCTGAACAATCAAAATGTCATTTTTGAATTTTCTTGTAAAAAAGGTCGGATCAATTGTTCCTTTGGTGAAATTATTTTGAAGTAGGAAGGATGATAACTCGTCATACCACGCCCGTGGGGCTTGTTTCAAATCACAGATTGCTTTCTTTAGCTTGTAGACGTATTCTGGATGATCTTTGTCAACGAATTCGTCTGGCTGAGTCACATACACTTCTTCTTTCAGAGTTCCATTCAAGAAAGCGGTCTTGATGTCCATCTGATAAACCGTGATGTTCTTGTGAGCGGCATATGCTAAGAAAATCCTGACTGCTTCAAGCCTTGCAACTGGCGCGAATGACTCTTCAAAATCTATCCCCTCTTCCTGTCTGAATCCCTTGGCCACGAGACGAGCTTTGTTGCGAATTACAGTCATCTCTTCATCCTTTTTGTTTTTCCATAACCACTTAAGATCAATGAAGAGTTTGTCAATTGGTCTTGGAACTAAATCCCATGTGTCATGTAATTGATATTGGAGAAGTTCTTCCTGCATTGCTTCAATCCAGGCATTATCTGCCATTGCTTCCCAAATGTTCTTTGGCTCTATGAGACTGACTGAGCAAACATAGATGCACATGTCACAATCGGTGTGGAGTTGTTTTCTCTTCTGAATTGGCCTTGAAGGTTCACCAATAACTTATTCTATTGGATGGTCTTTTGTCCACTGTAACGTTGAAGGGTACCTTGGTGTTGAGGAATGTGTGTTAGATGGTTCATGTAACCGTGAAGATGATTCAGCAGAATCTGTTGCAAACGGATTTTCAAATGGTTCTTCATCTAACACAGCATTATTTTGTTCTTGCTCATCAATTCTTGGTAGAACAATTTCAATTACTGGAGATGGTGGAGTAAATGTTGATGATGTGGAGGGAGATGGTGCGTCAGCTTCGAATGTTGTGGATGCATCTTGTGGTGGTGGTGGTGGTTGATGTTGTTGAGCGGGTGCAGCGGAACGTTGGTTAGATGTATTTGTCGAAGCGCCACCATAGTATTCATCATACATAAACTCGAAGAAATTATCCAGTTCCTGATTTTTGGGTTGTTCGTTATGAATTGATTGAGCTCCTTGAGATGCGAGTCCTGAACTGATATGTCCAGAAGTCATTGGGTTAAGCGCGGGTTCTAGAGCGAGTCTCTCAGAAGCCATTTGTGAAATTTCATCAAACTTCACATTCATCGTCTCCATGATCTTTTTCGTTCTCCTGTTATACACCCTGAATGCCCTCGAGTTTTCCGAATAACCAATGAAGATTCCAATATCACCCTTAGCTTTCAACTTCCCCAGATCTTCCCTGTCATTCGTTGGATAGCATAGAGCACCAAATACATGAAGATAAGAAATATCCGGTTTTCTGTTGTTTACTAGTTCATACGGGGTTTTATTGAATCTTGGATGAACTAGGGATCGGTTCTGAGTGAAACAGGCAGTGGCAACAACATCAGCCCATAAGAATAACGGTGCACTAGAATAAATCAGCATTGTGCGAGCAGCTTCCACAAGAGTTCAATTTCTTCTTTCAACTATCCCATTCTGCTGTGGAGTTCTAACAGCTGATGTCTGGTGAGTAAGACCAGATTCTTCAAAATATGTTCTTAACTCCTGATTTGTGAATTCCGTGCCATTATCAGTTCTTACTATCCTTACTGAAGCTTGAAGTAGAACTTGAATGTGCTTCAGAAAGGTGATGATGATGCCGGGTGTTTCGTCTTTAGACCTCAGAAACTTTACCCATGTATATCTTGAATAGTCATCGACGATTACAAGAATATACTTCTTCCCATTTATGCTTTGAACTCTCATTAGGCCACATAAGTCCATATGCAACAAATGTAACCTATCCATCGAACTGGGTACGGGTTTAGGTTTATATGTTGCTCTTTTGCTCTTTCCTTGCTCACAGGATGGACATAGGTGCTCTTTGGTGTATTTGAATTTTGGGAGACCATTGACGATGTTGTCTTTGGCAAGTTTGTTTATGGTGTCAAAGTTAAGATGGGACAAACGTCTATGCCACAACCAGGACTTTGTTTCGCTTGCCCTAGTCATGAGACAAATCGGTGATGAAGAGGCCATTTGGTTTATGTCTATAGCATAGAGATTGGTGCCACGATCCCCAATTAAGAGATCCTCCCCAACCAAATTCCTGACAAAGCAAGTGTTTCTCCTAAATGCAACCTCTAAATCTGCATCACAAAACTGCCCAACTGAAAACAAGTTGTGTCCCAACCCTTCGACATAGTAAACCCGAGTGATCAAGTAATTTCCAAACCGAAGATCACCATAACCCAGAATAGCTACAACATGATCATTCCCAAACCGTACAGTCCCCATGAACTGCCATACAAAGTTGATCAGTAGCTTCAGATTCCCGGTCATGTGCTTGGAGCAACCCGAGTCGACGATCCAAAGACAAATTTCAAGGACCTGCGAAGAACAGATGATTTTGTATATGGAAACTGTTTAACATTTGGTTCCAAGGGGTTAGATGTAACAGGCGAATTACACTTAGAGATGGTTTCCATAGTTGCATTGGGGACTATTTCTAATGTGCCATTCTTAAGTGCAAATATTCTACCCGTTGGTTTTCATTCACAAAACTTAAAGTGATCCTTAGGCAATAAGCTGCTAGTGGTTTTCCTAGCTTTTGCAATAAGTCTTCGAATATATCTAGACTTAGCCCTAGTCACTGAAGGAACCTCTTTCTGTTCAGGCATATCATTCACATTCACAGTATCAGAAACAATATCATCACAAGCATTTTCAGACAAAGATTTCTTGTTCATTAAACAAACAGATTCATTAGATGCACTTGAAATATTGTCCTTAACATTACATTCAGATGACATATGTTTCTTATTTGAAAGCGATAAATTCCTAGGGTATTCTTCTACTTCCTTGCATTCACTCTCAGAGACAGGCGAGACTCTAGTGTTCCTGATGTTGCTCCTAGGCTTTCGTCTGCTCCTAGAGGTACTTTCTAATCCTGTATAAGGTAAGGCACACTCATTAGAATTTATGTTGTTGTCCTGAGATGTTTTTTTAGCATTCCTAGACTCGTTTGGATTATCTTTTTTACTTTTGTCTATCGCCCTATATGTTTTAGATGTAGAGGCAGACGCAGTAGTGGGACTAATCCTATATAGGCCAGGTGCTATTACATTCGATGTTTGGACCACAGCTTTCTCTTTTCCTTTCTCGTTAGGTAAGGGGGTTGATGGTGTTATATCGTTAGTTTCCTCACCCTTCCCTTTTTGACTTTCAAGCTGAGACTTCAAAAAATCAATTTGATCTTGCATGTTTTTGTAAGAGCGCTCATAGGACAATTTGTCATACTTGCATTCTTCCTTTTTCCGATCAAGTTGTTTAAAATATGTGACATTTTGTTTTTCAATCTTGGCAAGAGAATTTTCATATTTTACAACAATTGCAGAAGTCTCAGCTCGGAGTCTTTCATCATCTTTCACAGAATATGTTTGGTAAATAATGGACATAATTTCGGTCGATAGAGCTACTTCAGAGAGTATGTCATTATGTTGTTCCAAAACCTTTATTTGTTCCAAGTTTTCATTAGCTTCCTTCACTAAGGATTTATGGTCCTTAACGAATTCTGCTGATTCTTTCAAAAGATTATGTTCCACATTTTGAGCAACCGCATAGATTCCAGCAATATATGGATTAATATCATTTTCAAACATCTTTTTCAGTTCAATATGAAAACTTGAAAACCAGTCCAGCTGTTGATTGTTTGTTTTGGATACCACAATACTTTGAAGTGTATCAATTCTCTGTTTAAGATCAACCAAATATAGTCTAGCTGCACTTGTGTCATAAGTGTTTTTAGATGCCATTTGTTCGATGTTAGGCAGATGTTTTGAAACAGTTTTTCATTTTTTGACAACCACTGGTCTTTTGAAAAACATTGGTGACTCTTTTTAAACAAGATGAACTCCAGATTCTGTATTAAGCTTGTTATAATCAATTGGTTGAAATTCTCGGTTCATTTGTTGCATTTTGTTTCTACTCTCTTTGGAAAGCTCAATCGTTTCATAAGAATCATTTATCACATTACCATTATTTAGCACATTCTGTTCTTTCTGAGCTGTCTTGAGATAATAAGGGTTTTCACAACCGAGAGCCATTTTCTTGATTGTATGTAGAATCGGGTTTGGATCGTTAATTAACATATTAGTTGTTAGTGCAGAATGACCCGTTTTTACAAGCAATACATCCAACTTTTTAATGGTTTCCTGTTTGTCAAGAATTTCATCAAGAAGTTCATTTTCTCTTTTGGAAAACCTTGCATGCAACTCTTTCTTTTCTTTTTCAATATCAGAACAAGTTGCTTTTTGTTTCGAAAGTTGGTTGGTTAGTTCAGAAATTTCCTTGTTTAGAGATTTGATTTGCACATTCAAATTAACATCTAATGTGTCAAATTTAATTTGCAAATGTTTTTCTCTTAACTCAGAATCTCTTAAACTAACCTCAAGTTCTGACTGTCGTTTGTTATGAAAATCAAAAGCTCTTGCATTAACCTTATAACTCTCAAGCTCAGTGGTCAATTTTTC
Organism: Artemisia tridentata subsp. tridentata; assembly: GCA_021014915.2. Taxonomy (NCBI): domain Eukaryota; kingdom Viridiplantae; phylum Streptophyta; class Magnoliopsida; order Asterales; family Asteraceae; genus Artemisia; species Artemisia tridentata. The sequence goes on from CP139505.1 coordinate 415,221,674, forward strand.
ATTCGCGGCCTTAACATCGTGATTGATCTTTTTGACCTTTTCTATTTCAATACTACAATTTTGCAATAATGATTTAAAAAACACACGTGTTTCCTCATCATTCTCAACATGCTGGGACTCAAAGTCTCCATTAGGATCCATATCTGGAGTTGCCAGATTTGTATTACTACAACTTGGCATGTCCATATATGTGTCATAAGTGGATGCTTGAGTCACAGGATGCTGTTCATCATGAGTCGACATATCAAATATTTCATTATTGTGACATGTAGCGTATGATGGTACCTCAGAAACTGCATTGGTGTCATACACAGGAGGTATTTCAGAATCTGTGTCGTACTTGGCCTCCTGGAGATTTTCCATGAAAATGCAGTTTGCATCGATGTCCTCAAGATCTTCTGCATCATCCATAAGAGCCATGAAGTCATTCTCTTCAACACTCAACTGTAACCCAGCCGTTTCCTTCTGTGCCAACAATAATGCTTTCTGCAAGTAAGCTGGATCCCTCTTTTTCGGCTTGTCTGGACAGTTCCTAGCCATGTGACCAACACCCTGACAGTTGAAGCACTTCATCAAATTACCCTGATTCATATTCCCAGCTCCCTGAGCACCAACATTCCCAAACTGATTCCCAGCATCCTGACCCCTGTGATTACCAACAGCAACACCCATCTGATATCCTGCATACCGACCCATCTGATTACCAACATACTGCCCTGCATTCTGATTACCCATCTGATATCGAGGAGCATATCCCTGCTGATTTCCATATCCCCCAACCATCTGTCCTTGCTGTCCCATGTTGAAACTCGGCTGTGCAATTTGCTTGTTGCGAGTGTTCGATGAGATTCTTTGGTTGTTGTTGGTAGGTGTGGAGTAGCGTCCTTGGAATGCTTTTGTTAGGTAAGCAAAAGCTTGAGTCAAAGCAGCAGTTGACTCGTCCTGATCATTAAAATCTTGGTCTGGGTGTTGCGGGTATTGTTGTTGTGGGATTACTTGTTGTTGTTGTGGGTAGAACGATGTTTGTGGATTATGTTGTTGTGGCATGAATTGTTGGGATGAAGATGAAGATGGTTGTGTATTTACTGTCGCAGGTGTAGGTGTTTGGACAATGAGTGCAAGAGGATCATGTTGTTTTGCTAACTTCTCTTTTCTGACTTCATTTGCCTCCTCCTGGTTTTGCTTTAGGAAATCATAAAGCTGATCATAATTTACCTCGTGAAGGTTCTTTGTTTGGTTGACAATAGTGACATATCGTCCCCATTCCTCTGGTAGGTTGTTGAGGAACTTGATGTTTTGAACAATTTGAGCTGGTTTCAACTTGTTTCTGATCAACTCGTTCATGAGAGTGCAAAACCTTGTATAGTAAGATTCAATGGGTTCAGCTGGAGTTGATGTGAACTTCTCCCATTCAGTTAGAAGCTTGTTTCCGATGTCTTGTTTACCGATTTCTGTGCCATAACAAAGTCGTCTAACTCGTGCCCATATATCATAGGCAGTGTCACAACTATCTACAGCACAAAATATTTCTCGTGGTAAACCAAGTTGGATTAAATGCATTGCCATGTCATCAGCTTCAATTTGCTTCCAATCTTCTGGTGTGTAGTCAGCTTCCGTTTGTACCCGATAGGTGTCTGGAGTGGGAGGTGTTGCATTTGGATTTGCAGCTGTTACAAGAATCCGAAGAGGCTTGAATGGACCCTTCTCGATGGAGTTAATCAAGAGTCTACCTTGACCTTGAGGCTTGGTTTTCATGTATCGTAGCATACGACTCGTCCATGGAAAATAACCACCTTTTTCTAGCATTGGAGGACGGTTTTCTGCACCGGCGGCATGAATGTCTTGTTGAGTAGTCATCTTTGATGTTTTGTATGATAAAGTTGCTGAAGGATCGTTGCAACGAAATAGGAGTTGTTGTTGTTGAAGGTTATCCTTGGTTGTTGGTTTGGTGATTTCAGATTTCCCTCCAAAATTTGAATATGAAAAATTTCTCTACCAGAATTTGAAATACTCCATAAAATGCAATTCTAAGGTTATTAGAAAATTTTGAGTTTTGAAAATTTTTACGTCAAATTTCGCCGAAAAAATTTGAATTTTGGCCTAAAAATTTGAATTTTTGGGCCAAAATTTGAATTTCGCGTAAAAATTAAGAGTTTAGTCGCCTGTAAAAATTGATTTTTTACTTATTTATTTTTTTTTATTATTATTTTTTTTAAATCTTACAATTATGATAGAGTATTTGAGATTGCGTTAGAGAATTTTTTCAATTTCAATTGCGAAAACCAACCAATTGCAAAAACCTGTGGCAATTGCGAAAACCAATCAATTGCGAAAACTTGTGGCAATTGCGAAAACTTGGTGAATTGCGAAAACTTGTTGAATTGCGAAAACTTGGTGAATTGCGAAAACTCAATGAATTGCGAAAACTCAGTGAATTGCGAAAGGTTGGTCAATTGCGAAAACTTGTGGATTTGCGAAAACTTGGTCAAATGCGAAAACTTGGCAATTGCGAAAAGCTATGCAATTGCGAAAGCTTGGCAATTGCGAAAGGATATACAATTGCGAAAAGCAGATCTATTTGCGAAACGATGGCCAATTGCGAAAAGTCAATTGCGAAAAACCTGCCAACTCTTACCAACTCTTGACTTTTTGCACCTTATCCGCTGAGTTTGTCCACTGTGAGATTTCACCAACTTTTACCAACTCATATCAATCATTCTTTCACCAAAATAACACGCAAGAACAATGATCAAGATCCAAGAACAAAATTTTCACAATCTTCAATAATTGTTGTCGATCTAAACACTTAGAACAACAACAAATCCAACCTTAAAACCCAAGATTCGACTAGAAAACTAGCAAATCTTCACAAACCAACTCGCATAGAGAACAAAAAACACAACCTTTACCTTGAATCTTTGCGAACGATTCACAAAAAACACAAATGCCACGTTTTTTATGAAAGCAAAAACGCGACTAATGGTTTCTTGTTAGCATAAACCGAACACAAACCAACTCCTACCTTGTTGTATGGCGATTGATACCACTTGTTATAGCTCGATATCTAACTTTAACATACAAACACAACACGTGACACTCAAAGTAACATGAGATGTATAGATGAAGAGTATGTATGGATCGTATGGGATAACTATGAGTCGATTGATTAAACTCTCTACTACTCGTGACACTCAAAGAAACGATGTGAGAAATAGATGAAAGATTGTGGATCGTATGACATAAACTATGGTCGAATGATTACATTAACTTGAGAAAGAAATACAAACAAACTCACACTAAGCTCACACACTCTCACCTATTCTACACTTTGAGGCACACTTTGGAATGTGAGAGTGTGTGTGTTAATATAGCAACACAGCCAATCACCTAGACAATAGGTGGGCTTTTACTTGGGCTTGGTGTGGGCTATACTTGTATCACACTTATACATAGACAATACAAATATAACTAATACATATAGCCCTGTAGGACCTATGATCAATCCTTATCACACACACTAATAATCACTAAAGCACAATATAAGATAAGATCTAGAGAGAGAGTAGAGAGACAAAGTATATTTCATTAAGCACACACTCTTCACTAGCCTCAAGCACCCCTTAGAACTCCCAGAACACCAACCTGCCAAATGAGGGTGGGAGGTTCTATTTATAGTTTTTTTGATATGGATGGGCTTGGGCTTGTGATGGGCTTTTACATGGACTCTTTGATACACAATATTTAGTCTATTAGATTAGGTCTAAGCCCATAGACTACTTTTACTTAATTAAATACAACGACACATTACAAAATATAAAACGTAAATGACCATCACTTTTATAAATCCTAACAATCTCCCCCTAAGGGATGGTCATTCAAATGATGCTCCATGTGAGATGGTCTTTCGTCTTCAATGTCTTTGAGCTTTGAGTGTCGTTGTATAGCAGTCTTTGTCTTTGGTTCCTTCATGCTATGTGATCTTCAAAGTATCGTCTTTGAGGTTGTTCTTGCCTTCGATCAGCATCTTCATGTGATTGTGACGTCGTGACCTCCAACATACTCATACATCTTGGACTTAATACTTATGCTAACAATCTCCCCATAATCTTTCATCATATGAACTTGTTCTCGACATCTTGATTAGCTTTTTGACTTTGTCTTTAACACTTTGTCTTTAACTTGATCTTCTTGTCTTGAACTTTTACACTTGAGCTTTGTTGGAGATGTTCTTCATAAGTATGAGTATGTTGAGGTGAAGATGTTTGATGTATGTGGTGATGGTTAATGGATGTTTTTGGGTAGCTGCATAAAACCGTTAGTAATAATCATCCAGCGCTTACAGGTTGGGACTTTGAGATAGTCAACAGCATAGTGTGAAGACTTTCTCTAATCCTTCCCCAGGCCATTCTGAACCGGATACCCCCGAGAGGGCTTACACGGACACACCGAAGTGCACCCACGATTCAGTGAGTCGCTGGAGATCACCCCACGACTGTAGACCGTTTGAAGCACGTAACCATCAATGATATGAATGGCAAGATCCTTGGATCTCATTAAGACTCTTACAACTTGTGCTCTTTTTGGCGAACACAAGTGTATCATATCGGAAGTGTTCCTAACGAGATATTTTGATGAATCTCATGTATCTAGACTCTATTGTGCGTTTTGGTTTTTAGTCGTCGGAGGCGTGGAGCAGAGTGCCACCTTTTCAATATCAACATGTCTCGAAATGAGAGGCCGATAGATTATGCAGTGTTCTCCGTGAGAAATGAAACAAATATCTTTTAAGAGATATCTGAGTGGCTAGGAGGGGTGGTGCATCGCGTCACTGGGTCCATGACGTCTTGTCTTCAATATCAATATCAACTTGTGATAACCGATAGCAGATGTATTGACCCGGTTTCTGCCCTAAGTTTTCATGGAGGGCTATTTCTTTTCACCCTTTCATTCAACTTTTCTTTTTAATTCTTCAACCCCTTCTGTCCCTTTCTCATTTACTCCTTTTTTCAATCTTACCTAAGGACTTCTAATTCTAATCTATTGGAATTGTCCTTGGGTAGATCCCTCCGGCTCTGGCGGATCATAGGACGGTTTTCCTAACCTTAGTCACCTTATAACACCATGACTATCCTAGATTTGCCATAAAACCTTTTGAAAATCTCTCAAAGTGTTTATGAATAAACACATTTAGTTAGCACTTTGAGAGTTTTATATTTTTGAAATACTCCCCCTTCACATGTGCTCATGCATTTTTAACTAAAATTGCACATGTTGGGTAGAGTTCGCACATTTTGAATTGATCAACTTTCAATGAACATGACCTTTGCGAGACACGCTTACATCACTAGTTAGACTAGCTTGAAATTATTACCCGTCCCGGTCATATTCAAAGATCATCTCTCGAATTGGTACATTCTACTCAGACAAGTCCTTTGCGAGACACGTTTACATCACTGGAAAACCAGCTTGAAATTATTACCCGTCCAGGACAAGTCTTTTCGATTACTGACATTTAAGCTTCGTCAATTCGAGGGTTAAACTGAGTCTTTTTGAAGAGCTCGATTCACGATCACATTTTAATCCCATTTCTCCCCCTCAAAAATAGCATTTCGATGGTATTTTTGATACCGTTTGATTAAAATCATTGTTTTTGGAAAGCTAATAGGGAGAAAACGATTTTGCATGAACTTTTTGGAACAAATATGTTTTGAATTACTCCCCCTCAAACCTTGCATAGGTTTTGATATTTTTAAACTTTGGAGCGAACTGGGGAGTAAATATTTGAAGATCTTTAAGAAAAATTTTTGAAAAGTTTTGAAAAACCTTTTGATAAATTTCGAATAAAATTTTGCTTAAGATTAAGAAGTTTGAATAAACGTTTCATGAAAACTTCTTTTCTTGTTAGGATTGTTGTAATAAAACGTACAACAGGGTCCTTTCTTTGAAAAACGGGTTATGCACTGTTATGTGTGCATAAGCCATAATGGTTAAGCGCGGGTTTCGTACTGAAGTGCACGAAAGCCATAGAGATTTTTAGGATAAGTGCTCGAAAAGTTTTTGATTAAGCACTTTCCTTTCTTGAAAGCACGGGTCCTGAACTGATGTGTTCAGAAGCCATTGGGTTTGTAGGATTAGACAACAACCTTGGGAACCCATTTAAGCACGGCGCCAACGGGTTTACCATATTTTGAAATCCATTTGTAAGCTGTGTCAATCCGATTCAAAGAAGTTGAATTCCAACGAGGACTGAAAACCGGTGTTTCATTTTGAAATAACACTCGTGGAATCAACGGTGATTTAAAACTCTTTTTCTTGTGAAAGTTGTTTGAGAAACCCGGTGTCTCTCTTGGAGTTTTAAAACATGAAGAAGAAGTTTTCCATCCATTTTTGAAACCCGGTGTTTCATTTCGAAAATTCATTTTTGAGATGAATGGAAACCTTCCCGAATTTGGAATTTTCAAAGCAGAGTCATTCTTATGTTGCAGCGAAAGCATTTCTGATATTGAATATTTGAAAGATTTTGAACGACTTTGCTTTGGTCTCCACACTTGCTTTACTGGTGTAAAACGAGAGTGTGGAGTTTGAAAAGCTTGATTCTTTCCATTTGAAGTATTTGACCTTGAAAGCTTTTGAGGAGTGAGTGTTTCAGAAAAACTTGATTTCTTCGAAAACTTCCTTCCTTTTTGCAAAGAGTAGGTTGTAAACTGGGAAACCTTTTTCGAAAATGGTTTTGAAGATTCACCCGTGTAAACCTTCTTTGAAACACTCACTTCTGGTGTTGAAAGATTTGAAATAGGAGCTTTTCCTTTTGATTGGTTAAGAGACTCAAACTTGACTCTTAAAGCATTGTATGAAGTTCTCAAATCACTGTATTCCTTTTGAACTTGATCTTGAGATGCCAATTTAGATTCCAAAGAGGCAATTTGTTTCAAAAATTGATCTTTTTCAGCTTTTGAATCATCCGTTTTACGAGCCAATTTCCGTTCGAACTCAATATTTTCTTTTTCAAGTCTTTCAAAATATTTTTTGAATTTGGTCGTTTTGTTGAAAAGATCAGTTTTGGCATCCTCAAGATCGTTTGTTTGTTGAGCTAAAAGCGTTTCAAGCTCAATTACTTTCTTTTGAAGCACATTATTTTCATTTTCCTTTTCCTTTTCAAAATCTGTGGTATTAGACTCAAATAGGGGATTTGGAAAGGAAACTTTTGTGATTTGAGACTCATCCTTTTTCATCTTCATTGATTCAATCTTTTGCAAAACCTTTTCAAACTTTTTATCAGCGAATTCAGACAATTGAGACTTCAAAGCTTCAGTCTCATTTTGTTTCGAGATTGATTTTTGAGTCTGAACTCGTGAACGTTTGATTGAATCAAATAGGTTTGTGTAAGTCTGTTTCAAATGTTCATTTTCTTTTTGTAATGATGCCACAGCATGTTCCAATTCAATATTTTTTGTATCAAGTTCGTCCAAATCAAACTTGATTTCGACATCATCACAATTTTCTTCAAAAATCTTTTCCTTTTCTTTAAGCACTGTTGTCAAAGGGTTTTCAGAAGAAGCAATTCTTTTGGACAATTCTTCTTTGACTTCAGCTACTTCTTTTGAAAGTTCAGTGATTTTCCTTTTGAAACAAAGATTTTCAGATTTCAAAAAATCCACATTCTCATGCTCATGGCAGACAGATACCGACTTAAGTGACTCAATTTGATTTGTGAAAAATTCTTTTTGGATATCAAGATTTAAGCATTTTTCATCAAATTCGTCTTCAAGTGAATGGACGTACTTTAAATCTTCTCTCATTTCAGTGACAAGGAATTTTTCAAAGTATTCAAAACTTAAGTTGATATTTTTCACAAGAGGTTCAATCTCATCTTTTAAAAGCTTACAGACTTCCCTTTTTAGCCAAGCGTCTGATGACATGAGACGATTGTAGTCACTATTTGTGTATTGTTGTTTTGACCAAATGACCTTTAAGGTGTGCTCAATGTGATTTTTAAGATTACAAAACTGTTTCCTTGCTTTATTTTGCCATAAATTAGCATCATAAGTAGCAAGTTGAACTTATTTGAAAAATCTTTTCACATTTGTGTCTTTTCTTTTGAAAGGTGGTTTTGGTATTTCTGACAATTGTATACAACCATACACAAAGCCTTGGTACGAGAGTGGGCTTTTTCTTTGTTTGGCTTTTAAGCGTTTTTCCTCTGCTAATTTTTCATCTTCTTCAGACATGAACAGAGCATCAGTCGGCAAAAATTTATGTTCCATCGGATCAGTATTTTCAAAACCAAGACCTGATTTTCCTTTATGAACTTTCTCAGCTTTAGGAATCATCATTTGAAGAGTTTGAGCACTTTGGTCTATTTTTCGAAGTTTTTCTTCAAGATTGTTTGCACGTTTTAAAACTTCTTGATTTTCATTCTCAAGTTTTGTATTAACAATCTTAAAATTTGAAGTGGTTTCCTGAAGCATTGAGTTTTTATCTTTTAGATCAGTGTTCTCTTTTAAAAGCGCTTGAACCTTTATGTTGTTAAGAACCATTTGTTCATCCAGTTTTTGAATGGAACGTTTTTCACGATAGAGAGCTTCTCTGTAACCAACTTCAAGTTCTTCCTTTTTTTTTTTAAAAGAGGTGTGACAACATCTCCATTTATTTCAAATTTCCGAGCTTGAGATTTAAGGTTTGAGATTTCAATGTCTTTGTCTTTTGTTATTTTTTCAAAATCTTTTTCCTTTTCTTTAAATCCCTCAAGCTCTTTGGACAATAAGACATTCGCTTGCTTAGCTTTGCGATTGTCCTCTTTGCACTTTTCAAGTTCATGTTTGAAATTTTTGATTAATGAAGTAAAGAAAGCACGATCTTGTTCATAAGTAGATCCATCCTGGGCAGGCTCTCCTCCATTAGGATCCATATCTGGAGTTGTGGGAGTGATATTACTATCAAACCGTTCAACCACATATGTGTCACTTATGGACTCAGGATGCGCAGGATGTGTCTTGTCATGAGCAAACACATTATCGAACACAACAACATTATCATTATCGTTTGAATGTTGTACCGTAGCCAATGTCACTTTGTCAGGTGCAGGTCTGATCTGATCATCCTCAGTATCCCAAACAACTTCATTTCTGTCTGTACCATCAGCATCCGAATCATTCCTTGGAGTGTTGCTTTCAACATACTGTTTTGAGGATGTGTCTCTTTTCGTGAAAACCAAGCTAGCATCTGTTGTTGTTCCCGCATTGACCGTGTGTTCCTCTTTGTCTGCCTCTTTCTCATTTCCCTCTGCTTCCTTTAGTAGCCGTTCTCTTTCAGTTTGCTCTCTTTCCCGTTTCTGCTTCTCCATTTCATTTCTTTCCCGTTCATCCATTTTCTTCTTTTCCAGCATTTCTCTCAGATGAAGTGATCTTGAAGTAAGCACCAATTCCAATGTGTTCATTAGTATAAGCAACTGATTTCTGAACGTTTCAACTTCCAGGTATCTAGTGACGCATTCACTCCATATTCGGCTTGTTGATTTATAATCTGGAGATTTTTTTATCATTCTGAAATCTACGTCGAGAAACCATTGAAACTGCGTCTTGAGCGCTTGATATGCTTCTTTGCATTCACTTCCTTGTTCAATTTGGTTCTCTATGTGAAACAAGTTATGTAGGAGTGTCCTTCTAAAGGTTGAATAATCCATTTTAGATCCGAAGAGTTTTGCAAAAACTCGACGAAATGGATATGGATTCCCTAATGATAACCTTGCTTCTGAGATTTCCTCACATTGACTCTTAACTGATTTAAAGTGTGCTAGACAATTTTCCTTTGAGTGAATAGCGTATGGCACAATTTGAGGCATCTTTACCGCTTGAGAACTTGATTCCATTCAATTTCGGTATGTGATAAGGTTGATGTTGGATCGATGCAAAGATCTAGGAGTGGGTTGGTTACGGTTTAAGGTTCACGAGTTGAGTTTGTTTTAAGTCCTTTGTCGTTGTCCTTGAAGAGTCGTTGAGAAACTTAATAAACCTTGAGAAACTTGAGATAGTCCACAAAATTGATAAGTCCCCAAAGTTGATAAGTCATGCTCGACTAGATAAATTCGACTACAAAGTTTCTTGATGAACCAAGTTATTCGACTAAAGATAATTCGATTAACAAGTTATTCGAAGAACTAGTTCGATGATAATTGTTCGATCAAAAGGTTGCTCGATGAATTTTCTGGTTGTTCGGTCACAAGTTGTTCGATGAAAAACAATTGTTCGACTATAAGTTTGTTCGGTGAAATTTTGTTCGATGAGTTGTTCGATTAAACTTTTCTCGGTGAAAAAAATTGTTCGGTTAAACTTGTTCGATGAAACTGTTCGATGAAATTGTTCGGTGAGAAAGTTGGTCAATGAGAAGTTTTTCGGTGAAAACTTGTTCGATGAATAAACCAATCTCGATGAAGAATTTGTTCGGTGAAAGTTGTTCGATCAAGTTATTGATCGACTAGAGTAATTCGACTAGAGAAGAGTTATTCGATCATGTAGTCTAACTCGACTAATGACCAAGTTCGACTAAAGAAGAGTTATTCGATCATGTAGTCTAACTCGACTAATGACCAAGTTCGACTATTTTAGTTCGATGAAATGAGATGCTTCGATCAAATGATTTGCTCGTGGTGAACAGTTCGACTACTTTGATTTGTTTTGACTAACTAATGAAACAGTAGCACAATAGATGAAAACAAAAACAAAATAGATGAAACACAACAAATGGAACAGTAACGTGAAGAAAAAAAACTTATAAACCCTAGATCAATGTTTGGCTCTTGATACCACTTGTAGGACCTATGATCAATCCTTATCACACACACTAATAATCACTAAAGCACATAAGATAGATCTAGAGAGAGAGTAGAGAGACAAAGTATATTTCATTAAGCACACACTCTTCACAAGCCTCAAGCACCCCTTAGAACTCCCAGAACACCAACCTCCCAAATGAGGATGGGAGGTTCTATTTATAGTTTTTGTGATGGATGGGCTTGGCCTTGTGATGGGCTTTTACATGGACTCTTTGATACACAATATTTAGTCTATTAGATTAGGTCCAAGCCATAGACTACTTTTACTTAATTAAATACAACGACACATTACAAAATATAAAACGTAAATGACCATCACTTTTATAAATCCTAACAAGCCCACTATCTAGACTAAATGTTACATATGACACATAAGTTCTATTTTGCAAATGACCATCACTTTTGCATTTATAATTAAATGCTAACATGTCTATGTGTATGTGATTGGCCGGTAAGTGGAGTATGGTATATTAGGAACTAGGTTATTGACCCGTGAAATTCACGGGATTAAATTGAGAACCGTGGAATAGTAGTTTTGAATCTGTAATGAAAAGAAATTAGTTTATAGAAGAGAACAATTTTTGATATTATGTATTATGGATATTGTCTTCCTTAAATTGTTGGCATGCTACTTGTATTATGGATATTGTCGCATAGACCAACTACACTCCTATCTCCATGTTTAAAACCATCTCCATCAAATGTAGTTGTACGCTACCAATTTAGCAACTTCAACTATGTCACTATCAACTCTCATCTTTAAAGTATTTTCTGCACTTTTTTTAGTTCTCTTTTTGGACCCTTCAATTTATAAAGAACTCATTATTTTGTAACCTGGGACACAATTAATTTATAAAGAACTCATTATTTTTGGAATAGAAGTGTTTCAGGCCAACCCAAATCTACCCCCTTCAACCTACTTTACTAAAGAAAATTATTTAGAATTTTTTGACTCGTTTAAGATTCTTTTAATATCTAGAATTTTTTGGAATAGAAGTGTTTCAAGTCAAATGACCACCGTGTATCTGTTAATATAAAACATCTTAAATTAAGCCGAAATTGCTTTTATTCTGCATAAAGTGATGAATCAAAGCCAATCCTATAACTTTCTCCCCGCCTTTAAATCATAAATTAAAGTAGACATTAGTCAAAAGCTATACAAAGTCAAGGGGATATATGGTAAAGTATAGATAGAAAAAAGATGTATTGATTGTCATTTGTCAATGTTTGATCTTTTACGCACATAGCGTCAAGGTAAGAGCAATCAAGACCAACTCTATTAAAAAAATTTTGGCAACAATTTGAAGTTTTGTACCTTGATACATTCTTGTAACACTTATGATGAAGCAAATGCAAAGGGAAAAATGTAAACAAAAACAAATGCATGCGTTAGAGATCGTTCTATTAAAAAAATTACTATCTCATAGCATCACCGACATAAGACGGTGTTAAGTCTAAAGAAAGATTCGTAACCTTTTTTTTTTCAAGCTTACACAATCTCATCACGATGATTTCTAGAGAAGGCTGGTATAAGGCACTTCATTCTTGGTTATGAATACATCAAAAGTTGCTCATTAACTGATGTGGGGAAAAAAAATTGTACACAATCTTTGTAAAAAATGTCGTATATGATCCAGTAGTTATACGGAGTATTCCAAAAGTAATACTATTAAAAAACATGGATAAAGAAGTATGTACCAATAACTGATCATTTAGGGGTCAAATATAAGCTATAAATATAAGCTATAAATGATCAGTTATTTATAAGCAGAATCAATTCAGTTCACAATATTTTTTTTTCTTCCAAATTTCAATAAATTCTGAATATATGCCAAACCAAACACCCTTTTTAAAAATATTTGAGAACCTATTTTAATTTGATGATTTACATAGCACCATAGTGTTTGGATTAGCTTACTTACAATGACTTATGTAGATTCCAACAGTCCTAACAATAATTCTCAATAAATAAAGTCCAGGCGACCTAAAATAAGCTCTATGTTCTGAATTAGCTTATCTAAAATGATTGGTGCAGACTCAAACATGACTACGTGAATTCCATATAGATATGGCCTTAACCCCTTAAATAATGTTATATCTAATATACCCTGATACACTAAAACCATGTTGAACATATATATTCTAATTTCCTCAACAAATCAGAATTTCAAGATCTGTTGCAGCAACATATGTATACTGATTTGGGTTTTGATCGATCGTTAACGTGTCAAATACTGTAAACTAATTACCGAAAAGGATTTCTAAAAATGGGAAAAAAGCGTTAGCAGGTCACTTGGCATGGTCTGACCCGACCCATTTCAGCTCAATCACAGTTACTCCCAAGTTGCTCCGAAATCTGTCTTGGCCCGTTACCCAAGCTGGCCATTTGCCACTTCTAACAATGGCCTTATATGGAAATCAAACTCATGTTTGTAATTACTGTCTTATAGGCAAAACATAACAGCACAGATAAACAAAAAGTGTTTCAAGTCAATCCAACCCATACGAAAACTACGCATCAAATAAATATATGAGACACAAATTTGACATACGAAAGTAGATTAAACCAACAATATTGACCTGAGATAACATCTGACTGACTGGATACGCCTTTGCAATAACGGTATTCACTTCTTTGTTTGCAGAGACAAATGAACCACTTTTGCAGTCTGCAAGAAGAGCCACTCAAGTGGGATGACCTGATGATAGCTAAAATCCCAGTATCCACAAATCTCAGTATCCATTAGGTTCTTCCCATAGCATTTGCACCATTTGACTACTAACAGGCCCAAAAAAACCCAAAAGTCATATATTGATTGGAGTGTAACGTTACAATGGTACCTCCTTCCTTTACGCTCCCTGTTTGGTAATCTCACCAACACCTTCACAAATATTCAAAATCGTTATTAGCACAGGTTCCATAATATATTTTACTACATTGTAGTTATACGTAAGTAATAGGTTCTAGCACCAATGACGTAGCTTTCTTCTTGTATAATTTAGCTTCGGTTTTAAAACACTATTCCAGTAGTCCACACCTGTAATTACTTATTCATTAAATAAACACATCAGGTTTTAAAACGCATGTATCTATATGAGGATTTGATGTTTGAATTGATCAAACGTCATTTCTAAAATCTAATACAATCATACAATGTTTCTTTTTTTTACTAAGCATTCGATCATCGATTTTTAAATAAAAAATGCATTCAAAGTTGTAGCAGCTGAAGAGGTATATTTTAACGAAAATTACATTACATAATAAGTATTTGCTTGCTAAGTTCTAACCAGAACACTGTATATACTATTAAACAACACATGTTATAAACATATATAGTGATAAATTAGGTAAAAACGCCACCATTGTTTCATTCAAGATCATTAAACAGTAAAGGCTCATCACAAATAAGAAAATTTACCTACCATAATTGATGATGATAAATCCATAGAAGAATGTGACATTTGATTTCGTGCACGACACCAAACTTTTGATTAAAACTTAATATCATGTGACAGATTAAGTTGAAAAAAATTCCATTCAATACTCTTGTAAAAATCACCTGGTTACCGATCGAAGTTTCATGTCCATTGTCATTTGAACCCGTAAGGGAGATGATGAACCCGTGTTTCAAATCTAACATACAAAAACAATATTGTGAATGAGTTACACCTGCAAGATCATTATGACATTGTAGAAAGATAAATAAAGAACACAACGATGGTTTAATTTTATGATGAAATTGGCAATTGATTTTATTTGGTTAGATTTCAAAGCTTGTTGTGAAAGCATAACATGATAAACTGGTATTTCAAATTTTTTTGAATGGTAGCTTCTCCTACAAGATAATTTATAAGGCTTACTTGAGAAGTTTTGACTTTTGACAATTAAAATTGTTTGTTTGAGATTAATTCCGAAAATAATGTAAGAATTAAATGTATCAATAATTTTCCGAAAATCATGTAAATATTGAAATGTACTTGTAAAATGACTATTGTAGACACTCTAAAAATTGAGCATTGACTTTTTAAAGGGGTATTTAACGTCTTTTTTAACTGTTGTATATTAGAATATATAGATTTGTAGCAAGAGTGTCCATGGTTCAATTCTCAGCTGTTTCATGCATTGGTCTTTTTTAAATTATATCATGTTACCTGTCATTTCACTTTCAATTCTCAGCTGTTTCATGCATTTGGTCTTTTTAAATTACTCGTGCATAGTAACGGGATTTTATAGCGGCATATAATTTTAGTCATAAAAATTTTTTATGGGTTATAAACGAAAAATAATAAAAGTTTGAAGATTTAGGGATTAAACATAATGTTTTGAAACCCGTTTCGACCCGGGTGGTTTAACCAGTCGAACCGTTCCGGTCGAAAAACAGGTCAATTTAAACTAGGTCAACCCGACAGGTTGGGTCGAAAAAGGGGTCAAATTAAACTGGAGCAACCCGCCGGGTTTGAAGCGTCCCGGGTCAACCTGGTTTTCAATGTGTATTAATAGTTTCATTTTGAAACATATGTTTTCAACATTTCCTTTTTTAGTTTCAACTTTTCACTTTTTGGTTTTTCCTTTATATATAGTACTAGACGAGTACCCGTGCATAGCAACGGAATTTTATAGCGACAGATAGTTTTAGTGATAAAAAATAGTTTATGGGTTAAAAACGAAAAATAATAAAAGTTTGAGGATTCGGGGATTAAACATAATGTTTGAAACCCGGTTCGACCCATGTTGTTCAACCGGTTAAACCAAGTCAACCCGCCGGGTTGGGTCGAAAAAATGGGTCAAATTAAACCGAGTCAACCCGCCGGGTTTGAAGCGTCCAGGGTCAACCTGATTTTCGATGTGTATTAATAGTTTCCTTTTGAAACATATGTTTACATTTCCTTTTTTAGTTTCAACATTTCCGTTATTGTGATGTTTTAAGTTTTTTCTTACCTAATAAAATTTTTTCAACATTTCACATATTGACTTTTTCACTTTTCACATTGTCTATTTTGCTTTTATATGTAGTATAGATAGATATATCCTGTTACATGTCATTTCACTTTCAGAACACATCATTCTCGGTATCAGTTTTTTTTCTTCTTTTTTTCTAAATAGATGAGATTTTAATAACAACGGCTTCGAAGAGCATACCAAACTAAATACAAAAAGCTATGTGTTCTACGTATGAGTTTCATCATCGAGACAAAGAAATATTCAATCTAACTTCAGCATGTTCAACATAATCTAACTATAAAACAACGGGCTAGCAAATTAATCTTTGCAATATTTGCTAGAATATAATTAACTTGTAAACGCGTGAAAAACAAACAAGGAACACATATAAAAAAATTTTGAGTAAAAAGTGTTTTTTATCCGCCACAATCTGAGTTTTTACCTCATCGTTACTATACAATTTATGTTTGAGAATGATTTATCCAAACTAATAACAAAGAGCATGTTACATAACTAAAATATTCGTAGGATAAATTTTTAAGCCGTAACAATAATCAAACGATATGAGACATCTACAAATAGTATGTCTAAATTGGGGTTATGATAACGCCTAAATCTAACATGTTTTTGATAGCGGTATTGGTAGTTTTATATATGTTTTGTGGTTATATTTATATGCTTTTGTTACTAAATCGTACCAAAGTGTGTTTGCAAAGCATTTGTAGCCAAAGACAGGAAAATGGGTGGAAAAGATGCAAAAATGAGGAAAAAGGAAGTATTTGAGATTGCATGTGAATCTTGTGTCAAGTTCTGCTCCGCAAGGTACTTCAATGAGTTAAAGTCCGAGTAGTCGAGTTAATAAGCTTAAGGATGAAGGGAAAGATCAAAGAATCAAGAGCTATGACCGAGAAACAAGTCATACGCAAAAGTCAAAGAAAAAGGTCCATCAGCCATAACCATCCGATCGGTCGCCGCCCGCAACCGATTCGGATGGAGTGAATTTAGATTTACCGAGAAGACCAACCGATCGGTAGACCATTCTATCCGATCGGTTGGAAGTCGCTGTTGACCCATAACTTCTTTATTAAGGATTGTGACTTTATAAATCCGGTTCTGGGTCCTTCTTTTCAGTATTCTAACCATTCAATACTACTTGGAGAGCAAGAGAAGCATTTATGCACTTAGACCCTTGGTTAGAGCAATTTATTGAACCATTTGTTGGGTATTTATAATACCAATCAATCTAGAGAGATATATGTGTGCTTGGAGAGTGCTTGCTTGTTAGAGAGAGAACCATTCACAGAAAATACTCAAGAAATTCGTCCATAAGTCAAGGAGAAGGGAGAAAGTCGATTATACCATTTCCATTGCTTGTGGAATCATTGTCTTTCACTTGTAATCTTATTTCCAAATCATTGTAAGACTTTCAATCATGGTTTCTAATGTTCAAAGTATTAAGTTTACATTTATGTTTGCTATGAGTGGCTAGTGCCTTTGTGCACTTGCTTAGATGATGTGTATTATTCATTGATTGGCATATGATTGTGATAACATGTTTTAATTCAATTTCAAGTCGATTCTAAGAACCAATTGTGATAAAGTTTCATAGTGACATTTGGATAATCAAGTTTAACTAGTGCTAGTAATCTTAAGGGTTGAAAGAACTATTGTTATTCCACTAGTTATAATCATTTGTCTATGAATGATTGTTGTCTTCCACTATTCTTGATTAAACAAAGGAACTTAATTGTGATTGTAATGAAAATGCTTTTGTCTATCAAAACGGATTGATTGTAAACCACTTTAAAGGTCGAGAGATTAATTGTTTGCTTTCAATTGTGACCTTTTGTCTATAATCGGTTACCTTTCGTATTGACCATTTCCTAAGCTTGTTTGATTAGACAAAAGATTGTTTTTGTGTTTGAGGAACACCAACTCATGAACCTTGAATTGATCTTGAATTGATTGGTTAAACGTAATGCTTGTTTTTATAAACCCAAATCTTGACGAAGGTTTAATTTGTAGAAACAATAGATTAGTGTCAAAACTAATTATCACAACCAACATGTTATCCAAAGTTATCACAATCATATTAGTCAATTGTAGTACACTAGTCTAAGCAAGTGTAGTTTTTAATCATTTGAATTTTCATTATATCATTAATACTTGTTTGAGATAGTTGCTTTTAACTTACAATTCGATTCACTACACAAATCCCTGCGAACGATCCCGACTTACCATCAAAATCTTGCTACAACGGACGAGTATACTTGCTCGTATGTGTTGTCATTAGATTCGGTAATTCACCCTTTATAAATTTAAAACTTGCACCGAACCGGGCACATCAAGTTTTTGGCGCCGTTTCCGGAGATTTTGATCGTGTTTCTGTAAGTTTTAGTCCAATTCTCATATAGTTAGTTTTCGTAAAAAAAAAAAAAAAAAAGTTTTACCGAGCTGCCCATCCGATCGGTTGTTCATCCATCCGATCGGTTTTCCAAAATTTTCATTTACCGAGAGAACCATCCGATCGGTGGACACTTCCATCCGATCGGATCCTTCAAATCAAATTTACCGAGAGATCTATCCGATCGGTAGACTGTTCTCTCCGATCGGTTGGACGATTCTGATCTTTTCAAATTGTTTTCATTCTTTGCTCGTTTGTTTAGACATTGCCTCGATTCGTTGGGGAATTGTATGAACACTCGATCAACTGGAGTAGAACCAATTCCACCACTTTTCGATCCCGAAAGTTTGATTCGAACAAGATCTAGAAGAAGAAGAAGAAGAACACCCTTTGTTCCATTAGCCAATCGTGTACCAAGAGTACCAAACCCAACTTTTGATAACCTTTTTGAAGCCAAAGTCGTTTATAACCCATTCACTGATCAACCTTTTCCCATGGCTGACGATAGACCCATGTGGGAAGCAAACCGAGCCGTAGCACCCACTCCTGGAGCTGCTATTGTTGCTGTCAATTTAGGTGACAATTTCACCGTGAAAGGTCACCATCTTTCTATGATCAAAGACCGTCAATTCGATGGCCGTTCGAGGGCCGATCCTCACAAACACGTTGCCGAATTCATTGAAATTTGTGGCATGTTCCGATACGGTGATACAAATGTAGATGTCATTAAACTCAAACTTTTTCCGTCATCACTTGCTGGAGATGCAAAAGTGTGGTATAACGAATTAACACCAGGAATCATCACTACTTGGGAGGAGATGAGGCAAGCTTTTGTAAGCCGATTCTTTCCACCTGCAATGTTTGATCGACTCATGGGAGAAATTCGTGCTTTCACACAAAATCCTAACGAATCACTCGTCGAAGCTTGGCTTCGTATAAAGGATTTACTTCGAAGTTGTCATGGACATGGATTAGGACGAGGAACCATTATCCAAATCTTTTACCATGGACTTGATGAAACATCTCAAGGAATTCTTGATGCTGGAGGAATATTTCTTTATAAGACTCCTAACCAGGCATACCAATTGCTTGAAGACCGAGTTCTTCTCAAACTCGACTGGTCAAAAGATGCCAAGACAAAACCCTTAAGAAAAACCGTTGCCTTTGCCGAAAGTTCTGATTCATCTAAACTCATGGAGAAAATGGAAACCTTGGTTTCCAAAATCGATTCACAATACAAAGATCTTAGAGGAGAGATGAAAGAAATGCGAGATGGTTGTAACAACTGTGGAGGTAACCACCCATCATCAGAATGCGATGATCAACCTATGGATCAACCAAAAGAAGGAGAAGCTAATTACATCCAAAGAGGATACCGAGGAGGAGGATATCGTGGAAATTATTACGGACGAAACTCTGCTAGTTGGCAAGATCGCCGACAAAGGGATAACAACCATGAATCCCAACCAAAAGTAGAGAACCAAACCTCACAAAATTCCGACAAGAAACCTGAAGAAACAGATTTTGAAAAAATGATGAGAGAATTCGTCACTGCTCAAAAATCAACCAACGAGTTCGTCAAGAATCAATTTTTCAATCTCAAGACCAAAGTTGAGTAAGGTCAGAAAAATCATCAAGCATCTATCCAAGATCTTGAAAACAAATTTGGTCGACTCTCTGATCAAATTTCTTCCCGACCATCAGGTTCGTTGCCTAGTAACACCCAAACCAACCCAAAACCATCATCATCATCGAATGATAAGACTTATCGTCCACCACCAACCAGAAATGAGCATATCAATGCTGTATTCACAAGAAGTGGCCTGTCTTATGATCCACCACCCAACCCAAACAACACCACAACTATCAATTTCGATAGTGAGGAAGAAGATGAAGAAGAAGAAGAAGGAGAGATAATAGAAGAAGATTTTGAGGAAATCAGTTTTAATGATCAAATGAGGATCAAAACATCACTTCAAGAACCACCGACTGATCTTGAGTTGAAACCACTTCCCGAAAATCTTGAGTATGCTTACTTGGAAGACAATTCACTACTTCCAGTAGTCATATCTTCGTTGCTCAATGATTATGAGAAAGAATGTCTGATTTCAGTTCTTAAGAAGCATAAAGAAGCTTTTGCGTGGAAAAATTCTGACATCCCAGGAATCAGTCCTGATTTTTGCAAACACAAAATCAATTTCGAAGAAGATGCCAAACCAGTTGTAGAAAGACAACGTCGACTCAACCCCAACATGAAAGAAGTTGTTAAAAAAGAAATCATCAAACTTCTTGATGCAGGTATCATTTACCCCATCGAGGATAGTCCTTGGGTGAGTCCTGTTCACTGTGTTCCGAAAAAAGGAGGAATGACTGTTGTGACCAATGAACGAAACGAATTAGTTCCAACTAGAACTGTCACCGGATGGCGAGTATGTATTGATTACAGAAAATTAAACAAAGCCACCAGAAAAGATCATTTTCCTTTGCCTTTCATGGATCAAATGCTTGAGAGATTAGTAGGAAACAAATACTTTTGTTTTCTCGATGGTTTTTCAGGATATTTTCAAATTCCTATTGATCCAGCTGATCAAGAAAAGACCACATTCACATGTCCCTTTGGAACTTACGCTTACAGGCGTATGCCTTTTGGATTATGTAATGCTCCCGCGACTTTTCAAAGATGCATGATTGCCATATTCCAAGATATGCTTGAAACGTCTAGGGAAGTTTTCATGGATGACTTTTCAGTTTTCGGAAGCTCATTCGAAGCTTGCCTTTCTAACCTCGATAAAATGCTTGAAAGATGTAAAGCTGCACATCTTGTTCTCAATTGGGAGAAGTGTCATTTCATGGTAACTGAAGGAATTGTGTTAGGACACAAAATTTCCAGCGCAGGAATGGAGGTTGACAAAGCAAAGATCGATGTCATTACCAAATTACCACCCCCAACTAACGTTAAATCCGTTAGAAGTTTCCTAGGACATGCAGGTTTTTACCGTCGTTTCATTAAGGATTTTTCCAAAATATCTCGTCCAATGACGAAACTTCTTGAAAAAGATTATGTTTTCGATTTTAATGCAGACTGTATGAAAGCATTCGAAGCATTGAAAACACAACTGACTAGTGCACCCATTATGGTTTCCCCTGATTGGTCACTACCATTCGAGCTTATGTGCGATGCAAGCGATTTTGCTGTTGGAGCTGTATTAGGACAACGAGAAGAGAAACATTTTCGTCCTATATATTTTGCCAGCAAAACACTCAACAATGCTCAACAGAATTACACAGTTACAGAGAAAGAATTGTTAGCCGTGTGTTTTCGCTTTCGATAAATTCAGATCATACCTCGTACTTTCGAAAACAATCGTGTTCACCGATCATTCAGCGTTAAAATATCTGTTTAAAAAGCAAGATGCCAAACCGCGTCTCATCCGATGGATTTTACTACTCCAAGAATTCGATATCGAAATCAAAGATAAGAAAGGAGCAGAAAATCTAGCCGCTGATCATCTATCTCGTTTAGAAAATCCAAATCTGGAAGAGTTAAAAGAAAATGAGATTGACGATTATTTTCCGGATGAAACACTCATGACTGTTGATACAGATGATGAGAACGAAATTCCATGGTTTGCCAATTATGCAAATTATCTCGTTGGAGGAATTCTAAAGAAAGGATTAACTCATGCCCAACGAAGTAAATTCTTTTCGGATCTTAAACATTATTATTGGGAAGAACCTTATCTTTTCAAAATATGTCCCGATGGGATGATTAGAAGATGTGTTTATGGTTCTGAAACGAGAAGAATTCTCGATGAATGTCATCATGGCCCAACTGGGGGACATTATGGTCCTTCTACCACCGCTAAAAAAGTCTTTGATGCTGGATTCTATTGGCCGACTATTTTTAAAGAAGCCCATACTCTTGTTAAGAATTGTGATGCTTGCCAAAAATCCGGTAGTCTTTCTCGAAGAGATGAAATGCCACAAAAGGGCATTCAAGTCTGTGAATTATTCGATATTTGGGGAATTGATTTCATGGGACCGTTTCCTAAATCACACAAATACGAATACATTCTCGTTGCTATTGATTACGTTTCCAAATGGGCTGAAGCGGAAGCTCTACCCACAAATGATGCACGAGTAGTTGTTAATTTTCTCAAAAAGCTTTTCGCTCGTTATGTAATTCCTAAAGCTTTGATAAGTGATTGTGGAACCCATTTCTGTAACAAACAAATGGAGAAAATTATGAAGCGATACGGAGTTCATCATCATTTCGCTACAGCTTATCACCCACAGACCAGTGTTCAAGTCGAAAATACCAACAGAGCCTTAAAAAGGATACTCGAAAAAACGGTTAAAGACAATCCCGCCGTTTGGTCGAGAAAACTAGATGATGCTCTGTGGGCATTTCGCACGGCTTACAAAACACCAATTGGTACAACACCATATAGATTGTTATATGGAAAAACTTGTCATTTGCCGTTCGAAATCGAACATCGCGCTTACTGGGCATTAAGAAACTGTAACCCAGACCTCAAAGTAGCTGGAGAAAAGAGATTTTTGCAATTGCATGAACTCGATGAGCTTAGACTACAAGCTTATGAGAACTCCAAACTTTACAAAGCAAGAACAAAAGCTTATCATGACAGAAAGCTAAGAATCAGAAAAGAATTCAAAGCTGGAGACAAAGTTCTGCTTTTTAACATGAAGTATAAGTTCAAAGCTCCCAAGCTGAAACCGAAATGGTTCGGACCATATACAGTGAAACATGGATTTCCATCCGGATATGTTGAATTGCATGACAAACATGGTGGAAGCTTCATTGTTAATGGGCACCGAATTAAGTTATACTATGACAAGGAGCAGATGAATGAAGTTTCTATTCAAGAGATTCCGCCGGAATCAGAATATGAATCTATAACCTTTATGTCACCCTTCCCGGCCGATTTCAAGAAAAACATTCCGTGGGCCAAAGATTCTGGTTATATCTATGATGTTCTACCAAGACCGTGGGAGAAAGTTAAGCTGGAATACATAGATGAAACTGGAGAAGGAATAGTGATTGGAAATGTGTTGTACGTTCCAAAATTTCTAAAGAAGAAGTCAGCACCAACATGAAGAGAGAGAAGTTCGAGTCCGGCTGATGACTCGTTAATAAAACAAGCGCTTCTCGGGAGGCAACCCGTGTGTTTGCTATGTTTATTTTTTTTTTTAATTTTCTAGTGATTAAACCCCAAAGTTTTTTCTAAATTGCTTAGTTGAACTTAAGTGTGGGGGTGTATCACTGTCTTTTGAATAAAGCGAAGAAATATTTCGTATGTGTGTCTCTTTTGTTTTTAGATTACTGCAGATAATGATTTCGAAGCTTGGACGCTAGGATCAAGACTCCTCTTGAGAAGAAAATACGGTTTATTCTCTTATTTCCCTATTTCATTCTTTGTCGTTTATCACATTGAGGACAATGCTTAACTTAAGTGTGGGGGGGGGGGGGGGGGGTGAATAGGAAAATAAGAATAGATTGTAGTTTTGAGCTGAATTTTAAAATTTTGTTTGCCCTTGTAATCTAGTCTTTTGTCATTTTAAAGATCATATTCTAGAATAACTGGATTTATCCACTGGTGAAATCTGTAATTTTGAAAATTCGAGATGTGTCCCGATTAATATTGCAATCCATTCTGGGATCGATAACATTAGCTAGCACAGATTATAGCCCTTTCCACTAAAGTGTGAGAATTTGAGCCTGTTCTATATATAGCATACATCTTTTATGCTTAGATCTTTTGCTATGAGTGTGCCGGTGATTTTATTTATTCTAGAACTTGTACTTGTAAATCATTACAAGACCGTTGTGAGATCACATTTCATTTGTGATATAAGTGTATATGCGTGATAAGAGGCAATCTTAGGTTTTATCCCAAATGGCCTTCCATTTTCATATAATGCTATATTAGCTAGCTAAATTGGCTAGTTAACCACTCATATGGACCCATTTGTTAGCATTTACCTTTAATGCTAGATACCCCTAGTTACACCCGCCGAGCCTTTCTTTTCTTTTGATATAATCCAGAAAAAATTCAAAAAGATTTTACACCTTTTTAGCCTAGCCTTATTTTTAGTCAAGTCTTGGTTGGTTGCTAGCTATTTGGCAAGATGGATGTTATGTGGAAATCATGAAAGTTCAAAGAAAGCGTAAGCTCCGAAAGTTGTTATCCAAGAAAAGTCATCGCAACTATAAGATGACAAGTCAAAAAAAAAAAAAAAAAAAAAAAAAAAAAAAAAAAAAAAAAAAAAAAAAAAAAGAGAGAAAAAGAAGAAAAGTCATTGCAACTATAAGGTGACAAGAATAAGCCAATGGGCTAAGTGAATCAAGTATGAATAAAGGAAGTATGGAGTTTTTCGCAAAATGGCATGATAGTGGTTTGAAATAGCTAGTAACATTTGGTTCGTAGACTTTGACTATTTTGTTTTATGTTCAACCAATTTCATAAACATATCCCATGCCTTATCCTACCCTTTTTGACTTTGTGAAATTATTAAGTGTATGGACATGTAGTGACCATCCGATTTCTTGAGGAATTGACTAACGTTGTTAGCGATCTAGGGCGTATTTTGGCGACCATCCGTTATGCAAGTAACGTCGTTAGCGAACCAAGGTACAATCTAGTGACCATCCGTTATTTGGTAATGCAAGAATTCGTTGTTAGCAAGCTATTATGTTTTGCATGAGATAGTGGCGCATTAGTCTTTTATAACCCTTTAAGCCTTAAACCCGAATAAAAGCCCTCTTTGATATGTATACTTGGCGCTCACACCATTTCGGTGTAGTTTTGTTTCTTGTACAAGCCTATGGTAATATTTAGATCATGACTGAGCAAATGAGTGTCATTCCTCTTATATACTCCACCAATCATACAAATGAGTGTTTGAGTGAATTATATTTCATTTTCCTTTCGTGAGGTGTTTAGTAATGTGTATCATGCAAGAAAATCATTTGGGTATTGTCAAACATCTCGAGGATTCAACCATAAAGCTTAAAACGATGAATCTAGCTTGTACTAGTGCTTGATAGATTTGCATCACATTTTCCTAATCATTTGTGTATACCGTGTGGATAATTGTTTTTATTTCTAGATTTGCTTGAGGGCAAGCAAAGTTCAAGTGTGGGGGATTTGATAACGCCTAAATCTAACATGTTTTTGATAGCGTTATTGGTAGTTTTATATATGTTTTGTGGTTATATTTATATGCTTTTGTTACTAAATCGTACCAAAGTGTGTTTGCAAAGAATTTGTAGCCAAAGACAGGAAAATGGATGGAAAAGATGCAAAAATGAGGAAAAAGGAAGTATTTGAGATTGCATGTGAATCTTGTGTCAAGTTCTGCTCCGTAAGGTACTTCAATGAGTTAAAGTCCGAGTAGTCGAGTTAATAAGCTTAAGGATGAAGGGAAAGATCAAAGAATCAAGAGCTACGACCGAGAAACAAGTCATACGCAAAAGTCAAAGAAAAAGGTCCATCAGCCATAACCATCCGATCGGTCGCCGCCCGCAACCGATTCGGATGGAGTGAATTTAGATTTACCGAGAAGACCAACCGATCGGTAGACCATTCTATCCGATCGGTTGGAAGTCGCTGTTGACCCATAACTTCTTTATTAAGGATTGTGACTTTATAAATCCGGTTCTAGGTCCTTCTTTTCAGTATTCTAACCATTCAATACTACTTGGAGAGCAAGAGAAGCATTTATGCACTTAGACCCTTGGTTAGAGCAATTTATTGAACCATTTGTTGGGTATTTATAATACCAATCAATCTAGAGAGATATATGTGTGCTTGGAGAGTGCTTGCTTGTTAGAGAGAGAACCATTCACAGAAAATACTCAAGAAATTCGTCCATAAGTCAAGGAGAAGGGAGAAAGTCGATTATACCATTTCCATTGCTTGTGGAATCATTGTCTTTCACTTGTAATCTTATTTCCAAATCATTGTAAGACTTTCAATCATGGTTTCTAATGTTCAAAGTATTAAGTTTACATTTATGTTTGCTGTGAGTGGCTAGTGCCTTTGTGCACTTGCTTAGATGATGTGTATTATTCATTGATTGGCATATGATTGTGATAACATGTTTTAATTCAATTTCAAGTCGATTCTAAGAACCAATTGTGATAAAGTTTCATAGTGACATTTGGATAATCAAGTTTAACTAGTGCTAGTAATCTTAAGGGTTGAAAGAACTATTGTTATTCCACTAGTTATAATCATTTGTCTATGAATGATTGTTGTCTTCCGCTATTCTTGATTAAACAAAGGAACTTAATTGTGATTGTAATGAAAATGCTTTTGTCTATCAAAACGGATTGATTGTAAACCACTTTAAAGGTCGAGAGATTAATTGTTTGCTTTCAATTGTGACCTTTTGTCTATAATCGGTTACCTTTCGTATTGACCATTTCCTAAGCTTGTTTGATTAGACAAAAGATTGTTTTTGTGTTTGAGGAACACCAACTCATGAACCTTGAATTGATCTTGAATTGATTGGTTAAACGTAATGCTTGTTTTTATAAACCCAAATCTTGACGAAGGTTTAATTTGTAGAAACAATAGATTAGTGTCAAAACTAATTATCACAACCAACATGTTATCCAAAGTTATCACAATCATATTAGTCAATTGTAGTACACTAGTCTAAGCAAGTGTAGTTTTTAATCATTTGAATTTTCATTATATCATTAATACTTGTTTGAGATAGTTGCTTTTAACTTACAATTCGATTCACTACACAAATCCCTGCGAACGATCCCGACTTACCATCAAAATCTTGCTACAACGGACGAGTATACTTGCTCGTATGTGTTGTCATTAGATTCGGTAATTCACCCTTTATAAATTTAAAACTTGCACCGAACCGGGCACATCAGGTTATAAAACCGATTATTATGATATAGCTTTAAATTAAGATAATGAGTCGGATAACCATATCATTTGTCGTGTAATCAAACTTTTTACATCTTTGGTGTTTTCACTTTCTTTGACTCGTAAACACCTTGTTAAATCTTGTTGTTTACGTATTTACATAGTCAGTTTTCTTAATTCCATAAATAGCATTTGAATTTGTTTACTTTTAGATATGCAACACTAGTTATTATTATTTGTGTTAGTAATTTTAGCATAACTAATAGATATGAACTGATAGACATTTTGTATGTTAAAACAGACCTAAGGAATACAATAAAAGGTTTTCTCTAACGTAGAAAAACATATGATTTGACTCCACGTTAACAAATTTTATCTTTAAGACTTCCGTTTTTTTTGTTTAAATTCTGTGTTAAGTCATGTTTAAATAAAAAATGTCTTAAAATAAAGACTCTTCAATTTATCGATTTTAATTTTCAGTCATATTTCTACATTAAGTCATAAAAAACAAATCTTATTGACTTTTTGAATTTTGTTTTTTCTAGAGTAAATTACAAAGATGGTCCCTGTGGTTTGCGTTGACTTTCACTCTTGGTCCTTTGACTTCTTTTTTTTGCACTTACAGCAACCAACTCTGAAACCCTTAACACTAGTAGTCCTTGACCAAACGACGTCAGGGTATTTATGTGACTTGCACATGAGGGTATTATAGTCATTATGTCTTTCATATTAGTAGTTATTTATTTGGTCCCACACACTAAACCTCACAAACACACTGCTCACACTTTGTCTTTCTCTCTCTACCAAGACACACTCTCTCTCATTATAACCATCATCCCACCACCACTTCAACACCATAATAACCATTATTTGACCTGCCACTCACTAACCTCTAATCACACCAGCAACCATCATTCGACCAACCACCTCCATAACAACTCCAAAGATTTGAACAAAACCATCACTCTTTTTCCTACACCCACATCCACACCCACGACCACCAACTGTAACAACCACCATCAGCAGTCCGCCATCATCCACCCCCACCACCACCACCATCAATCCGCCGACAAACCCCTAACATCACTATCATCGTTCAACCAATAAAACACCATCATAACCATCAGTCCAATACCGAACCTCCCGTTCACCTCCACTAACCACTTCCACTTCTGGCCTTCACTCCTCTCGTGTGTGTATGTGTGATGATGTTGATAGCCCATGGAAGTTTTAGATCTATATGATATTATCAGTCATTATATAAACCCACGCGGCCACGCCACTTGGATTTGTATTAAAATTGATTTATTTTTATTTTTTTGACTCTATTTAAGGAAAGATTTATGATTGCTTTTAGGAAAGAAGACTTATTCTTTTTTGTTTTTCTCAAATGGGTTTTAATCGGATTTGTTTAATTTTCTATACTTGAAGGTTTTATGTGGGTTTTCTGGTAAATTGTAGTTTCGTATATGGGTTATGTTTATTTTATTGTTTTTCCAAAATGGGTTTTAACTGGATTTGCTTAATTTTATCTCAACCAAAAGTTGCAGTAATTGAAAAGAAAACCCATTTTTTTGATAAAATATCTTGTTGGAGAAAATGGATGATGGTGACGGGATTGTTGAGGTTTTATATGTTTTTTATTTTGGCAAAATAGATGATAGCAGTTGGGTTTAACTTGTTTGTAGATCTAAAAGTCTTTCATTTTTAAATAAAAAGAATAATGGAGATTAAGCAATGAATATTGTGTTGGAATTTAAAGTGTGTGGAAATGTTATGAATCAATAAAAGAAAGGCTTTATAAACACTCTGTTAAAAAAAAACCCTAAATTTCTCTCTCACTAGGGGCGATTTTCTGCCACCCCCAGCCGCCACTTTTTCTTTGCTTTTCCGGCCAAACCTATCCTATAATCGCCTCTCTACCTTATAACGATCCTTGATTTGTTTATTTGGTATGCAATCGATTCTCTAGGGTCGTGTTTTTTTCTAAGAAGTGGTGTGCTTGGGTTATGGTAATACCCTTACTGATTTATGGATCGATCTTTTCCCTGAATCAGATCGTTTTTCTTGTTCTATCGTTTTTAACGATCTTATTAAGATCTGCGATTGGTTTTTAGGGTTTGGGATTATCTTTCTTTTAGGGTTTACCACTGTCTTTTGATCATACGGATGGTCCTGGTGGGGGTCGTCTTGTGTGATGTTGGCTGCGCTATATCTGCTGAAACCCTAATTTTTTAGGGTTTCTTATTTATCATTCGTATGGTACCTGATCCTTTGATTGCTTATTCTAAGCCGTTTGGGGCTTGGTTACCTTTTGCTGGTGGTGTTATTGGAATTGTACGATTAATAACCCTTCTAGGGTTTGGCTTTGCGATCGCTGCAAGTAAACCCTTGATAGGGTTTTGTTCGATACCTGCAGGTTCTATCAGAGGTTTGTCGTTGTAAGTGGGTTTGGAGAGAGTTGTAAGTCAAGTTCTTAGGGATCTTGTTCAAAACCCTAACCATCATAGACCTGTATTCATCTACTTATTATGTGGTTTGTGATCGGATTCTGGGATTAAGGTTTTCTAAACCTCTTTGGTTCGCTCATGGGAGGTTTGGTTTTCTTAATCCATTCGTTCGTTAGTGGCTGGTCTAGACATTCTTTTGTTTAACAGATTTGGTTTTTAATCAGACCTGGTTTCTTATGCGACCTGCTACTGTTGCCGTGGAAGTTAGGGTTTATGGGAACCCTATTGGTCGTTTGTTTGCTGCTGGGTTTATGCGGGGAAGTCTTTCTGCTATTACAGACCTGGTGGTATTCATGGGATGTTCACGTATTACCAGTGCATGCTGGTTTGTTCGTGAGTATTGGAAGACTGGGGTCTGGTTTATACATGCGCATTGCTGATGTCCATGTTGATTATTCAGAACCTCGTTATGATGCTGGAAGTTAGGGTCGGTGACCCTATTATTACTTTCTTGATCTATATTGCTCATATTTCACTCCTATTTAGGTTATTTTTGTTTGAGAACAAATAATAGCAGTTGCAATGGATCGGGATTTGATTTGCTGCTATTGCAGCTGGGAAGTTGGTGGTGCACTCGAGGTCATGCAATGAAGAACATTGAAGACAGAGTCGCGCACTATGGAAGTGGTTCTATGAACCTTGTCGTCTTACATTTAGATTGTTTGTTTAAATGTAATCGTTTTCTATTCTGTTGTTAGCAGTTTAGTATTTGTTGCTGCATTTAGCAGTTGTATGTTGCTTTGTTACATTTGTAGAGTCAAATCGCCTATGTAACGGGCTGAGGACATGGGATTCACCTATGTCAATTGTACTTCAATGTTTTTTGGATATATTTACCAGGGTTTTAAGGCCCTTTTACCCAAAAAAAATAAAATAAAAGAAAGCATATAAAACACAAAATCTTCTATCGCAATTCTTGAGTTTGTTTCAAAACTTTAATGGGCCTTTGATGACTTTGATCATGTGTTTTGACTACTTTAGACCATCTCCAATGGTTGGTTTTTGTTGGTTCAAACCAACCCAAAAACCACCCCAACCATTGGAGCATTGGTACAAACCAATACTGGTTTGAAAAATCAAACCACCAAAAACCACCCAATTGGGCCCCACCATCACATTGCTATTTATTTAAATAAAAATTATAAAAATTAAATATTTTATAGTATTGTGAAGATGGTTTGAGAAGGTGTATTGTTGGAGTAAAAAATGTGGTTTTTAAAAAAGCTGATGTGGCAGTGATGTGACTGGTTTGAACCAGAAACTGTTAGAGATGGTCTTAGAAAGTTTGCATTTTGTAGAGCAGGAAAGAGAGATTTTGAGGATTTAGATCTAAAAAAATGTTCATTTGTTAAGATGAAACTGAACTTAGGGGCTGTTTACTTTCTGCATAATGTCCTGTTTGGTAACAAAACTGGCTGGAAACAGAAAACTTTGGTGTTTCTTTTTAACTTATTGCAAAAGAGAATCCTTAATATGAAAGGAGGCAAAATTTGATGCTGTTTCTATCCAGGACGTCTTAATACGAGTTTTTTCCCGAACTAGTGTAGGTGGAAAAATTAAATTCGAAAAATTTAGAAAACTTCGAAAAAATTTATAAAAATTTTTAAAAATTCGAAAAATTTATAAAAATTCGAAAAATTTATGAAAATTCGAAAAAATTTATAAGAATTTTAAAAAAATTCGAAAAATTTATAAAAATTCAAAAAATTTATAAAAATTCAAAAAAATTTATAAAAATTCGAAAAATTGATAAAAAATCAAAAAATTCGAAAATTTTATAAAAAAATTTATAAAAATTCAAAAAATTCGAAAATTTTATAAAAATTTATAAAAATTCAAAAAAACTTATAAAAAATTTGAATTTTTTAAAATTTTTTTCGAATTTTTATAATTTTTTTTTTATAAATTTTTTGAATTTTTTAAAAATTTTAATAAGTTTTTTCGAATTTTTATAATTTTTTATAAAATTTTCGAATTTTTTGAATTTTTATAAATTTTTTGAATTTTTAAAATTTTTCGAATTTTTTTAAAATTTTTATAAATTTTTTCGAATTTTCATAAATTTTTCGAATTTTTATAAATTTTTTCCACCTACACTAGTTCGGGAAAAAACTCGTATTAAGATGGTCAATTAAGCATAAAAAAGAAATAACATATATCCACACAGACACTAACTAGAAACAGGACACATATATCCACACAGACACTAAATAGAAACAGGAAAAAAAAGAAACAGCCCCTTAGTAAGATTTGAGGATTTAACTCAAACAACCCCCGTAACAATAAAATGATGAATCTTGTGGTGGAAGGACTCATTGCTGAGATTGATGATGACAAGATGATTAAAAAAAAAAAAAAAAAAAAAAAAAAAAAAAAAAAAAAAGGTTGGTGAAACGTAAATAAGTGTATATAAATAATGGTTACTCGTACATTTCTTTAAGGGGTGAGACCAAATGCAAAAAAACAATGAAAAAGACTAACTTACATTCATGTGACAATCACATGAGGGGTGTTTAATGGTCAAAACTAACGCCGTTTGGTCAAAGGATCATGAGTGTTAAGGGTTTCAGAGTTAGTGACTGTTAGTGCAAAAAAAGTCAAAGGACTAAAAGTGTGAGTCAACACAAACTACAGAGACCATCTTTGTAATTTACTCTTTTTTCTATATTAAGACAATTAAGTCGATTTCAAACACAATCATAGAAGTCGTCTATAAATCTGTTTGCAATGCATGGACAAACAGTCAAAAACACATGAACGTTTCATACGCATGTAAAGATAGAAGACCACATTAATATACGGGTTAAGCCCATTTCAAAAGTTTTTGTCTTGCTGTAAACGTGTTATTATTAAATAGAGATAGAAACACAAGTATCTAGTTGATGGAGTGTGTAGATCATTTGGTAAGTGTACTATACAATAACCCAAAGGTATGCGGTTCAATTCTTAAACGATCTACAATTTTTTTTTTATTATTTTTTTTTTGTAAATTTTTTTTACTTCGAGTTATTTTTACTAAATATAAAAAAAACTAACAAACAGCCAGCTGTCTTATGTCATTCACCGCTTTTTTATATGTTGGTGTATTCAAAATAAATAAAATTAAAGAAAAGACTCTTGATGTTGCTAGAAAGTCAAGTGAACATATTCTCAAAGATTTGAATTTCTTGAAAATCGTCGTAGAATTGATTGTTCTAAAGAGTTTAACTTCATCAAGCTTCTTTGCATTTCCTGTCATGAATGTCCATCAAGCTACTATTAAACAATGCACTCATGCAAAATGTGCCTTTCAAACTCATCCAGATGTTCAACGACATCCATGTGACCATAAATTGAGGGCTATGAGGCGACTCGAGTCCCTCTTGGTTGCCTTCATTTCAAGCAATGTTCAGTTCTAACGAGGACAGAGTGACAACTTTGTCCAACCAATATTCATTTTTATATTATGCGAGGTACCAAAAAATACTTTTTCTATTAATTATTTTTATTTTTACTATTTTTTTTTTTGGGTAACATGAGTTTTCGACTTGACATTGCGAGCCGACTAATCCCACGGCGACTACCCTTTTGGATAGCCCGGAATCGGCGCATGTTACTCCAAACTTTTTATTTACAAAGATTGTCCATATATTTATGCAACTAAATATTTAGTAATATTCTATGTATATCCAATAGTTGTTTGGTGTTCATTTCAATCTCTAAATGTTTGACCGATTCACCGAACTTACCTAGCCATATTGATTCTGCTGTACGTAACATGTTACAAAAATTTATCCATGCAACATCATTGTTGAGAACATATGAGTTTGATCTTAATTTTAAGCTCACGGTTGTACAACTCAACATATATGCAAAAGGTATCATTCAAACTGATCCAGATGTCCATTGCCATCCATGTGACTAAGATATGAAGGGCACAACATTGGTTGTTTGACCCCTCTTTGTTGCCTACATATCTAGTGAAGGCATCAAGAGACAGAGTGACGATTTCGTCATACCAATGTACTACTCAATTGATCAGAAGGTACCAACGAAGACGTGTCACCATAACTATCCAAATTGAATAGATGTGGTATGAGTCCTACCAAAATACCCACCAAACGCCAGAGAGTTTGAGTACGGTTCACTTAAACGCCTAAACCAAACTAACGAAGTTTCCCAAAGGATACCTTGACCTATCACATGACAATATATTGTCTATTAATATTATTCACAAATGTTCTCTTAAAGGCTAAATGAAATATATTTAACAAATAAAAGGCTTATATTATGGTACTTACATAGCAGAACACTACAACTGCCATAGAAAAAAAAAAAAAAAAAACTAAAATATTGTAATATGGATGAACTCACACAATATTGTCATTTTCCATCAATTTTAATTTGTTTATTTATGTCTCATTTAGGGTAGTACATAGCCAAAGTGGTCAAAGTGTCAAACATTTAATCACATAATGTTCTTTTCCACCATCATGTATTTGCAACAATCAGTTTTTAAACGAGTGCAAGAGTTCTTTCGCCATGATAAATCATTTTTTTCTTTCTTTCTTTCTCGATTACGTACATTACACATGCTGAAAATCATTTTGCCTTAACGTACATGCTTTCATACATCTTGTAAGCATGTACAATATTATGTGTTTCATAAAACCATTTCATATTTATATCTCACATAGGTTAAAGAAGTGAATAATATCTTGTTTATATACTATAGAGAATGAGGATCACACATGTCTAGAATATTATTATGTTTTCAAACACATTGTGTTATGAAGTTGATTATAAGACTAAAAAATTCAAACTTCTTCAACTCATTGTCATGAAAATTTAATACAAACTCTTGATTTTTTAGTGGTATATCTTTTTTCACTTAAAAAATATTGGTACTCGAAAGTCCAAACTTTTTACGTATTTATTTTCAAGTTTTTCAAAGACATTATGAAATTTTGTTTTTTACTTGCATGCATTGTGTTAAATGCAACAAGATACATTGTGGACAAGCCTACAGTAATTACTAATTAACGAGTATCTTACATCAATTGGATTGCAACTTAAATGATGCTATTGTTATGCATGAGAGTAAACCCATGTGAAATTAGTGATAAAGTTTGTATTCCTTAGATGATATTGGAATTTGATACTTAATTACCGTATTTAACTTTCAGGGCATGTAATTCGAGAAACACAAAAATAGTTGCATATGAGGATCTCCGAATCCAATTGCACTGTCACTCAATAACTGTATTTAAGCTGTCACACTATTTAAAGTAGCTTCAAAGAACCACGATCTATAATAGACACATACATGGTATATAGAATTGCAACATGCACTTTGTACATTATTTGATCAAAAGTTCAAAACCATTTCAGCTTTACATCCCACATAGTTAAAAAGAAGTTAAGTATTTCTTGTTTATATACTATAGTGAATGTGGATCATACATGTCAATAATACTAGCAAGGTACCCGCGCGCTGCGGCACCCTGTGAGTAAAATTTTCAGCAAGTCATATTGATGTTATAATATATATGGGTCCGGATCTAGAGAAAAGTATAATTAGATAGAAAACTGAGAAAAAAAGTTATAAGATAGAATTTGATAACAATCTAAAGTTATATATATATATATATATATATATATATATATATATATATATATATATACCGGCACCACCACCACCACCACCACCACCACCATCGCCACCGTCTTCCATTTTGCAACCACCATGTCAATCTTCACTCCGCCACTGTCACACCATGCCCGAACATGGAGATGAGCTACTCTATCTTTATGATAGACGACTCACCGCATCTTCCGTCGTGCAACCACCGTGTCAATCTTCACTCTGCCACCGCCGCCGTCAATCTTCTTCAGGTTAATTTATTATTATATATAACATTTTTAATTATATAAATTTATTTATTTTAATGTTTAGGTAGAGGTAATGAGTGTTTTATATTCAACGATACGACATCTTAGGGCATCTTAAGGCATATGTTAGAATGATTAAAGCATCATGCTACAAAATTAAGGCATCGAAAGTAACCTCGTGTAGAACAAACACCACCTAAAGGGGTGTTTGGGTTAGCTTAATTTAGGGGCTTATCGGCTTATTGAAATATGGGTTAGCTTAATATTCGCATACACCATTTCAACGTACCATTATATGCTACATAACTTTTGGCACTCACCCTTAGAAATAGCTAACTAGTCATTTCCCTCATCATTTATCAGGTATAATATCTGAAACTAATGTTCCTGCTGAATTATACCCACAATCTGTTTATGCACCGGTTTGGATCAGTTGGGGTTAAGTATGGTGAGGAGAGTTGGTGGTGTGGGCTAAGGGTTTCAGAATGGTGGTGGGGTAATGAGTTCAGGTGTGTCGAGGTTTTTGTTACCGGCGTCTGAGGTGCTTATGCTATTCATTCGGTGAGTTTTGGTGTTCATGATGATCTTTGGTTTTTTCTTATTTTAAATTTGGGTTTGTTAAATCAACGTAATATGATTTTTGTTTGTTGTTCAGCTTTTGGAAGAATTAGGTACGATCAATGGCTGGTCGCACCTGGGAATTGGGCGTTGAGTGTTGCTGCGGGTTTGCTTGGTGCTTGCGTTCCTGGTACTGGTGCACGGATCATGGCGTTAGTTGGTGGTCCTTGCAAAGCAGATGGTCAGCCAAGGTCATGTCTTGGATCTTTTCACTTCTGCCCTCGATCTGGTAAATCACTTGTTATCTTTCTGCTGTTCTATCTGTTTGTAAATTTAGATATATCACGGTGTTTTTTATTTCTTCCATAAATTAATTATACGTATGTTTCTGTAACTGTTCATATATTTATACCGTCGCACTTCTTTAAAGTTAGCTCTTTTATTGTTTTTCTTCTAGGGACCCGTTAATATAATAATGTCAATACTTACGTAATGTTGCTTCTTTGACTAAATTTGTACTGTTCATTGCAGAGCTTTTTGTTGATATGTTACATCCAGCATACATTTTATTAAGTTGCGTTTTATATAAATAAACGGCTGTTGCTTAATGTCTTAATCATATTGAAGTTGTTGTTTGTGTCTTACGGTTTTTTAATTCTGAGACTAGATAGCTACGGAGTATGACATTAAACAAATGTAGGCATTTAGCGTTATGCTTGATGTGTTGTAGCAATCTGTTTGATGTGTTTTTTAATGTCATGTTTGTTTTTTTGTCGTTGAATTGTCAAACCTGATTATTTTGATATTGTTTGCCTTCCATGGCACAACAACCGTGTGGCTATAATATTATTTATAATGTAAGCAACGTCTTGGAACTTGCATATGTGGTCGTTCTGGCGCTTTCATTCGTGTTGTTAGTACTTGATAGAACGAGCGGTAATTATATTATCGAGTTGATAAATGCTTAATTAAGCTTGAGCATTTTAATAACAGGGTAGATAACTTGTCCCTGGATACTACTCCACCAGCTTTTATATCGCCCTATGTCCAATCTGACTTTAACTACCCCACCCCATATCTGTCCTGAAACCCGACCCCTACCTACCTTTTTTTTATATTTATCACATTAGATGTTTAGTAGTCATTGGAAACTATAAAAATTAGTGTAGAAACTATTTAATGCAGATGTATGCTATGTTATATGTATGTTCTGTATTTACATAGCCTGCATATTGCTTATGATGTTTAGAATGCTTGACAGTTGATGCTTACGGTAATCGAGACGAAAAGAGTTGAACCAACGACTAAGATGATGGACCATAAGCGAAGTCCAGTATCTATTGAGCAGGGGAGTCTTACTTCTTTGACACCAAAAAGACAGAAGGCCGGTTTATCCATGTCCTCCAAGGTCTCTTCTTGTTCCTTGCTCTGTCCCCTTGTCTTTTCATAATTTATCACCTGATGCGTGCTTTTAAGAAGGTTAATATCGTATTTCTATATGGACTTATCACTCTCTTGGTCGAACTTACTAATTGACTTCAAAGTTCATGTACGTCGAAATCCTAACATAGCAGTATTGTAAGAATGTTTTTCCTGATTCCACCCTTAAACCAGAAAAACGAGGAAATTGGTCGAACTTACTAATTGACTTCAAATTGGTCGGTGTAGAAAAAGGAAGATAGTAAACACTGACGAATTAGATAAGAGGAATATAGTAAAGAGTACGTTCAATGTATAATACGATTCATGCCATTGTCTAACATGGTGGCGTCTTCTCACATTCACATTTTTTCTGCACTCTTATTGTGATTTTGTCCTTCTTTGTGGGATGTAAGTCCTGCAGTCTGCAGAATCATATAGAGTTGTCAGTTATCGATCACCTGTCACATTCATTTACTAAGGTTTATGGTCTGAGTGATTTACATTGCGCATTTCGAATATGTAAACACATAGATCATTGACAATTATAGCTTTGTGTTTTTAACTTTGTTAACAGGAAAGAAAAGAGAAGGTTGGTGAAAGGGTAGCAGCCCTTCAGCAGCTTGTCTCACCATACGGAAAGGTACACTGAAACGATATAGCATAAATCAGTTATATCCCTTTCCATGTTAGTTTAAGGCCGTATCATTGGTGTAATAAACTTTTGGTACCATTCTGCTTCGTTAACACGTTAGTAAGTGTGGAATCCAATAGTTTTCTAATATAAGATTTTTGACTGCAGATGGATACTGCTTCAGTACTTCTTGAGGCAATGGAGTACATACACTTTCTTCACGATCAAGTAAAGGTTTGCCACTTCCCATATCACTACCCGCCCCCTTTCTATTATATCTCAGTTTCTTTTATCGTTATACCTAAATAATACTGTTTTTAATTTTGTTTCAGGTGTTGAGGGTGCGCCTTATCTTCAGGGCGACCCAACAGATCAGTATGAGGTGAGATAACCAATAGCCTATGAACCAAGTAAATAGTTTTAGTTTCTCTACCTGACCCGTTAAAGGTGGCACGTGTAACCCATTTATGTTAAAAAAATATCAATTATGATTACATTGAGTTGATGAAGTGTCAAACAGATGAAACATGATAATTAGCTATTTAAAGAAAAGTAAAATAGGGTGAACAATCGTAAGTTGCATTAACCCAAACACAAAGACATATGATCCATTATACAAGCTTTTGACCTGCTTGTTTTATGACCCGTGTATGTATACGTGCCTTGATGATCTCTTATTATTCATATAGTTATCGATCAAGTTAATATTACGCAATAGATTATAAGACCCGAACCCACAGTAGGTGCCAAAACCATTGACTTATTTGTTATCGTTTTGTAGGACTTAGACTCATATAACTTGAGAAGCAAAGGCTTGTGTCTGGTTCCGACTTCATATACAATGGGAGCTGCTAGCAGCAATGGAGCAGATATCTGGCCCCCAATCAAGACCCAGTCGCCAACACGATGATGTATATCTATTTTCGGATTAGGGGGAGCGTTGGTGGTAGAAATAAATTATATAAATATATGCATAGCCGGTAAAGCATCTAGGATAATAAGTCTTTTGGGTTATAGGGAATATATTCGTGTTCTTGGGGAGTGTTTAACGGTCAAAATTGACGCTGTTTGGTCACATGGGGAGTGTTTAACGGTCAAAATTGACGTCGTTTGGTCAAAGAACTGTGAGTGTTAAGGGTTTCCAAGTTAGGGACTGTCTATGCAAAAATAAAAGTCAAATGATCAAAGGTGAAAATCAACGTAAACCACAAGGACCATCCGTGTAATTTACTCAAAGAAAAAATTTATTTGTTTCAGTGCTAAAGAAAACCATCATATGCCAAGGACCCTCTTCTTTCTTTTTTGAAATACTTGTGTGGCTGTGTTATATTTTGCCATCAAGACACCTTAAAGTAGTTTTCCGGTTAGACCCGATCATTTCCAGTCAAGACCCGGTTATATCTGGCCAAGACCCGGTTAGACCCGGTCATTTCTGGTCAAGACATGGTTAGACCCGGTCATTTCCGGGCAAGACCCGGTTTGACCCGGTCATTTCTGGTCAAGACCCGGTCCGGCCAAGACCCATTGTCAGCTTCATATATGAACAAGGTTACTGGTAGTTGAGTCAAGTAGAGACGTGTTGATAGCTGAAGGCTTGTACGTTG
Source organism: Artemisia tridentata subsp. tridentata (assembly GCA_021014915.2). Classification (NCBI taxonomy): domain Eukaryota; kingdom Viridiplantae; phylum Streptophyta; class Magnoliopsida; order Asterales; family Asteraceae; genus Artemisia; species Artemisia tridentata. Next base: position 415,261,359 of record CP139505.1, read on the forward strand.
TTGTTATTGCATCATTTTATTAGAATCATGTAGTAGCTATGCCAAAGATAGGGCGTGTGTTGTTTAAGGATAATGCTAACGATTGAGGACAAACAAGCGGCTGTGAGAGTGTTGTCGGTTATATTGATTTATTCGGGAAACAGAAGTGTTTATCGGAAGGAAGAAAGAGTGATAGTGAGTGTAGTTCAGTTATTAGATCCTTCTATACCGAATTTTGATAAGAAGTACCTTGTGTCAATTTTAATGTCTTTTAACTCATTCGAAGAAATGTTGCAAACAGGTGGTAAACGCGAGTGCTTTGTTGATTTTACAAAAGGTTGTAGAAATGGATGTTGATGGTGCAAAGAAGTTACAAGAGACTATAGGTCCCGGGAAGCTATGGGGTGTGTTTGGGTGTCCATAATGATCATAATTGTTCTCAAACATCAGTATGTATTCATTTTAATTTACAGTTTTGCACTGCTTGTGCATCCTTGTTGTTCATAATTTTATTCTTAGTAATTAATCTTAGTTGAGAGGCATTGTTATTACTTATTAGTTTAAAGTCTACTGAGATATATGTGTTTTATTAATCGGTTTGGTGACCTAACTTTGATTAAGTTGTAAATTACCAAAACTCAATAGTACAACAATTAAGAATCTGAACTTAGTAGTTTCATACTCAGTACTGCACTTGGTGAATCAGTTATCTCTTGAGCATTTTTTGTAGTGAATCGAATCACATTGTGTCACCATTTACAATGTATTTGTTTATCATGGAAGTCCATGTCACTACACTTCAATGACTAATCCAATAAAAATGGTCTCTGCACAGTACCGAGGAACAGAAACCCTCCACCATTATTCGCATCACATTACGTCAATGTTTTCGCAAACGAAGTGGGCTTATAGAGGAATCAGACCCACTATGAGTCTCCACCAATTTTACTTCATAATCATAATTATCAAAACTGTTTCCAAGTGGGCTCAACCTATTCTTACCATAAACTTCATCGGTTTCAAAGTCTGCCCGTAACTTAACAACAACCACCCTGGAAAGTACAAAAGCTGGAACCCTAGGCATCCCACTAAAATCTTCAATCGTACGTGTATGTTCAGCATGTCCTTGTGGAAAATAAGACACCTTTGAATTCGGGAAAGGCATTTGAATCATCCCACCAGCACAAGCTTGCCATAATCGAGGGTCAACACTCCTCTCGACCCCATTCATACTTTTCACTTGTTTCTATATCTCTACCTATTTGAATACTGTTTTCCTCTCTGGATAACTAAATAAAAGCCCGCGGGTGTATGCTATGCGCCCTATTTTCCTTGTAATGCTGCAGGCAGATTTATAATGAAAATTTTAGGCCAATTCAAATATCACAAAATCAACCCAAATTCACTGTTACCAACATATGCTCGGTAATTTAGAAAAGCAATAAAACACACATGAACATACTCGTTGATTGCATCCAGCATACTTGCGCATATTTCAGTCTCAGGTTCCTGTAAGCAAAAATTTAGTAAATATTGGAAACAGCCGGAAATAAGGAGAGGGAAAATGACAAAGTTAACCTTGTGTAACACATCTATTAGAGCTGGTATGATATAGTCAGGCAATTGCTTTACATAGAACTCATTGCGACCCTGACTGCCCATGCCCCTTCTCAACAGCTAATTTTGTTGAACGAAGTAACTCTGGCATAGCTACAAGTCAAAGAAAAAGTCAATGCTTTAGCTAATTTTAAGGTTATTTGGGATGAATTTGTACCTGAAACTACAGCTTTCCTAACTTCTTCATGAAAATAAAATTTAAGCGGTACTAATATTGGAGCAACCTGTTCATGTATTTAGCTTTTATACTTGGAAAGTGCCTTATGCGGTCTCAAACAACACTGGCGTCAAATAAAAAGAATTCATTTTCATGTACTGACTCAAAGCATTCTAATTTACTATACAAAGATCACACATAATGTTCAGTAACTCCAAACTCAATCTCTCGAAAACTTTATCCGGCCCACCACTCAGAATCAAAACTTTACACATAAATCATCAATCAAACATAAACCCAAGATTACTTAAGCAATCTAAAATTCACTACCTTTTCAGACAAATCATTAATTAACCACAAACCTATTACCAATTCACCAGCAGATAATACTAATTCAAAGAGGATTTGATCGATTGTTATGTTGAGAAACGGCACAAAGCAAAACTCTAATGACTTACGTTGTTGTTATGTTTATGAGAGCCGCTTGACAGCTACTTCTCGTCCATCTTCCAACACACCCTAAAATACCCAAGTTACAGTTTACAGTGTTGGTAAGACCAAAATGCATAAACGATAAACAAAAAGCTTGTTTAATAAAAAAGTAAGTGTGGTTCAATACGGCACATTTCAGAAAGTACATAATTCATTTATGGCATTTACCCCATAACAAAATTCTCAAACTTATACTCGATACTAATTAGTATGCGTATTCAAGACTCAAGTTCAGATGCTAGCATGTTGGTTGAAATGCAATATATTAATCAAGTGCGCAAACCTACCTCCAGTACTAAACACCCATAATGCAAAAAGTACTAAACTTTACGCTAGTTCTTAGCAATTCCACATTTAGATATCAAAAATAGTGTGGCAAATAAAAGTAAATATTATATTCAATTCACAAACATAAAGATAAAACTGCATAAACACTTACCATCAAATTTATTCAAAAAATCGATTCGTGAGTTTGAGGATACATTTGAAATACTTGTGTGGCTGTGTTAGATACCTACAGTATTATGTTCATTGATTTGTCCACTCACAGGCATTGTACTTTTCCGGTTGTATCCGGCCAAGACCCGTTTATACCCGGCCATAACCCGGCTGACCCGGTCATATCCGGCCAAGACCCGGTTAGACCCGGCATATCCAGTCAAAACCCGGTTAGACCCGGTCATATCCAGTCAAAACCCGGTTAGACCCGGTCATATCTGGCCAAGACCCAGTTAGACCCGGTCATATTCGGTCAAGACCCGGTCAGACCCGGTCAATTCCGGTCAAGACCCGGTTATACCCGGTCATATCCGGCCAAGACCCATATTCGGCTTCAAATGATTCCACATATCAACACGGTTACACTGGTATCGGGTTTTTTCTTCTTTCGTTGTAGTGCACGGTTTGAATCTATGTATTAATTAAGGATCTGAACTCGTAGTTTCATACAATATTACTCCGGTGCACTTGTTAAGCGTTTTGTGAATCGTAAACACAAATTATTAGCACGTTATCGATCACAAACACACATATTACGAAGGCATATGTTATCTAACAAAGCTTGATACGAAAGCAAAATGTTGTTTTTTTTTTTAAAGTACATTTTTGTATAACTTCAAAAGCTCATATATATGATAGATAGAAGCTTGATTCATTCTCTCAACCCTCAGTAAGACATATCGAGTGTTCGTCATACCTTTTTCTCACGAACAATGGAGGCTAGATCGAGCAGGCATAGGTGCCATGGTGATTGCTAGTGGAGTGTTCAATCCCCATCGTTGTCGAAAAAGTAAGTACGTGAGGTAACGGGTCAAAGTGGGTAGTTTCACCCATTTAACATGTTCGCTTCATGTGTTTTCAGCTAATGAAACAGACATGTTAAAAGGAAGCGACAATCCAATTGGTTAGACTCTTTTATCCAAAAACTTGAATTATTATTGTGATAATATATACTTTTTAATCATATTTCAGTCACTAATTTAAAAAAGTATATCTGATACTCTGATAGAAAAGTTCGATGACAAACTACCGTCCAATGATGATATTGCTTGGAAGATTTTAAGGTCTGCAACAGCTACAGCAATAAAATATGGGACTTATGACCTGATTGAGGAGTGCATATTAGCGTACCCTGGCATAATCTAGTACGATTTTGATGGGTTTAATTTGTTCCATTTAGCCATCAAAGAAAGCCAAGTGCATACTTACTTGAAGAAGGCCAAAAATGGATGCCAATGCATTTTCTCCTTCTTTTTCCATCCTCAAGATTCCGGCAAGTAGTTTATATCTTCGGCCGACGCCCAAGCACTGCCGTGAAATTTCCGATGTCTCTCTGACTGTCATTTCACCATTATGAAGATTATTTCGGCTTATATAAGCACACGGTCTTTGAGGAATAAATTCAGAAAGTTTGTGTCGTTGTTTGCGGCTGTTGATTATTATGTCAGTATGCATACCGACGTCTTCATTTCAGCTTCACTAGGAAATATGCACAATGCAATGGTATGTATGGGTTACCTCATTCATCATATGTGAAAAGGAATTTTAGATCATTTGGATTTTTTTTTTTTTTTTTTTCATTTTAAAATAAATAAATGTGATGTTTTTTTTTTTAGAGGCCGATATTTCAACCCATTTAAATAAAAAAGGATAAAGTCCGGTTGACTTTATTGACAAGGAATTTAACGGGTCAAATATCTAGTTTAATGATAGAGTAAACGGGTTTAATGTGGTCTGAAGTGTATTCATATTCAAAAAGAGTTGTACGAAACTGTGTTGTTGGATCCAAACTGACCTTTTGCTTCGCAGATATAAAAATAAAGTATCTAGGATTAGTCTGCTCGCAATGTCAAGTCAGAAACACAGATTACCCAAATAATAAAAAATAAAAAAAAGGTTGTCTTTCAAACTTATCCAGATGTTCAATGACATCCATGTGACTATAAATTGAGGGCTTTGAGGAAACTCGAGTCCCTTTTGGTTGCCTTCATATCGAATACACAGCAACCTATTTCCCACTGATTTCCCCATTAACAATAACCCTAACCCTAACACACCAAAGGTTGTATTCAAACCTCTAACCTATTTTGATTGGGTTTGATAAAACTGTTATACTTGTTTTTTTAGGCTTTATGTGCTTTTTAATTTATTGGAGTATTATTTAGGGCTGATTTGAGTCTTGTGTTCAGCTTTTTAGTGCTTATTTGAGCTATTTTAGGTGTAGTTTATGTGATTTTTAAAGCTTGTTTGTGTGTTGATTTGAGCTATTTGAGGGCGGTTTAGAGGTTTTTGAGTGTTGTTTTCAGCTTTTTAGTGCTTATTTGAGTTATTTAAGTGCTCATTTAGAGCTTGTTATCTGTAGTTTTGTGTGTTTTTTAAAGCTTTTTTTTTTGTGTTGATTTGAGTTATTCAAGTGCGGTTTATGTGTTGTTTGAAGTTTCTCCAACTAAACGCAACCTAAAATCCGACAGAGCTGTTTTCTAATAATACTATTAGAGGAATTAAATTGAATAACGAAACATTGGTATGGAAATAATATAGGTTATTGAACATCGGCCGGTTATAAACTCATTTTGTCCTAAAATTACTGTATGCACACGAAAAAAATACACATACTAAGAAGGTCTTATCGTCTCAAAATGTATGTTCCTTGCCACTTTTTTGAATTGTATGTACCATCATTAGGATTGGACTATTTAATAACTAACGTTTTGAATTTCAATTATTCTGTATATTGATTCCCAAAAGTACATGATTCGATTCCTAAAAATATTGATTCAATACCCAGAAATACGCGAATCGGTACACCGAATAATTGAAATTCAAAAATGTTACATGCCCTATCTTAAAAACAAAGCAATTTTAATATGAGTTGCCCTTGTCATATATGAGTTAGTTTAATGGTATTTGATATCTTTTGCAGGCGTTGTGTAATTTAAAAATAGATATAAGTTATTATGGAATGGTCAGAGATGTTGCCTGAAGTACTTGATATAATAGCACGTAAACATATCACTTGCTACGAGGATTATCCGAGTTTTGCAGGCGTGTGTAAGTCTTGGCGTTTAGCGGCCACAAGAACATACTGCAACTCAAATGGACCTCCTTCGTGGTTTCCATCTTTAATGCTTGCAAATAAAAGTGACGATCATGAGTCTTGTGAATTGTTCCTCCTCTCAAACAAAAGCATCCGCAAGATACGACTGCCCGAAGCATATGGTAAGGTATGTAGGTCTTCATGTGGGTGGCTCTTAACCGTTGGAAAAGATTTTGCTTCACAACTCATCAATCCTTTATCTCATGAAATCATCAACCTTCCAAAGGTAGACACCTTTCCAGAGGCCATTAATCCTTTACAGTGGCATGTCGCCATCGTAAAGGTGGTCCTCTTGATGGAATCAAAATTGGTGCTTGTAATATGTGGTTGTACGGGGAAGCTACGGTTTTTTCATATTGGAGATAACAAGTGGACATGTGTTGAACAGCCTTACGAAGACCCCATATTCGATATTACTTTCTACAACGGACAAGTTTATACTTTTAACCTTGACAAGATCCAAGCATGCAATGTTAATGGGAAAGATCTAGCGGTCATGGTTGATGTAGCATTGATACCAGAAGAATATGTTCAAGATATGTTTTCAGGTTATATAGTTGGACTAGATGATGGTGAGAGGAAGCAGATGCTAGTAGTTATCAGATTTTTCAAACCTAACAAGACAAAAGAGTTTTAAAGTTTTGGCTTATGATTTGGAAAGTGGGAACTGGTCAAAAGTGAAGGATTTCGGTAGGAAAACTTTGTTTGTGGGGTATGCTTCGTCGTTTTGGGTGGAGGACACTACGGGGGTGATAAAGGGTAACTGCATATACTACGCAGATGGATATATGGGGATTTACCATTTGTCAGATGGAACCATTGAACCTCACTTCACAGGAGAATCACGTAACTTTTGTGCACCACCAATATGGCTTCAATCCATGTGAATTTAATTAAGAAGCTCTTTCAAACGGTGTTAATCATATCAGAGTATCAATTTGATTTTCGAGATTAGTTTTAGTTATATGGTTTGCTTGATTCGTTCTTAATAAAAAAAAAGGTATAATTGTAGTTTAATGGCAGCAGAATGTGAATATATGTTTCAGAGGAACTCAACTTACCGTTATTTCCCTATACATGTTGCTACAGTATGTAACTTTAACAATCAAATTTTAGAAAACAAATCCTCTTGACATTTTATTTGTATAAGATCACTCATTTTCTGAGTTTGTGCTTGGAATTAGTCATGCTGCAGCTGTGGCCTTGGCTGCAAAAAAAATGTCCATATATAGTTATTCCTGTGTTTGTCTTAGATATACTTTTGTATTTATGTATGTTTTGTTAGCCTTTTAATGTTGTTAGATCAAATGTTTATATTATTTAGTGTTGACAGTTATAGGAAACGGTTTTCTCTCAAACATCACAACGTTTGATGAACCAGTAGGATGAAGCATTGTGTCGCTTCATGTATTATAAATAGATTAGGATACTTTGTAAACAAGTAACCCATTCGTTTAATATATATCAGTTATAAGGGTTCAAACCCCATTCTCTTGTTCTTATTGTTCTTAATGATGATGCATACATGATGCTTGTTTGATTATTTAATGATCCTGGAAACTTGAAGTATGGAACCTGTGAAAAACCAATATGGTATCAAAGCAACGAGGAATCAAACAACACAACAATTCATGTTTTTTGATCATCACTCAAGATTCAAAAGCATCGAGATTGAAGTCTGGTTTTTCGCCATGGTTTACAAGAATAGGAAAGAAGAGTATTGTGGTACAACGCATAGAAAGGAGACAAGCAACAGCGGAACGACAAACAAATCATTTTGTTTAGACGTTGGATTAATACCGTCGGGTATTAAGAAGGAAAAGGAATAAAAGCAACAAGGTTGCTTTCGGAAAAAGAAGAAGCGCAGAAAAGCTTTGAAAAGGCGTTGCTTGGGTAGACTTTGAAAAGAATACCGGTTATAAACAATCAAGATTGTTTAGGAGCGTTAGCAATACAAGAACAACAACGAACATTGAAACAAGGACGAATTGATCACTCGTTCATAGAAGAATACCGCTAGGTATTAAAGGGTTGTTGGAAGAAATACGGTGTGGAACAAAGAAGGAAAAGAGAAAAGGGTACACGGTTTTGAGTGATAAGTATGGAATGATTGCAAAACTTCAAGTACTAGATACCAAAGATGATGAAGCAGTTGCGACTGCATGTTATAAGAAGTTTGTTGATCTCATTGTAGTCTACCATGAAATTGCATAGAAGAGCCGATAGAAGTGGGTGAAACTAAGCAGCCAAGGACTCACCAGGCCAGAAGAGATAGTGCATGTAAATCGATGTTGATGCACAGTGCAGTGAAGGATGGAGCAATAGAGACAAGTCAGAATCATTTTGGTGTTAGTCTTGGAGATGATAAAAAAGACAACATGATGGCAGTCAAGACAGCAATGAACTTTAGACATTGCTTGAAGAAACAATGAAGATCACTCAAGAGAATTTGATGCTAAAACATTAGGGGGGAAAATGTTAGCCTTTTAATGTTGTTAGATCAAATGTTTATATTATTTAGACAGGCCCATTGTTGACAGTTATAGGAAACGGTTTTCTCTCAAACATCACAACGTTTGATGAACCAGTAGGATGAAGCATTGTGTCGCTTCATGTATTATAAATAGATTAGGATACTTTGTAAACAAGTAACCCATTCGTTTAATATATATCAGTTATAAGGGTTCAAACCCCATTCTCTTGTTCTTATTGTTCTTGATGATGATGCATACATGATGCTTGTTTGATTATTTAATGATCCTGGAAACTTGAAGTATGGAACCTGTGAAAAACCAATATGTTTACATATGGACTGGAGCTTTTTTTCGTATGAAATTTTGCTACGTACAGTTCGCAGACTCTATCATATTGACAGCTGGATAGTAAAAACAATCAAAAACATATAACAGAACTTTAACTAAGAACTTTCAATTGAACGCTAAGAAAGATGAGGTCTTGAGCTCTGATGATCCAGTGGTGTCGAGTTTGCTTTCTAACGTTGCACACAAATCTTGCATGCTTACTTTATCTCTAGGCCTTGCGTGAATGCAGCTTCTGACTACTTCTCGTATCGCCTCAAGATCTTCCACTCTGAAATGTTTTAGTGCAGGATCTACAACCGATGCCATCTTTTCTGGATCTTCCAGATAATCTTTAGCCTGATCATAATGTCAGCAAACCACCAATCAGTTCATTACACAACACGATTCCACACTAACTTTTTTAGGTGGCAGAAAATGGTATGTAATCCGGGTTCTAATTCTGGGGACTAAATGTTTGAAAAAGAGGGGTTGGACCCATTACCGGACCCAACTCGCATGTTTTGCCACTTGTAGCTATTTCAAACAAAATGGAACGGGTAACTAGTCAAAATGGATAAATGTTAGTGTGGGTCAAACAGGTTGAGCTGACCCGATAACTCTTCTTTGTCTCTAATTTAGCTGTTTGACCCCTCACCTTTAGCAAGAACCCTTTTTGACCCGTTATCCGACCCAAACTACTGCTTTGCCTACTGTAATTCTTACCCAATCCACCAGGAATCCTTTGTCTTAGCAGATTGGAGGGAGTCCAGTAACGATTTCCAACAGTACAGAAGAACACCAAAAGAATAGATGTTACCATGGATATCCAAATGGCGTGCTTGTAACGGAACTCGGTTGAACACACATTGCGCCTTCGTTGCTGATAGTACTAGAGTTGTTCTCCGTGTTGGAATTTAAATATCTTGACATTCAAATAAATAAATAAACATAAACATCAAAGCACGTAATAGCGGAAGCAAGGATCTATTTAACACATAATAGAATTACCGAATATTAAATAAGAAACGTAGCGTTATGATCTTAGCAAAACAAAGATCAAATCTTCTTTCTCCTTCACTTGAACAACCAAACGGATTAATGTGGAACCCCTTACCTTTTTGTTCCACAATCCAAGATAAATAACAAAAGTATGTTATATCTGAGCTCTCGAACACACGTACTATTACTCGATCAAAGGTTGATGCTAGTGAATGAACACGATTATTAAACCAAAACTATTTTGTTTAATAAACCTTGAATCTATTATTCAAGAAGGAAGTAAATAATATATATACATACTATACGATGCACATGTATATTATTTTCATCATGGTTTAGATTCGTACTACACATATCATACAAAGATATCGAACAGTACAAAGCATATCAACCAATCTAAAAAAAAATACATAAAGTCAAAGAAATCAACTATATGTATTGTACGTAGCAGGAAGATGAATTCATAAACATAAAGTCGATTTGACTTTATTTTTGAGTATATTATTATGTGTCGTCCTATTAAGAACTTAAGGGTTTGTATATATAGGCTCCAAACTTGTTCTCCAAGTTTGAGTCTAATACATCCTCAAGTTTCAAAACTCGACACTCAACCCCCTCCTTTATTTACTAACAGTCATTAGTCAATTCTGTTAATTACTTTAACTTCCGTTAGTTATCATTTTGTGTCCAAATAATTAAAATATATAACAATTATACATATTAATTATTCCTTTGATCATTCATACGTAAAGTGTGCAATCCCTCAGTCCCAGGTTCGATTCTAGTCATACACGATTTAATATTTTTTCAAAACTCTAACAGCTCCCACTTGGAAATCTATTAAAAGGGTAATGACATTGGTTAGCGTCTAGCAACACGCCAATGCCCCTAGTACAACTCGGGTGGTGGTCTCCTGGAAAAACCACTTGATGATTAATCATCATACTTATCCTTTTGTTCTAATACTACGTTAATAAAGATATTGATCTAAGTCATTCTTTATTAATAATTATGTTTCTCGTTGTTTATGATTGAGCAAGATTACCAAATCATCTGAACTATTCAGGGGAGATCTTGGGTGCGGCCGCACAAACATCTTGTCAACCCTACGAGGGGCCCAACAGTATTAAACTCCAAACAATTTGAAGGAACAAATTCTATCTTGACTACGAGCATAACACATGCACTTCGCAACGCTTCCCAAAACAATCCGTATAGCTACCCGTTACGTATAGCGTTAAATTGAATCAAAGAAATGCACTACATGCATGACAGTTATCTGGTATCTCAAGTCTGAGGATAACTATATACTCATGACTTACTTGATGACAAGATCCATAAAGTAAACTCATGTGGCGGGATTAAGTCCTATATTCAAACAATTTGAATATCATGTGAAATCGGCATGATAACGCATCAATAAACTTTAAGTATATTATACCAATACTCAGATTTACCTTAATTTAATGATATTCCAATATCATTAACTGGCAACGGACAGTTTAGAATATATAAATATATTCAAGGATATAAACATGCAAATATATGATATATTATTAAGAAAATGATAAATAAATATAACCATTATTTTATTTCATTAAAATAATAACTGTTCAATAACATCCCATTATCCAAACACTAAAATAGATCAATGCATGATAATTCCAATTAATGAATTATGCCTCAAGTCATGTCAAACATACTTGTTGACAAGGCATAAATCAACTAATTTTGATATATGGGAATTTTGAGAATACTTATATCAAGAATTCAATTAATGAAGTTCTTGTATGTGTGCTATCAATTATCTTGATAATGCCACATAATATTTCATAAAATACGTGACATCCTCAACCACGAATTTATGACAAGCAAACTATCAAACCTTTTATAGTTTAAAGTGTTCTAATTCTTTAATGTAAAATGCAACTATGCTTACAGTTAAGCATAACTAGTACACATGGCCATTAACTAGGATGAAATCCTACCATGACTAGTATTGAGTGTCATCTCAATCTTATCAGCATCATTGTATGCAAACAACAATATGCTCTTTAAAATCCCGTAAACTTTAATATCCAATGTGTAATGTTTGATACCTTCCAATCTTTCAAGATTTGTCGGCTAGATCAATTACGCAACAATTGCCATATGGTTCTTATTTAGAATTTAGGAGCTATTCCAGGATGAGGATGTTAATTCTAAATCTAACCATATCCATTACACTTAGTTATCTAATAACTTTTCAATTAGATATTAATGTTGTCAAATCATCTTTCATCAAACATGATACAACAAACAACATGATGTACATGAAAAATCCTTGCGTCAAACGTAGATGTATTCATGTCATATCTTTTCAAACATATGTATCTATCTAGACTTTCTAATAGTATAATCATGTTTATTAGAATCAATAATTTTACCGCTTATGTTTATAATAAACATATATTCCAAGGTTGTATTTTATTTTCTAAATTTTCCCAAGGAAGTTTCATTCCAGACTAAGACTTAACATTTAATGCTTATAGAATGTTACTTCCTATATTTTATACAACATACATGAAATAAGAAAATAAATATAACACTCCCACTAGCTTTTAGGAATATTAAGAGATTATCTTATTTTAATTATAAATCAAAACTAGGATTTAATAATTAAACATAAGTATATCCAGATGCATGCACTAATCCATTCATAAATGATTTGCACTTTGTATACTTCCAAAGATTATTTGAATTCAAATACTCATTTCAATTACTTATCGTCCTCGCACAAGTAATTACTCAAGAAAGAGTTTTGATATTCCATTGTTAATTTCATATAAATGAAACTAAGAATGACAATCATAATCTTTATACATTTAATGTGCTTAGAAAGAATTCCAATCACAGTTAATTGCTTAAGTGTGTTTGATAATCTTTTCATACATTAAATATGTATACAGAATTGTCCATTATGACTTCTACACAGGAATTTAAATCTCTAGGATTTTTATTCCTTTTGAGAAACTCATCATTATTCTATAGTATAACTATAGAGTTCAAGATTAATTAAGTTTTCAAAACTAATTATCTTTATGGACTGCATCTAATCATTCATAGTATGAGAAACTTGCCAAATTCAATATTTGCAATTTATCAACAGGTTTACCATAATCCTGTAACTCATAATCCTCAACATATTATGCAAATATTTGAGATATCCTTGCAGATCTATGAATGAGAATTCCATCATCTTGAGATTTAACGTTTACATGTTTAATCCTCAGCATGACATTTGCTAGTGTATTTTTAGAAGATCATGTATCTTGTAATTTTATCTACTCAAGATAAAACTCCCACTTGCCTTTAGCAATTTATAGACTATCTATAAATACTTTAGCAAGTATAGCAACATAAAATTGTTCTCTTTTGGGACATTACAAATACATATTGACAGTTCCTTACATGAAGTTTGTTAATAACCTATTCAAAATAGTTTTAACAAATTCAGAACTTCAATTTTAAGACTTAATGTGATTCATCACATTCCACAATAAATGGTGTCTTATTAATCTTCTAGGTTGGAGTCTAATTGAGTATATACAATGCATACTCAATTTTCTAACCTTGATAACTTTAGGAAGAAAAGAAGATATAGTTATCTTTAATCAAACAATATCACTAGAGTTTGATTTTTCTAACTGAACGTACCATAACCATTATGTATTTCATTAGGATTAATATTGTAAGAAAATCTTACAATATGTAAGATAAATATATTTTGTTTTGGCTTACTTATTTACCAACTAAATCAAGTTAATGGTGAAATAGATTTTCCAAACCAATTTGCATGCTATATAACATAAGTATTTTTTGACCAAGTCACTTCATGTCTATGTCTTAACAAGAAGACATAAACTGTTATAATCCTAATCTACGTTATAAATCATTGATCAACTCAATGACTTCTTGTATATGTCTTAATTAAAATATAACAAGTTAACATCTTACTTTATTATAAGTCTTGTAACAATTAAAAGACTTCATATTTATATCTTTACAATAAAAATATAAATATGCATAACTAAAGTAATCATGAACACCACAATTTGGTTTCAATAGTATTTCAAGTTAATTTATTTACTTCATATATTTATGACTTTCCGAGAATACATAAACATTCAAATTTGAAGTAGTATTAGATTACTTCATTTATTTATGTCATTTTAATAATACATAAATATTTAGTTTTGAAGTAATCGCATTATCATATTGACACTTGTTCTAATAAGAATCTAATTTAGAACTTGCAAATTAACATAGTTTCATTACATCAGTTGATCTGCTAGTAATGAAAGTATGTAATTTACCTTGTCATTAATATCTATGTCAAGGTCTCACTTACGCTAGATATTAATTCCAAGTGTTCTATTTATTAGATGTGAATAAAAATCACTTTAGAACATTTATTCTCTTACCTTGCAGTTAAGAGAATCTTTTAAATCATATTCCTTTGTGTTGTTGCTTGCACACAGTTAAGATTTCTCTCACTTGTGCATGGAACAACATCATGTGTCAGATAAACAACATGACAATCGTTTGTTTATGTGATCAATATGATTGTGTCATAGATATTAGTAGATATAGAACCACCTTGTCTAATAAGGAAACGCACATGACTATCCTTAAACCCACAAGTGTCTACAATTAGAAAGTAATTATCTCAAGACATTCTAGAGATAATCTGGGTATACTACCAAGATAACAAGCTCGTAGCTCCCACTGAATTATAGATCATTACATTAATATATGTTATCCAGTAATTACAACACTATGCTCCCACTGGATTTGACAACGTTATAAGTGTTTCATAACCAGTAAAAGCAAATAGTGTGCTATTTACTTTCCTACACCTTTGAGTAATCCCAAACGTAACAATTACTTAGGTACTAAAAGAATGTATTCTACTTTGTAAATGATGGACTATCCATCAATTCAATTAACTTGGAAATAATTGGGCATGCAATTTCTTCCTTAATTTGACTACCATCCCCACAATGGTATGTAGCATCTAAAAGTGGTCAAAGCACAACAAATAGACAAAGTGTGCTAGTTTGCCTTTTACCAATTTTGCGGTAACTAGTCTAGCTTCTAATTTAATAACTCATAAAATGTGCAATTTTCTTAACTATTAAAATTTTGCTATGAGTTATTTCTTAGAATTTAGACAATTCTAATTTTCCCATTATACCCTTCTCATACATGAAAAGGTATATGGTTTAAGTCTCACTCTTCTAAAAGAAAGTAGACTTGGTTTGTTCTTTTAGTAAAGTTGACTCTAACCAAAAACCCTACGGGTGTAGATCAATTTACCACTAAAAGAATGCCCCACGTTTATGGTTTTTAACGTTGCATTAATACATTAAAAGAATTTACAAAATTCAATATTAGTATTTTCGATAATAATTTTTCAAGAAAAGAAAATTACCCAGGAAATATAAAATAACCATTTAATTTTCTTGAAAACTAGGATCCAACTTTCCATAGTTCCACCACATCAGTTGATCTGCTAGCAGTGAAAGTACAAAAGATGGTAATTGTCGAACAATAATCGCGAAACAATTTTCCGACTCCTAAATTTATGGGAATTACATTTGCCAAACAATTTGCAATGTAAGCATGTTTCTTCCCATCTTATGCTTTAAGTCTCAAGGTCTCACTTATAACTTAATTAAGTCGTCTAATTTAGAAACATGTAAATTCACATAATTTTATTACACTCAGTTGATCTGCTGGCAATAAAAACATGTAATTTACCTTGTCATTAATATCTGTGTCAAGGTCTCACTTACGCCAGATATTAACTTCAAGTGTCTCTTATAATTAGATAGCATTGACTTAAATTTTTTTTATAGGGTATTTATTTTGATGTTATAATCAAAATATGTACAAAGATGCATGCACTCATCTTTGTATCATAGGTTTTCAAAACAATTTTAATTACCAATTAGCTAAGAGTTAAATCAACAAAGTTTTAATTGAGGCGTTGAGTAACTTACAACTTTGCCTTAAAATGCTTCGTACATATAATGGTGTACTTGGTAAGTCTAATTTGACGCACAGGTGAGCGGAGAGACAGAATGGAGTCTCTTTAAGGCCACAATTTAATGCGAAACCAACCTTATATCCACTTTATAGTTTGTCAAATTAGGTCCGCCGCTTCGACCATTTGTACAGTTACATCAATCAATTAAAAGTTTATGATTCTAAGTCTTATAAAATTATGTTGTAAATTATTAAATTGCTAGTCTCGCCTGGGAGCAAATTACCGTGCGAAGCGAACCACTATCGGCACATAAGACTTGGCAATAAATAATTTACCACATCATAAGGTTTCATAGTTATTAGGTCCATTTAATTTTTTTATACCAAAAATCACCCTCTTGTTTGCTTACAATTCAAGAATAATTTAAACAAATAAGACAAGTAATTTCAACAAAATTAAATAAACACAAATAACGCATATAATCTTAACAATTAAATCATATAGCCACATGCAGACCTTTTGATAAATCCTATTAATAATCTATATGTGTAATTATTATGTATATAATTAATAAAACTCCCATTGGTTTTCGAGCGCATTGTACCCAATGGACCACAGACGCCAACAATTGACCGCGTAAGTTTTAATAATAATATACCACGTTGCACATAACTGATTCATTAATTTAATAGATTAGGTCTTCCCTAATTTTAGATTTATCTAAACATGTAGCACATAAAACAAACCCAAATCCATGATTTCTTTGCATGAAAAAAATCATGGATCATTCAGGAACGCAACCCTTATTCAAATAAACACATAAACATGTCCTAATTTATGGTTACAAAACTAACTTTTTAACTAAGAAGGGTCGAAACCCCCCCCCCCCCCTAAATTATGGATCGAATTATTTTTTAGATCTAGTATTAAAACCCTAAAAAAAATTCGACTTACATACATGTAAATCCAAATCAAGATTTGACTCTTATTATGTGTTTCGATAATAACTGTTGGGTCTAAAATGCTGCTGATTCGAGAGACATAACTCTGCTGGATAGTTATGTGACTCTGCTGATTAGTGTATTAACTCTACTGTTTTGATAACTCTGCTGTTTGAGATAATAGGCATAGTGTAACTCTGCTGCTAGCTCACGAGGACTCTGCTGCTAGAAGAATTACTCTGCTGCTTATTAGATATGTATAGTATGTTAAGGATAAGTATAGAAAAGATACGTAAAGATTTTTTTCTTGTATAGAAAGTCTGGTAAATCGACTAGGACTCCTTACGCTATAAAAGGAGGTTCTAGGGTTAGGGTTAGATATCGATCATCTTAGCATACGTATTGTTTACACTTCAAGGTTTCTTGTAACCCTATTGCTATTCAGAGCAATCGTATTAATATATTGAAGTGTTGTTTGATAATTCGTTTGTGTTTATTCTTCTTAAGATCAAGTATTAGTTTCCGCATAATATTTGATATACAACTCAAGATCAGTTTCTATACCGATTACTTTAGATTTATCTAAAGTAATTAATAAGATCGTGAAGCTCAACTGGGATCAACAAGAGGTATCAGAGCTTGTGATCTAGAAACTGGTACCAAGAAGAATTTTTGAATACAAGATCTACTAATCATCACATTAAGCAATGGATTCCGACTCTACACATATGGTTACTGCATCAAGGGTTCCCATGCTCAAGACTGGAGAGTATGAGATCTGGAAGATGAGGATTCAACAATACATAAGAATGGTTGATTACTCACTTTGGGAAGTTGTTCTTGATGGAGATAAGGTGCAAACCAAGACTGCTGTTGGTTCAGTCTTGACTCTCAAGACTAGTGAGGAGAAAGCACAGAGGAGATTGGAGGTTAAGGCTCACAGTATTCTCATGATGGGAATACCTAATGATTATCAATTGAGCTTTAATCATATTGAGTCTGCTAAGGAGTTATGGGAAGCAATCGAACTTCGATTTGGTGGTAATGAGGCTACCAAGAAATCAAGAAAGAATCTACTGAAGCACCAGTTTGAGACTTTTTCTGCTTTAAGTTCTGAGAACATTGAAGGAACTTATGATCGACTTCATAAGTTAACCAGTCAGATGGCTCTTTTGAAGATTAATGTACCTCAAGAAGATGTCAATCTTAAGTTTCTGAGAAGTCTATCGTCTGAATGGAACACTCATACAGTGGTTTGGAGACATAAGGAAGATTTTGATACTATGACATTGGATGATTTGTATAACAACTTGAAGGTGTATGAATCAGAAGTTAAAGGGTTGTCAAGTTCATCCTCTACCACAAATAATCTTGCCTTTGTTTCCTCAAGCAACAAGTCTTCTGGTAGTCATCAAGAACACTCTGCTGTTGGTACTTTTGCTCCTGCTGTTGGTTCACATGTCTCTGCTGCTGACTCTACTAACCCTAACACCATCAGTGATGCTGCAATCTGTGCTTATTTGGCTGAACTTACTACAAGTACTTCAGTCATGCCTCAAGATCTGGATGAACTTGATCCTGATGATGTTGAGGAGATTGATATGCAATGGCAGTTTGCAATGTTAACAATGAGGGCTAGAAGGTTTCTTAAACGAACTGGTAAAGAGATGAAGTTCAGAAGGAATAAGAGTGTGGGATTTGACAAGTCAAAGGCAGAATGTTTTAACTGCAGAAAGAAGGGACACTTTGCAAGGGAATGCAAAGCACCAAAAAGAAGCAATGAGAATTTCAAGAAGTCTGCTGATGAGGAGCCGAATTCTACTACTGCAATGGTATCATGTGATGGGCTTGGTGATTATGACTGGAGTGATCATGCTGAGGATGGTCCGAATTGTGCATTGATAGCTGAAGAGGAATCTGAAGTACAGCATTTTGCTCTCATGGCCTATTCTTCTTCTGGATCAGACTCTGAGGTATCCAATGATTCAACTTGTTCATTTAAATCATGTTCTGATACAATTGAGATTCTTAAGTCTAGCAATGGAAACCTTAAGATGGAAAATGAAACACTTAAGCTAGATAATCTTAGTTATGCATATGGTTTAAAGAACTTAGAAGAGAAACTAGAGTTTTATAAAAAGACTGAAATTGAATACCTTGATCAGATCACTATACTGAAAAATGAGATTATCAAGAAAGATGATGAGATTAAGATTCTTTTGGAAAAAGTAGAAGAGGCTGAACAGGCTAGAGATTCAGCTAAGAATGAGACTGAAAAACATGTTGTTAGGATAGAAAAACAACAATATGCCACTGATATTCTCAGTAAACCATTAGGAAGACACTTTAATGGTTTAGGATATAACACTGTTGCTCACCCTAATAAACTTAGTGCCAATGCTCCTCCTACTAGGACATTAACTTTCATATCTGAGTCTGGAGCTAAACCTGTAGGTGAAACTAGTAAACCAGTAGTTGAAACTAGTGAAGTAGAGATAGAGTCACCTAAGGTTGAGGTAAAGAAGTATGAACAAGCACCCCTGATTGAAGATTGGGTGTCTGACAGTGATGATGATGAAGTAGAATCTGATTCAACCTCTAAGAACAAAAAGGAAGAAATTCCTACTGTTGTTGAATCAAAAGTACCTAGGGCTAAAAAGGTTGATTTTGTTAAGCCTAGGTTTGGTAAAGGTATCTCTAGGAAGATGGCTGAGTTTGACAACACACCTAGAGTATATCCAAAAAGAACAAATAACTTGCCTAGGGGAAACCAGAGAAATTGGAACAACCTAGTTTCACACAAATTAGGTACTGATTTTCAATTACTTAAGAAGGCATGTTATTGCTGTGGTAGCTTTGAACATTTGCAAGATGAGTGCTATAAGAAACCAGCTTGGAACCAATACTCAAGGGTGAACCATAGAAACTATGTTAAAAAGACTTACCCTCACTCTAAAAGAAACATGGTTCCTAGGGAAGTTTTGATGAGAGATGGTACTTCTAGAGTTATCTCTCCTATTGCATCAACAGTGCCCATAAAGAAGGAAAAAGTTGATTCTGCTAATAAGGCAAACTCTGCTGTTAAGGCAGACTCTGCTGTTTTGCCTAAAGTTGTTACTGATACTGTTGTAGGCAATCATTTTTATGCTGTTAAAGCCTCAGCTTGCTGGGTCTGGAAACCAAAAGTTAAAGTTTTAGATCATGTTCTCAGACACAGCAGTGCACCAATGCAGTTGAAGAAATTTGACTACTTTGATGCACAAGGTAGATCCAAGTCAGTAATGGCTTGGGTCCCCAAGAGAAACTAATTCTCTTACTTTATGTGCAGGGCAATCTACAAAAGGAGCTAAAGGACAAATGTATTTTTGATAGTGGATGCTCTTCACATATGACTGGAGACCAAAGCAACTTGGAGAATTTTGAAGCTTTGGATGGTGGTTATGTGGCCTTTGGGAATGACCCTAAAGGAGGAAAGATTGTTGGTAAAGGCATAATCAGAACTGGAAAGTTGGATTTTGAAAAAGTGTATTTGGTGAATGGCTTAAAGTTCAATCTTTTTAGTGTCTCACAAATGTGTGACAGGAAGAATTTTGTTCTTTTTACCGATACTGAGTGTCTTGTCTTGTCTCCTGACTATAAGATACCTGATGATAAATTGGTTCTTCTTAAAGTCCCTAGACATGACAATATATACAGTGTGGATATAAAGAATATTATTCCCAAAAGAGATTTAACTTGTCTGTTTGCCAAAGCCACAATTGATGAATCCAAACTATGGCACAGAAGGCTTGGACATCTGAACTACAAGGCTATCAACAAGTTGGTGAAAGGGAACTTGGTCAGAGGATTACCTTCAAAGGTGTTTGAGAATCCTGAAGTATGTGTTGCTTGTCAGATGGGAAAGCAACATAGAGCATCTTGTAAGTCCAAATTGGTGAATTCTATAACTGAACCTTTGTTTATGTTACACATGGACTTATTTGGACCTACTTATGTGAATAGTTTGAATAAAAAGATGTATGGCTTAGTGGTCACTGATGATTTCAGTAGGTTTACTTGGGTATTCTTTTTAGCAACTAAGAATGAGACAGCTGGCATTCTTAAGGCTTTTATTACAAGGATAGAAAACCTATTTAATCACAAAGTTAAAATCATCAGATGTGACAATGGAACTGAATTTAAGAATCAAGTGATGAATCAGTTCTGTGAGGAAAAAGGGATAACTAGACAATTTAGTGTAGCTAGAACTCCTCAGCAAAATGGTGTGGCTGAGAGGAGAAATAGAACATTGATTGAAGCTGCTAGGACTATGTTGTCAGAGTCTAAGTTACCCACTATCTTTTGGGCTGAAGCAGTCAACACTGCTTGTTATGTGCAAAATAGAACTAAGATAGTTAAACCTCACAATAAGACCCCTTATGAGTTATTGCATGGTAGGAAACCTATGATAGATTTCTTAAGACCATTTGGGTGTCCTGTCACTATCTTAAACACCATTGACCACTTAGGCAAGTTTAGTGAGAAAGCAGACATAGGTTACTTTGTTGGATACTCTACTGAAAGTAAGGCTTTTAGGGTTTTCAATCAAAGAACTGGGCATGTGGTGGAAAATTTGCATGTTAGAATAAGAGAAACCACACCTAATGTTGAAGGAAAAGGTCCTGAGTGGATGTTTGATATTGATTCTTTAACCAAGAGTATGAATTATCAATCAGTCATTGCAGGTACTACTAACATGTCTGCAGGTACACAAACTAACCCCAATGCAGGTACACAAGCAAAGAAGGATGAAACTGCAGAGGAGTTTGTTTTGATTGAAAGGAGCACATTTGATCAGTACTTCACTCCAACTGATAAAGAGGGAAAAAGTTCAGATGATGCTACTGTTCATAAGGAAGTACCAAAGGTTAATGTAGAAGGTGCTGATGAATCTTCTCATGATTTCAAGAATAATGGTAAGGAAAGAAGTGTAGAGTCACAAGTTGATGGAATTCAAGGGAATAAACCAAGCAGCAGTTCTCTTAACTCTGCTGCCAAGCCAAAACACTCTGCTGTTAAGCCAAAGCACTCTGCTGTTAAGGCAAAACACTCTGCTGTTCAGCTTGGTAACTCTGCTGCTGAACTCAAAGACTCTACTGATAAAAATGGTGATTCTGATGATGATTCTTCTGATGAGATGCCCGAATTAGAAGAAGTGTATGTGGATACTGATGATGAAGTTGTTGATGTTTTTGGTGCTGAAGCTGATTTGTCAAATTTGGAGACTGATATACCTGTTAGTCCCACACCAACAACAAGAATCCACAAGATTCTCCCAAAGGAGCAAATTATTGGTGATGTTCACTCTGCTGTACAGACAAGAAGTAAATCAAAAGGGTTGAGTGATTTGCTTGATCAGGGATTATTTGCTCAAACACTTAAGAAGAGAAATAGCCACAAGGATCTACAAAATTGTATGTTTGCCTGTTTCTTATCTCAGGAAGAACCCAAGACCATTCACAAGGCTATGAAAGATGAAAGTTGGGTTGAAGCTATGCAAGAGGAGTTGCTGCAGTTCAAGCTTCAAGAGGTCTGGACATTGGTGGATTTGCCTAGTGGACAAAGGGCAATTGGTACAAAATGGGTGTTCAGATGCAAAAGAGATGAGAGAGGGATTGTTGTCAGAAACAAGGCTAGATTGGTGGCTCAGGGATACACTCAGGAAGAAGGTATAGACTATGATGAGGTATTTGCCCCAGTTGCAAGACTAGAGGCTATCAGACTTTTCTTGGCATATGCCTCATACAAGAATTTTCCTGTGTATCAAATGGATGTGAAAAGTGCTTTCTTGTATGGAAAGATTCCTGAACCAGTTTATGTGATGCAACCACCTGGGTTTGAAGATCCTAAGTATCCTGATAGGGTCTACAAGGTGAAGAAGGCACTGTATGGACTACATCAAGCTCCTAGAGCTTGGTATGACACCTTATCTCAGTATTTGTTGAATAATGGTTTTTGCAGAGGAACCATTGATAAAACATTGTTCATTAAGAAAGACAAAAAGGATATTCTACTTGTTCAGGTTTATGTAGATGATATCATTTTTGGGTCTACAAATAAGGGGTTATGTGAAGGATTTGAGAAGCTAATGCACAGCAGGTTTGAGATGAGTTCTATGGGAGAATTGACTTTCTTTTTGGGGCTTCAAGTAAAGCAGAAGTCAGATGGGATTTTTATTAGCCAAGACAAGTATGTGGCTGATATGTTGAAGAAATTTGGATTCAAGGATGTTAAGGCAGCCAAGACACCCATGGATAAAAATAAACCTTTGCTCAAGGATGAAGATGGAGTAGAGGTTGATGTGCATCTGTATAGATCAATGATTGGCTCATTGATGTATCTGACTGCTTCAAGGCCAGATATCATGTTTTCTGTGTGTGCTTGTGCTAGATTCCAAGTGTCCCCAAAAGTTTCACACTTGGAAGTAGTCAAAAGAATTTTTAGGTACCTAAAGGGTCAACCAAAACTGGGTCTTTGGTATCCTAATAATTCACCATTTGACTTGATAGCATACTCAGATAGTGACTATGCTGGAGCTACTATGGACAGAAAATCAACCACTGGAGGCTGTCAGTATCTTGGTCATAGGCTGATCTCTTGGCAATGTAAGAAACAAACAGTGGTGGCTAATTCGACAACTGAAGCAGAATATGTTGCTGCTTCTAGCTGCTGTGGACAAGTGCTCTGGATTCAGAACCAATTGCTGGATTATGGGTACAATTTTATGAACACAAAGATTTTCATTGACAACAACAGCACAATATGTATTATCAAAAATCCTGTTTTTCATTCTAAAACAAAACACATAGAGATAAGAAATCATTTTATTAGAGATTGTTATGAGAAAAAGCTTATTCAAGTGGTTAAAATACATACTAACAATAATGTTGCTGATCTACTTACCAAAAGTTTTGATATAAGTAGGTTTCAATTTTTAGTTGCTAGTATTGGTATGATCAATCTTTAAATCTTACACAATCTTATCTCTGTATGTTTTTGTAAAGTTTTGTAAGGATTTGTGCTGTTGATTAGTCATAAACTGGTGTTTAGTCAAAGTCTGCTGTTTAGTTGTTTATTGCTATGCCTACTCTGCTGTTATTATGGAATATTCTTGTTTGTGTTTGTTGTTTGCTACTAATCTTTTGCAGATACATAAACATACACAATCAAGTAAAGCATGAAAAGAGAAGTTCATTGATAATCAAGGCATAAGTACATCAAAGTGTTTCCATACATACATGCTAAAGATCAAAAGACAACAAAATACAAAGATCTACACCCTATATCCTAGCAAAGTCAGGCATGACCTTGCTACGCGGTCCCCTAGTGCCCATGGCTTCAAACACCTTGGACAGGGGAGTGCAAGTACTACTGGACGAGGAGGTGGACTCTGCTGCTGGTTTGATGAGGGAGATGCTTTCTTCTGCTGCTTGTTCTTCTTTGGCACAGAGGGTTTCTTCTCAACCGTACTTGGCTTTGGATGAGGCATGTGGACACTCTTTGCAAAGGCGGGTGGCAGCATTCTCCATTTGTCTCTGCAGTTCAGCGGTCAACGGATGTTTTGGAGGAATGATCTCCCAGGCCCCTTGGTAGTAAGTCATTGATTTAGGCCACTTTGCTGTTTCCTCATCGCTTGAATCTTCAAACGAAGATGGTGTTGATGGGAGTGGATCGGAGTATGAATCTTCCATGACTGCTTTTCCTTTTTGTTGTGATGTTGATGCTTTCTGCGGAAAGTAACTTGCCCACCCTTGTGAGTCATTGGATGAGGAGTCAGAGGAGATCTCGATGATTGGAGTTTTTGAAGAACTCATTGATGTTGGATTGATTTTGAGTTAGGGTTTGCGAATTGGGATTTGTTAAAGAGATTAAAGGATTTATGGAATTGAATGTGGGGTTGGTATGGTATTTAAGGAGGTAATTTTTGATGATTTTGGGAATGTTGACTTTAGGTCAACACTTTCATAACTCTGCTGATGAGTTTGAAAGTTGAAGGGTCAAACTGTAACTTTTGGCGCGTTCTTAAACCTAATTGAATCAAAACGGTATCTTTCACCAATTTGATCTCATTATAATTGCTCCAAATTACATTCGATTTTCACCCAAGAACAACAATTCATAACATTTCACCCAAAACCCCCAAATCAAATGGCGCGAAGACTGTTTCCGGAAGAACACAATCAGATAGCATTTCTCAGTAAGGTTACTGCTGCTGATGGATTTTATGAGGTTATGGATTTTCTGAGTTCGTCTAAGTTAAGGTATGCGTTAACAGCTGATCCTACCATTTACAAATCTCATATGAAGCAATTTTGGTCAACTGTTAAGTTGGATGTTTTAGATGGTGAAGAACGATTGATAGGTAGTGTAGATGGGGAGAATATTGTAGTTAGTGAAACCACAATTAAGAGAAGTTTGCGCTTATCAGGCATAACCACACCCCCTACCATTACCCCAGAATTTGTGATGACTGAGCTTGAGCATATAGGATATGAGAGACCTGAGGCTGGTAGTACATTATTGAAAGGTCGTCTCTGTCCACATTGGAAGTTTTTACTGCATACTCTACAACACTGCTTGTTTCCCAAAATAGGTGGATGGAATGAGTTTAGTGCTTTTCAAGCTATGGCTTTAGTGTGTTTAGCTACAGGGCAGCCCTTTGATTTTTCTGGTATGATATTTGAGGGGATGAAGAAGTTTGTTAAGAAGAAATTTTACTTGTACCCAAGGTTTCTACAACTTATTATAAACAAACAGCTGAGGGAACCATTGAGGCATGTAAATGTTGAGCCCTGTAGTAGAATGGCAATCAAGATGTTTGCATTTTTAAAGAAGAATGGGAAAGGATTTTCTGGTGTAATAACTCCCTTAACTGAGCATATCTTGAATGTAGTGGCTGCAGTGAATGAGGATGAAGAGGCTGGAACACCCACAGCTTCCCATCACACATCCTCATCTACAAGCGTAAATGAATCATCTTCCACAGAACCACAACCTACCCAATCACCTAGGATTTCACAAGAGGACATTGTGCACCCTCAGGCCAATGTCAGTATGGTAGCAGATGAGGCTGGTACAGGTGGTGAAGGTACCATGATGGAAGAGGCTGACACTACTGTTTCCAACTTAGTAGTTGAACAGGACAGTGTCAACATAATTAAGACCTCAACCATGGCAACATCATTTGTAGAAGGTTCTCAGGAACCTGATGCAGCTGATGGTAACCCCAGCCAAATGGCTTTTATGGGGGGCTCAGATGTTCATCCTAGGGATGAGACTGAGTTTATGTCCCAAGATTCACCTCTCAGAGAAGGTAACACATCTCGAAGTGATGAGGACAGAGATGAAACTATTGAATTGATGGACACTGATGTACATATTGACATTGCAAATGATACACCTCTCGGACCAGGTTGCACAGGTCGAAGTGTTGATGCTAGTATTGAACTTGAAACAAATGATTTGACGGCTAACACACCAGTACAAAATGTCAATTCCAATGATCAACCTCTCGGGTCAGGTTACACAGACCGAAGTTGTGAGGATATCATGAAACAATTGAAAGAATTGACGGATAATTGTACAAAATTGTCAAAGGAGGTCATTGGTCTGAGAAAGGAATTAAAGACAGTCAGAGCTACTCAAGGTGCTGAAATTAGAAGACTTAAGCTAAGGGTTACACACCTTGAGGGGAGGCTAAAGAAGAGGTCCAAACCAAGTTTGGAAGAGGATGCTTCCAAACAGGGGAGGAATGAACAAGAGGCTGTGGTGAATGATAAGGATCAAGAGGATGTGATAGGTTCAGGGGAGGTTGAAAAGGATTTTGTTGAAAATGTTGGTGAAAAGGGTGACTCTGCTGGTGAAGATCACTCTGCTGATAGGTTGAAGGTTTCTGCTGAAAATACAGAGAAAAGTGCAGGAGTTAAGAACTCTGCTGAATCAGATGAATCAGATGATGAGAAGATAACCTTAGCTCAAGTACTATTGAATATGAACAAAGAAACTAAAACACCTACACCATCACAAACACAACCTGTTGCTGACTCTGCTGAAGAATTTGAAAGGATGCAGAAATTGAATGAACAAGCTCAAATTGCTCAGGATGAAGAATATGCTAGAATTGTTGCTGCTGATGAAGAAAGAAATCAGTCTGAACTTATGGAAAGCACTGCATTTAAAGAAGTTAATCAAGAAGAATTAGATGAACAATTGCAGTATTTCATTGATTCTGATATGATTGTAAGAGGAGAAGCAAGGTTGATATCAAATGATGAGCAGTTGGATGGAACTGAAAAGACAAAAGAGCTTGTTGAGTTTATACTTAGAAAGAATGGATTGACTAAGTGGGAAGAGCTGATTCTAAGGATTAAAGAAGCACAAAAGCATGGTTACAAACAAAGGTCATCTTCAAGGAAAGCATTGGTTAAAGACATGAAGTACTATTTGAAGAATGCAAGAGGCTATCAGATGAAGGATTTCAAAGGAAAGTCAGATCACTTAATTGAAAAGGAATTTTATGAAACTTATGCTAAGCTAAATCCAAGAAAAGTTTCTGAAAAGAAAAGAAAGCCAGAGGTTATGGGATCTGAAAATGTGAAAGCATCTGGGAGTGGAAGTGTTTCAAAGAAACAAGATGACAAGGAAACCATGGAGTTTGAGAGAGAAGAAGTTAAGAAGGTTATTGGTTATAAGAGGACAGGTAAGAGAATAAAGCAGATGGCTAGAAAGAAGAGGAAGACTGAGTCATTGGTAAAGAGTGATTCTGAAAAAGAAGAAAGTAATGAGTATCATTTTGAGGAAGTGACTGCTGAGGATATGAAAAGAACAATGGATATCACAGTTCATGTACCACAAGAGGAACCAGAGATAGTTAATGCAGTTCCTTTAGATACAAAATATTCAATCATATCTTATTCACATACAGTCAGGGATGGAAGTGAAGCTTACTGGGAGTTTAAGAGGTCTAATAATCTGTATTATGGATTTGTTAGATTTTCTCAGATGCTACATTTTATGGATAGAGATGATGTGATGCAGGTTTGGAGGTTATATAAAGAAAAGTATGGTGATCAGAGACCAGAAGTGATGTATGAAAGAATTCACTATTACTTTTTGAAGAACATGTTTGAACCTGATGAGAGAGATATTGAATGGAGGGATTTGTTGAACTCCAGAGTTGATAGGTGGTATTTGTATCAATCCTGTGGAGTGCATGAATTGGTTTGTAAGGGTGTTAAGGTCTACATGCTTGTGGAGAAGGATTACCCTTTGAATAACAATACAGCAGTGATTACTCAGATGTTAAAGCTTGGAATGTTGACATTGCAGAATAGTTTCTTTTCAGATAATCAGGCTTATAAACTGATAACAAAATATGAGAAGATTCTTGAATCAAAGACATCAAAACAGTAAGGTGTTTGGAAGCATCCTCCTGGTGGATAGTTGGATTTAAGGAAACTTGATGATTTTTGATGAAAATATCAAGTTTAGGGGAGGATTGTTGGGTCTAAAATGCTGCTGATTCGAGAAACATAACTCTGCTGGATAGTTATGTGACTCTGCTGATTAGTGTATTAACTCTGCTGTTTTGATAACTCTGCTGTTTGAGATAATAGGCATAGTGTAACTCTGCTGCTAGCTCACGAGGACTCTGCTGCTAGAAGAATTACTCTGCTGCTTATTAGATATGTATAGTATGTTAAGGATAAGTATAGAAAAGATACGTAAAGATTTTTTTCTTGTATAGAAAGTCTGGTAAATCGACTAGGACTCCTTACGCTATAAAAGGAGGTTCTAGGGTTAGGGTTAGATATCGATCATCTTAGCATACGTATTGTTTACACTTCAAGGTTTCTTGTAACCCTATTGCTATTCAGAGCAATCGTATTAATATATTGAAGTGTTGTTTGATAATTCGTTTGTGTTTATTCTTCTTAAGATCAAGTATTAGTTTCCGCATAATATTTGATATACAACTCAAGATCAGTTTCTATACCGATTACTTTAGATTTATCTAAAGTAATTAATAAGATCGTGAAGCTCAACTGGGATCAACAAGTGGTATCAAAGCTTTTGAGTATTTTAGTATACTGCTGTGATGCCACTGTTGGAATTAAATAACTTGACAATCAATTAAATAAATAAACACATCAAAGCACTTAATAGCGGAAGCAGGATCATTATTTAACATGTATAAAGTATTACCAAATATTAAATAAGAAACGTAGCGTTATGATCTTAGCAAAACAAAGATCAAATCTTCTTTCTCCTTCACTTGAACAACTAAACGGATTAATGTGGAACCCCTTACCTTTTTGTTCCACAATCCAAGATAAATAACAAAAGTATGTTATATCTGAGCTCTCGAACACACGTACTATTACTCGATCAAAGGTTGATGCTAGTGAATGAACACGATTATTAAACCGAAACTATTTTGTTTAATAAACCTTGAATCTATTATTCAAGAAGGAAGTAAATAATATATATACATACTATACGATGCACATGTATATTATTATCATCATGGTTTAGATTCGTACTACACATATCATACAAAGATATCGAACAGTACAAAGCATATCAACCAATCTAAAAAAAAATACATAAAGTCAAAGAAATCAACTATATGTACTGTACGTAGCAGGAAGATGAATTCATAAACATAAAGTCGATTTGACTTTATTTTTGAGTATATTATTATGTGTCGTCCTATTAAGAACTTAAGGGTTTGTATATATAGGCTCCAAACTTGTTCTCCAAGTTTGAGTCTAATACATCCTCAAGTTTCAAAACTCGACACTCAACCCCCTCCTTTATTTACTAACAGTCATTAGTCAATTCTGTTAATTACTTTAACTTCCGTTAGTTATCATTTTGTGTCCAAATAATTAAAATATATAACAATTATACATATTAATTATTCCTTTGATCATTCATACGTAAAGTGTGCAATCCCTCAGTCCCGGGTTCGATTCTAGTCATACACGATTTAATATTTTTTCAAAACTCTAACAGCTCCCACTTGGAAATCTATTAAAAGGGTAATGACATTGGTTAGCGTCTAGCAACACGCCAATGCCCCTAGTACAACTCGGGTGGTGGTCTCCTAGAAAAACCACTTGATGATTAATCATCATATTTATCCTTTTGTTCTAATACTACGTTAATAAAGATATTGATCTAAGTCATTCTTTATTAATAATTATGTTTCTCGTTGTTTATGATTGAGCAAGATTACCAAATCATCTGAACTATTCAGGGGAGATTTTGGGTGCGGCCGCACAAACATCTTGTCAACCCTACGAGGGGCCCAACAGTATTAAACTCCAAACAATTTGAAGGAACAAATTCTATCTTGACTACGAGCATAACACATGCACTTCGCAACGCTTCCCAAAACAATCCGTATAGCTACCCGTTACGTATAGCGTTAAATTGAATCAAAGAAATGCACTACATGCATAACAGTTATCTGGTATCTCAAGTCTGAGGATAACTATATACTCATGACTTACTTGATGACAAGATCCATAAAGTAAACTCATGTGGCGGGATTAAGTCCTATATTCAAACAATTTGAATATCATGTGAAATCGGCATGATAACGCATCAATAAACTTTAAGTATATTATACCAATACTTAGATTTACCTTAATTTAATGATATTCCCATATCATTAACTGGCAACGGACAGTTTATAATATATAAATATATTCAAGGATATAAACAGGCAAATATATGATATATTACTAAGAAAATGATAAATAAATATAACCATTATTTTATTTCATTAAAATAATAACTGTTCAATAACATCCCATTATCCAAACACTAAAATAGATAAATGCATGATAATTCCAATTAATGAATTATGCCTCAAGTCATTGTCTAACATGGTGGCATCTTCTCACATTCACATTTTTTCTGCACTCTTGTGATTTTGTCCTTCTTTGTGGGATGTAAGTCCTGCAGTCTGCAGAATCGTATAGAGTTGTCAGTTATCGATCACCTGTCACATTCATTTACTAAGGTTTATGGTCTGAGTGATTTACATTGCGCATTTCGAATATGTAAACACATAGATCATTGACAATATAGCTTTGTGTTTTTAACTTTGTTAACAGGAAAGAAAAGAGAAGGTTGGTGAAAGGGTAGCAGCCCTTCAGCAGCTTGTCTCACCATACGGAAAGGTACACTGAAACGATATAGCATAAATCAGTTATATCCCTTTCCATGTTAGTTTAAGGCCGTATCATTGGTGTAATAAACTTTTGGTACCATTCTGCTTCGTTAACACGTTAGTAAATGTGGAATCCAATAGTTTTCTAATATAAGATTTTTGACTGCAGACGGATACTGCTTCAGTACTTCTTGAGGCAATGGAGTACATACACTTTCTTCACGATCAAGTAATGGTTTGCCACTTCCCATATCACTACCCGCCCCCTTTCTATTATATCTCAATTTCTTTGATCGTTATACCTAAATAATACTGTATTTAATTTTGTTTCAGGTGTTGAGTGCGCCTTATCTTCAGAGCGACCCAACAGATCAGTATGAGGTGAGATAACCAATAGCCTATGAACCAAGTAAATAGTTTTAGTTTCTCTACCTGACCCGTTAAAGGTGGCACATGTAACCCATTTATGTTAAAAAAAGATCAATTATGATTACATTGAGTTGATGAAGTGTCAAACAGATGAAACATGATAATTAGCTATTTAAAAAAAAGTAAAATAGGGTGAACAATCGTAAGTTGCATTAACCCGAACACAAAGACATATGATCCATTATACAAGCTTTCGACCTGCTTGTTTTATGACCCGTGTATGTATATGTGCCTTGATGATCTCTTATTATTCATATAGTTATCGATCAAGTTAATATTAGGCAATAGATTATAAGACCCGAACCCACAGTAGGTGCCAAAACCATTGACTTATTTGTTATCGTTTTGTAGGACTTAGACTCATATAACTTGAGAAGCAAAGGCTTGTGTCTGGTTCCGACTTCATATACAATGGGAGTTGCTAGCAGCAATGGAGCAGATATCTGGGCCCCAATCAAGACCCAGTCGCCAACATGATGATGTATATCTTTTTTCGGATTAGGGGGAGAGTTGGTGGTAGAAATAAATTCTATAAATATATGCATAGCAAGTAAAGCATCTAGGATAATAAGTCTTTTGGGTTATAGGGAATATATTCGTGTTCTTGGAGGTTTATATTATATGAATGAATGACGCCATGACGGGGTCTTGTATCTTGTATCTTGTAATGATCTCAAATGGAGATCGGTATATGTGGTAACCGTGTGAGGGGCATATATTTCAGCTGTTATCTGCCTGGACGCTTTTTTGATATAGAGAGAATTTCCGGCCCTATATTGATATGTTCAAATGGTTTCACGGATAATTTTTTTGATTTACGCACACATATATAGTCATAGATGCGAAAGTCTGCATTTGAAAATGTAAAATGTTGCTGAATTAGATTGAAATCAATCACGCAATGTTCTGAATTATTCAAAAGAGGAAACATAACACGATGCTACAAGCCATAAGCCGTGTAGCAAATAGCAAACGATAAATTAGTTCTTCGCGGAGGCATGGAACATTGTCATGTCAGCTTTTTAACCCTCTCTACCGAGTACCTCGTGCTTGGTGTGTTGAAAAGCCATAGGAGCCATAGCAGTGAAGCTGGATGCCTCCTTGCTGCATGAAGTGGGACCCTGGTGACAGCATGGAAGTCCAGTTCCTTCAGTTGCAACAATTAAAACCATCAAAACCATCATTATCGCCCCAATTTGCTTAGTACCACTACGACCCATTATACTTATTGTATCTTTTCTTTTCTCTACTAATAGTATAGACGTGCCAACGTCTCTATATACAAATATATGATTCATATAAACCATCAAAATTGTGGGCATGGGTTTAAAACTATTGTAAAGTACGAGGTTCATTGAATTGTCCATCCTAAATCACATATCATTGGTCATTTTTATCCTTTTGTTAATGTACCTCTTTGATACAAGCAGTTTACTAGAAGTTAAGGTGACTTGAGACCATGTGATGATAAATTTTTCGTTAAGTCGTTGTTTTAGCAAAATCTGGTGTCGAGTTACATGGACCGGATACTATAAACTGCTACGTCAATGTGATGCTTGTCGCATGAGTGGCCTTCAACATTCAAGTTGATTAGCAATCACAGAGATTTACGAGTAATGTAAGATGTGTACTATTTGATGTGTTCTCATAGAAATGAAATGTATTATATACCGTATTCCACGGTGCATGGGGGAGGTTGAGACGTAGACAGCCTTACCCCTACCTAAGGTAGAGAGGCTGCTTTCGGTTCTACCAAAGGTAGATGTTGATACAAAAGTTGGGCGTTCCTTGTTTCCGTACCAATTAGATCTTAATGCTTGAAACCTGCACTAAGAAAACAAAAAGACACCGTTAGGCTTATCGTGGGATTGTCTCCCACGATTATCCTCCGGCGTGAGAGTAAGTAATCGATTTTAGGGTTTAGTTGAAGAGTTAGGGTTATTGATCGTACCTTTAATGAGAGCCGAGATGCTCTATATATACACACGAAATCCTTGTTGGTTTCGTGTTCCTTACCCTTCGGCGTATCCGCCTAAATCGGTTTTGATACATATCCCATAAATAAGAGATATCCTATATCAAGACCATAAATAACTTCGGGTTTGGGCCATCGTAAGCCCAAACCGTTATCGTGGCAGCCCATTCGTGATGGGCTTGAGTGTTAGTAGCCTCCATTGGTCGGGTTCGTGACCCGAATGCGGACTATACGTCATCGCTTGGGGAGCATCGTCGCCCAAGTCTATCGTGGATCTTGCGACTGCCAAGTCTAGCGTGGACATTGGTGCGCCGTCCATCATCTTCATGCTCCTCCAGAGACTGTAAGTCGGCTGCTTCATCGTCCACAACTTTCCTTCCGATCCTAGTAAACACAGGGTGTCGGCGGCCATCCTTCTCGCGCCTTTCCTTTCGGTAACGCGGTGGGGATGCCTCATGCTCAGGATCAAAGTTGAGCCTGGCTTGCAGGCTCTGACTTGACCTCTTTTTTGCTTCCTCTCGCATTAGCGCAGCCAAGGTTTCGTACTTTTGGGACACGAAATCGCTTGGCGCTAGTTCAGGCGCGACTCCTTCTAGCGCGAGGATGTCTATTTCCAAATCAGGACCCTTGTTTCTGGTGGGCGCATTTGGCGGCTCAGTGAAGTTTAATTCTGGCATGGTGAGAGGGGGTGCGCAGTAAATCTACCGCGCTAGTGGTTGTTGTAGAAGCATGGGTAGTCCTTGTGATCGGTTCTACTGGAGTAAAAGCCAGATCTGAGTATGATCCTAGGCTTTTGGGCGCACTGGTTGTTCCAGAGGCCTGCTTAGCGGCTGAATCAGTTTGCTGCTTCTTCCCCAGTAGGTCGTCGTGCGTTTTCTTTGTCTGCGGAGTCCGTTGATTTGGGTTTCCATGCTTCGTCATTCTAGTTCTTCGTAGAGTTCTTAGTGTAGGGTCCCACGGATGGCGCCACTTGTTGATACAAAAGTTGGGCGTTCCTTGTTTCCGTACCAATTAGATCTTAATGCTTGAAACCTGCGCACTAAGAAAACAAAAAGACACCGTTAGGCTTATCGTGGGATTGTCTCCCACGATTATCCTCCGGCGTGAGAGTAAGAAATCAATTTTAGGGTTTAGTTGAAGAGTTAGGGTTATTGATCGTACCTTTAATGAGAGCCGAGATGCTCTATATATACACACGAAATCCTTGTTGGTTTCGTGTTCCTTACCCTTCGGCGTATCCGCCTAAATCGGTTTTGATACATATCCCATAAATAAGAGATATCCTATATCAAGACCATAAATAACTTCGGGTTTGGGCCATCGTAAGCCCAAACCGTTATCGTGGCAGCCCATTCGTGATGGGCTTGAGTGTTAGTAGCGTCCATTGGTCGGGTTCATGACCCGAATGCGGACTATACGTCATCAGTAGAAAAGGACCTCCGGCCTTGCAAGGGGTGAGGATCAAACCCTTGATCTCTGTCTCCAGAGGCAAGTGTGTTAACCACTTGATCCAACCTTGCTCTTATTGAAATGAAATGTATGCTACATGTAATTAGAAGTCTTTTGCATGTATAAAGGAAGTGATTTTAATTTCATATGTAGTTTTTTAAAGTGAAAAATGTTAAATCAAGAAACCAAACTACATGAAAGCTTAGTTTTGGACGTGTTAGAAGAATAATTATTGTTAAAGACGATTTAACATTATTCGTTACCTAATCAAATTATTGAATTGGTAATGAAATTGATTATATATGGTAATAATAGTAAAGTTTTTGTAGTCTCGCGATACTAACATTGTGTGAGAAGTTCATCAATCAGATAGTTGTGACTTTAAATTAGGTTAATTTGTAATGTATATATTGGGAGATACTTATATCATCTAAAAAAGCAAAAGTAATTTTAAATTCTCTAACCATGTAGCTCTAAAACATTTTATATAAGCTTGTATGAAAATGCGTTTTGATTTTGTTAATAGTAACCGAATAAAAGTATAAAGGCCTAGTTGTAAATGGGCTTTTTGGCCCATTCTACTATCCACAAGCAAAGTCTTCTTCTTTTTAGAGATTGTAACATGTTTCTAACATATCGGGTTTAAATATGTTGTTCAGAAGCCACAAAAAAAAAGTAAAAAACAAAGAATTTTGAATTCAATTGAAATATTTCTAGCATAGTTACCATTTATTTCTTTGCGAATTAAAGTCCAATCTATTTAACTAAGGTGGACAAGTACAAGTCAAGATGAGTATGAGTTTGACGAGACGATCTTAGCATACATCTAGCAGTCTAGCTCCTTTCTGTAGCTAGAAGAAGCTCGAGCTCAGCTCGAGACCTATAATAACTAACATATTAGTAACAAGTAATCATGCCTTATTATTAAGGCTCGATTAAGTTTGACCACCAACTCGGTGTTGAGCTTGAACTAAAATAACTCGATAATTAAGCTCGGCTGCTTGTTTGCATTCATACATGATAGTACTTGCATACAGCTTGACTCATTGTATACTTCAAGCTAGCTTAAGTCGAGTTTGAGCTCGAATTACTAGATGTCTAGATAAAAAGTCAATTTGTTTGTAGCCATAAAAACACATATATTGTGTTAAGCATTCACAACTAACAATATACTCACGCAATGTAGCGCCATCAAAGATAAAGACAATAGTATTTGGTGAGATATAGATGGTAACAATAACGACATGTTGATAAATAATGTTGAAACTTGAAGGTGAGAAAAAAAAATCGTTACTTATCGGTGATACAAAGTAGACAATTGGTGTAAAATGGTACATTTGTAATTTTGTTTTTGTGAATTTTATCATGAGAGAACATTTCTTTGTAATCACATTGAAAAAATTATACATTCTTCAATATCACCTATATGGCTACATATGATCATACTAGCAGGGTACCCGCGCGTTGCGGCGGCGGGTACCCTGAAATAATATTTTTCGGTGAATCATGTATTTTAATTTATTATGTTCTTTTTAATAATACATTTACGGATATCAAGAATTTCATGTGACGTATTTCAACCCCTTAACTAAGGAATTTATGTCGTCTTTTTGGGTCTTTTTTAAAGTCATTCGTATAACATGAGCCCATTTGGCCAGTGCCCGTTTAGCCCGTGCCCGTTTGGCCCGTGTCCGTTCGGGTTCTAGCCCGTTTGGCCCGTGCCCGTTTAGCCCGTGCCCGTTTGGCCCGTGCCCGTTCGGGTTCTAGCCCGTTTGGCCCGTTGCCCGTTCGTGCTTGAATATTTGTATAATGTGCTTTATTATTTGTATTAGTAACATTTAATGTAGGAATTGTGTTTAAGTTGGTTGTACAATATGCTTGATAATTTGTATTTCTTATGTAAGGGGTGTTTTAATAACTAAATTAATTGTATTTATTGACCAATTAATTAATTGACTACATTAAATATTTTGACCAAATTAATAGTGCTTTGTATTTTGTACATTAAGCTTTAAAACTTGTAAGTCTTAAAATTAAGATTGATGAGAAAGATCATTAATAGTGCTTTGTGTATTGTACAATAAGCATTATAGCTTGTAAGTCTTAATTTTAATACCAAGAGGAGAGAGAGTCATTCATGCTTTATATGTAGTATAGATATATATTAAAAATTGATTGTAAGAGCATAGGGTGTGGTAACCATGTGTTAAACTTTAACACACTGCCACATCAGCTTTAACTTTTTCACCTTTAACTCAACCTTAACTCACCTTTAACTCAACTATTTTCAAAATCAACTTCTAAAAAAAAATTAATACTTCATTTAATAACTAACATAACATTTAAAACACGAATTACATTAATCATTAAAGTTAAAACATAAATTACATTAAACATTAAAGTGAAAACACGAAATACATAGTACGATTAATAGAAACTATGATACGGTAATGAAACTAAAACTACAAATTAAGAAAATGAATCATCTGAAGCATAACCCTCCTCACTCGAAGAGGACCTAAACTCGCCATCATAATACTTTCTTTCCATAACGTCAAACCAGTTCTTCTTAAGATGCTCTGCATCCCTCGCTTCCTGCTCCATACGAGCAGCTTCCTCTTGTAGTTCTCGTTGTTCCGTTTCTCTCCTGACTTCCTCATCTTGCTCAAGAAGTCGGAGTTCATCCTCAGTGAGTCCAAACGGATTTGGTTGTTGTTCCACAACCGGTGGATTTGGTTGGTGTTCCACAACCGGTGGATTGTTTACCAGTTCATTTTTCGGTGTGAACACCGGAAAGATATCTTCCGGTGGAGTGTTTACCGGTTCATTTGGAAATTGCTGGGAAAAGTCGTGTTCATTTGGGAATTATTGGGAAAAGTCACGGTGAGTTGGGAATTGTTGGGAGAAGTCACGGTGAGTTGGGAATCGTTGGGAGAAATCTTTGCGAGACATTGTTGAGAATCTGTGTGTGAGTTGTGTGTATGAGTTGTGTGTGTGATAAACAACTCTGGTGGTATTGTATATATAGGCAACTTTAAATTTGAATTTGAATAAATCCCGCTCAAATTTGAAATTAAAATATCTCGCTCGTAGTTGAATTTTGAATTTTGAATTTGAATTTGGTTATCCCGCTTAAGAACCAAGGGGGTGTTTTGATTTTTTTTTATTTTTTATTTTTTTTTATTTTATTATTATTATTTTTTTATCAAACATCTAAAACATTAGAGGGGGTAAAAGGGATTTATTATTATTATTATTATTATTATTATTATTATTATTATTATTATTATTATTATTATTATTATTATTATTATTATTTATTTTTTTATTTTTTTTATAAATCTAACGTCTAAATATTACAATTCAGGGGTAGAAATAATTTTTTTTTTCTTCAGAGTACCCTTAACATTGCGTTAAAGGGTTAACGTGGAGAGTTAACGCACCTTTAACGCAACAAGATAATGTGGTTAACGCACTTTTAAAGCATCGAATGTTAAGCGTTATGACACCCTATGCTCCTAATCTAATAAGCTCATAAATTCTTTTAAAAAACAAGCCATGTGATTGCAGGCCCCTTAGCCTCTATTATTAACTAGCTTTATTTGACACATGGCCAAATGTAATGGAAGATTAGTGGGCAAAAAAGTAGTCATTTCACTTTACACTTTTGAAATTTTCTGCATGTTTTCTCGACAGTCTCCTCCATTTGTTTTTAATCATCTAGAACTCAACCAACCTTCTTTGTTTGAAGACTAAAAAATAGTAACATCTTTGAGAACTGGTGACATCTTTCAAGTCTGTATTTCAAGGTACTCTTACATATTTTTGGCATAGAATTAAGTTACTAAGGCTGTCTACGTCTCAACCTTCCCATACACCGTAGAAGACGGTATTGGGACCATAACCCTTAGAAGACGGTATTGGGAGTGACTTTAATTTTTTTGTAGCGAGATAAATCTGTTTGGATCAAATTAAGGGGGTGTTTGGTATTCCTTATTTATTTTTAAGTAAAATAAGCAAGTTTATGATAAGCAAGC
Source organism: Artemisia tridentata subsp. tridentata (assembly GCA_021014915.2). Lineage (NCBI taxonomy): Eukaryota > Viridiplantae > Streptophyta > Magnoliopsida > Asterales > Asteraceae > Artemisia > Artemisia tridentata. The sequence goes on from CP139505.1 coordinate 415,300,082, forward strand.
AAGTCTAAATAAGTAGGTAGAAGCTGCTTATTTTAATGCTTGAGATCACATAAAAATGTATACTGGTTTTTCTTGATAGCTTATTTTGAGGGGAAAATTTAAAGGAGGTAGAAGCTGCTTATTTCAATAGGCTTATTTGAGATAAATTTTAGATTATTCTTTTTTACTTTTATATTTGGCCATAGGCTGTACATGTTTGGGGAGGAGCTTTTTGGTGCGTTTATCATTTAAAATATACAGCTTGTTTAGCAATGATCGTTTGGTTTTTTGATTTTGCTTAAACGCTCCTATATGAAACACTAATAATAGAAGTGTTTAGCATTAGCTTTTAGCTTTTACGTCATTTTATACTTTAAAAATACACTTTTATACATCTACGATACCAAACGCTTTTATAAGTTAAATAGCTACAACTAACAAGCTACTACTAACTGCTAACACTTACTCCAAGTTTTGCTGCAGTTATTGCAACAATGAATCTATATAGATCGAGTGACCAAATATAAATTTAAATATAAGTTAAAGGTTAAAAATAACTTTCAAGTGAATATTAAATATGAAGTTGATAATTAATGTGTATTTGCTGAGTTGATTTGATTGAATTTTTTAATTCATCCACCTTGTTGTTTTATTGCACTTTTTTAAAAATTCAGCAAACCCAGATACTATTAACCAAAGAGCTTATTTATAAGTAGCTTATAAGTGTTGGAATATTAGAATCATAAAACTATAAACTAATAAACCATAAACAATTAACATCAAAGCATGTAGCACAGCGGAATAGATCTACATAACATATAATTAATTAACATAAAATTATATAGAAAACGTACCTTTTTGATTCCTAGCAAGAACAAGGAATCACGTGCTTCCAAGAACAAAATATATAACCCTAATAGGATTTATATGGATCGACTTTTTTAGGGTCGAATAGGGCAAGGTAACAACAAGCTAAAGTAAGCTTGTACTCCGTTCCTGTACACACGTACTACTAGCGTCTCAATGTGAAAAGCTAGGTTCATGTATCACAAATAAAACATCACAACACCTAGGGTTTGATGTTCTAGATAATACATGGTCGAATCCCACTAACAAAAGATGAAGGAGTGAATAAATTACCATGCATATTAAATGCATGTAATCTATACGTACATATCATAATTAATCCATGAATGTGCATGGAAAATATATGATAAACTAATTACTGTATCATGTGTTGTCAGTATTGGGAAAAGTAATAGAGAACCGAATAGTTATATTCGGTTTTAGGGATATTGCCAATCGATCATTGTCAGCCAATTCCAAAACAAGAGGAAAAGTTTGCTTATATAGCAATAAAACTTGTTCTCCAAGTTTTATTCTTCACCTCCTCATGTTTCATAAAACGACACTTAACCCCTCCTTTTTCCTTTGTTCGATCATATAAATATTTGTGATTTAATAATTAATTATATTAATTATTAATACATTGAGACTCATACGTAATGTGTGCAATCCCGAAGTCTCGGGTTCGAAACCGGACATACAAATATTAATAAATAATCCATAAACTCTAACAGCTCCCACTTGGATATTCATTAATATAGTAATGACATGGGTCAGTCTAGCTTAACCTTCCCAATGCCCCCAGCTTGATCCGAGTATGGTTTTCCTGAAAAAACCACGTGATGATTTTATCATCATACTTATCCTTTTATTTCTAATACCGCGTTAATATGGATATGGATCTAGGTCATTCCATAATTAACTATTCTGTTTCTCGTTGTTATCGATTGATCAAGATTACCAAAACATCTGAACGTATTTCAGATAGACTTTGGGTATGGCCATACAAACATCTTGTCAACCCTACGAGGGGCCCAGCAGTATTATACTTCAAAACAAATTTGAAGGAACAAATCCTTTATTGACTACGAGCATAACCCTTGAATTTCACATCATTTTCGAAAATTGCCCTTATAACTACCTTTTACGGTTAGCGTTAGACCATCTTACAGAAAATGAGCTACATTCTCGGCAATTATCTGGTATCTCAAGTCTGAGGATAAATATTCATGATTTACTTAATGACGACGATCCATAAAGTATAATCATGTGGTTGGGATAAGTCCTATATTCAATTTATCCAATATTGAATATCATGTGATATTGGTGTCTCAACCTTACAGTACATTCTACCAATCCTCACATTTGTCTTAATTCAATAATATTCCCATATTATTGATCGACAACGGACTATTTAGAATAACATAAGTTATTCACGGATTTAAACATGCAAATATAGGATACAATATTATAAATGATAATAAACGTTATCCGCACTTTATTTCATTAAAATAATATTGCTTAACATCCCTTATCCAAATACTAACTAGATCAATGCATGATAATTCTCATAAATGAATTATGCCACAAGTCAAGTTCCACATACTTGTTGACAAGGCATAAATCAACTAATGTTGATCTATCGGAATTTTGAGAATACTTATTTCAATATAATGAAATTCTTGTATGTGTGCATTCATCTACCTAGATATTGCCACATACTTCATAAAATGCGTGACATCCTCATGCACGAATTTATGACAATTAAACTACCAAACCTTGTAGTTAAAGTATTCTAATTCTTTATGTATAATGCAACTATGCTCATTATGAGCATAACTAGTACACATGGTTTCCTAATAAGGATGAGCTCCCACCATGACTAGTATTGAGTGTCATCTCAATCTTACTAGCATCATTGAATCAATCAACAATATGCTTTTTTTAAAAGTTCCGTAAACTTTAATATCCATCGTGTAATGTTTGATATCTTCAAATCCTTCAAGATTTGACCATAATATCAATCAAGCAATAACTTGTCATATGGTTCATATTTAGAATTTTGGAGCAAATCCAGGCTGAGGATGTAAATTCTAAACCATATCCATTACACTTAACTATCTAATAATTTATAATTAGATACTAATGTTGTCAATCATCTTGCATCCAAGCATGATACAACAAGCAACATGATGTACATGAAAAATCCTTGTGTCAAACTTAGATTTTGTTCATGTCATATCTTTTCAAAGATATGTTTCTATCTAGATCTTCTAATAGAATATCATATTCTTTTAGAATCAGTTATTTTACCGCTTATGTTTATAATCAAATAAACATATATTTCAAGGTTTTATTTTCTATATGAAGTTTCATTCCAAACTAAAACTTAACATATAAATGTTAATGAAATGTTACTTCCTATATGTTATACAACATATATGAAATAAGAAAATAAATACATCACTCCCACTAGCTTTCAGGAATATAAAGAAATATCTTAATTTTAATTATAAATCAAAACTAGATTTAATAACTAAAAATAAGTATATCTCCTAGATGCATGCATTAATCCATTCACAAATGATTTGCATTTTGTATACTACTAAAGATTATTTCGAATTCAAACACTCCTTTCAATTACTTTTCGTCCTCGCTCAAGTAATTATCCAAGAAAGAGTTTTGACATTCCATTATTAATTTCATATAAATGAAACTAATAATAACAATCATAATCTTTATATATATTTAATGTGCTTAGAAAGAATTTCAATCACATTTAATTGCTTAATTGTGATTGATAATCTTTTCACATATTAAATATGTATACAAATTTGTCCATTATGATTTCTACACAAAAATTTAAATCTCTAGGATTTTCATTTCCTTTGCAGAAATTCATTTCCATTCTATAGTGTAACTATAGAGTTTAAGATCAACTACGTTTCCAAACTAGTTATCTTTTTGGACAGCATCTAATTATTCATAGTATGAGTAATTTGCCAAATAAACATTTGCAATTTATTAACAGGCATATCACGATCCTGTAACTCATAACCCTCAACATATTCTACAAATATTTGAGATATCCTTGCGGATCTATGAATTAAGAATTCCATCATCTTGAGATTTAACACTAACATGTTAAATCCTCATTATGATTTTGCTAGCGTATTTAGAAGATTATGTATCTTGTAATTTTTATCTTTTGAAGATAAAACTCCCACTCGCCTTTTGCAATTTATAGATTACCTATAAATGCTTAGCAAATAGAGCAACACAAACTTGTTCTCTTTTCTATATTAAATTTTAAGACTTAATGTGATTGATCACATTCCATATTAAATGGTGTCTTATTAATCTTCTAGGTTGGAGTCTTAATTGAGTATATTCAATTCATACTCAATTTTCTAACCTTGATATCTTTAGGAAGATTAGAAGATATAGTTATCTTTAATCAAACAATATAAAAAAAAGTTTGATTCTCCTAACTGAACATACCATAAACACTATGTATTTCATTAGGATTAATATTGTAAGTCATTCTTACAATATATAAGATAAATATATATCGTTTTGGCTTACCTATTTACCAACTAAATCAACTTAATGGTAAAATAGATTTTTCTAGCCAGTTGCATGCTTTATAACTTAAGTGCCCTTTTGATCAAGTCACTTAATTTCTATGTCTTACCAAAAAGACATAAGCTGTTATAATCCCAATTTACGTTACAAATCATTGATCAACTCAATGACTCATTGTATATGTCTTAATTAAAAACATAACAAGTTAACGTCTTACTTTATTTATAAGTCTTATAGCAATAAAAGACTTCATATTTATATCTACAATATAAACATGTATAACTAAAGTAATTATTAAACCCACAACTTGGTTTTAATAGTATTTCAAGTTAATTTATTACTTCATATATTTATGTCATTTCAAGAATACATAAACATTTAAATATGAAGTAGTATAAGATTACTTCATTTATTTATGTCATTACAACAATACATAAATATTCACATTAGAAGTAGTCTTATTATCATATTGACACTTGTTCTAATAATTATCTAATTTTTAGAATCTTGTAAATTAACATAGTTTCATTATTTCAGTCGAGGCTGCAATGATGAAAGTATGTAATTTACCTTGTCATTAATATCTAGTAATGAAAGTAGATATTAACTCCAAGTGTTCTATAAATTAGAATGTGTATAAAACACATTAGAACATTGGTCTCTTACCTTGCAGTCAAGAGAACCCTTTAAATCATATTCCTTTATGTTGTTGCTTGCACACTTTAATTAATTCTCCCACTTGTGCATGGAACAACATCACGTATCAGATAAACAACACGTCAATAGTTTGCTTATTTGATCAATATGATTGTGTCATAGATATAAGTAGATATAGAATCACCTCGTCTAGTAAGGAAACGTACACGACTATCCTTAATACCACAAGTGTCTATAATTGGAAAGTATTTATCTCAAGAGATTCTAGAGATAATCCGGGAAACTACCAAGACTTGTAGCTCCCACTGAATTTAAGATCACTACATGAACTCATTATTCAGTAATTACAACACAATGCTCCCACTGGGTTTGACAACATTGTAAGTGTTGCATTACCAGTAAAAGCAAATAGCGTGCTGTTTACTTTCCTACACCTTTGATGAATCCCTTACGTAATACATACTAAGGTACTTCAAAGAATGTATTCTACTTTGTGAATGATGGAATATCCATCAATGCAATTAACTTGAAAGAATTGGGTATGCAATTTCTTCCTTAGTTAGGTCTACCATCCCCATCATGGTATGTAGCACCTTTAAATGGTTAAAGCATAATAACTAGATCAAACATTCTAGTTTGCCTTTTACCAATTTTGCGGTAATTAGTCTAGTTTCTAATTTAATAACTCCTAACCATGCAATTTCTTAAGAATTCGCCATGAGTTATTTCTTAGAATTTAGACAATTCTAATTTTCCTATTATGCCTTTCTCATCCATGAAAAGGAATAGGATTAGGTCTCACTCTTCACACGGAAAGTGGACTCGGTTTATTCTTTTCAGTAAAAATTGACTCTATCCAAAACCCCTACGGGTGTAGATCAATTTACTACTAAAAGAATATCTTATGTTTACGGTTTTAACGTTGCATTAAATACATTAAAAGAATTTTCAAAATTCAATTTAGTATTTTTGATAATAACTTTTCAAGAAAATTAAACACCCACGGTAAAATAAAAATTTCACCATTTAATTTTCATTGAAAATTAGGATCCTAATTGACGCCGTTTCATCACATCAGCTTTGGCTGCTAGCAATGAAAGTGCTCAATAAGGTACGGGATCACCCAATTGCCAATATCCAATTGCAATTCCTAGAAATCTTGGGACTTACATTATATTGCCAACATCAGTTGCAAAATGTAAACATGTTTCATCCCCAAATCTTTATGCCTTGGCGCCATTCCATTACATCAGCTTTGGCTGCTAGTAATGAAAGTGCCCAATTAAGTTTAACCAACTTAAGAAACAGTAAATTGACGTCGGTTTATTGCATTCAGCTTTGGCTGCTAGCAATAAAGTACTCAATTTACCCTTAGATGACCACCCTTTGAACATCAACATTCAGCTTTGGCTGCTAGTGATGTAGGATGAAACCTTAGGTGTTTCTTTTTGTAGTTGGGTGGCATATTACTTAAATTTAAGGGTATTTAAATTTTTGATGTATGTTATCAAAAAATATGTACAAAGATGTCATGCATTCATCTTTGTATCATATGTTTTCTACAAAAACCAGTTTACTCATTCGTAAGCTCAAATCATCAAAGTTTTTAATTGAGTCGTTGAGCAAATTACAACATTGCCTTAAGATGCTTCGTACTTTTTTCATGGTGTACTTGGTAAGTCTATTATTGACGCACAGGCGAGCGGAGGGACGACAGCCGCCGAAGCTGGTTAAAACCGTGCCCCTCTAAGGTCACAATTTAATGTGAACCAACCTTAAACCCACTTTATAGTTTGTCAATAATAGGTCCGCCGCTTCGACCACTTTTGTACAGTCGCATCAATCAACTAAAACTTATGATTTTCTTGCTTAAAACAATTTATGTAGTAAATTATTAATTGCTAGTCTCGCCTGGGAGCAAATTACCGTGCGAAGCGAACCACTATCGGCACATAAGACTTGGCAATTAAATGGTTTACTACAAAGGTTTCATAGTTATTAGGTTCATTTACTTTTATTTTAAAAAATTACCCTCTTTGTTGTTACAATCCATCATAATTAAACACACAAAGAACAAGTAATTCAAAAAATAAATAAACACATAATAACACATATATGATCATTAACAATATCATATAGCCACATGCAAACCTTTTTGATAAATCCTATTAATTATCTATGTGAATTTATATGTATCTAATCAATAAAACTCCCATTGGTTTTCGAGCTCATTGTACCCAATGGACCACAGACGCCAAATAAATTTGGCCGCGTAAGTTTTGATCAATTCGATACCACATTGCACATAACCAATTTTAATTAATATATTAGGGTCTTCCCTAATTTAAGATCTATCTTAAAATCATGTGGCAAACAAATCAACAAACATTCCATGACAAAATATGCAAGATTTTGTCATGGATCCCATATTGCACATATAATCATGTTAACACATATTATCATGTCAATATATCCTGTACGCAATCTAATTAATTAACGACATCACATAAGGTACTCATTAATTAATCCCTAAAAATTGCATGCAATCCTAGGGTTTTCTACAAGTTTTCTACAAAAACTAAAACCCTAAATTTTAATTATAGGGTGTCGACCCTAATTAGGGTTTTCAACAAAAAACAAACCCTAGATCATTAATTGCATGTATCTAATTAAAGATTCAATTTTTAAGGTTTTATGTAATCAATTACATGTTAAAAACGCAGCTCATGATGCCACTGTTGGAATAATAGAATCATAAAACTATAAACTAATAAACCATAAACAATTAACATCAAAGCATGTAGCACAGCGGAATAGGATCTACATAACATATAATTAATTAACATAAAATTAAATAGAAAACGTAACTTTTTGATTCCTAGCAAGAACAAGGAATCACGTGCTTCCAAGAACAAAATATAAACCCTAATAGGATTTATATGGATCGACTATTTTAGGGTCGAATAGGGCAAGGTAACAACAAGCTAAAGTAAGCTTGTACTCCGTTCCTGTACACACGTACTACTAGCGTCTCAATGTGAAAAGCTAGGTTCATGTATCACAAATAAAACATCACAACACCTAGAGTTTGATGTTCTAGATGATACATGGTCGAATCCCACTAACAAAAGATGAAGGAGTGAATAAATTACCATGCATATTAAATGCATGTAATCTATACGTACATATCATAATTAATCCATGCATGTGCATGGAAAATATATGATAAACTAATTACTGTATCATGTGTTGTCAGTATTGGGAAAAGTAATAGAGAACCGAATAGTTATATTCGGTTTAGGGATATTGCCAATCGATCATAAAACAAGAGGAAAAGTTTGCTTTTATAGCAATAAAACTTGTCCTCCAAGTTTTATTCTCCACCTCCTCATGTTTCATAAAACGACATTTAACCCCCTCCTTTTTCCTTTGTTCGACCATATAAATATTTGTGATTTAATAATTAATTATATTAATTATTAATACATTGAGACTCATACGTAATGTGTGCAATCCCGAAGTCTCGGGTTCGAAACCGGACATACAAATATTAATAAATAATCCATAAACTCTAACAATATGTACTTACTCATAAGCATAAAAGATAAGTTAAGCAATTATCCAAAAGTGTGAATAAATAAACCTTTTTGTACCGTATTAAGATTCTAATCCTTGTTGGTAGTTCGTTCTGGGTTTCGGTCACAGCAACCTAACCAAGTGACCTAATCCGGTTACACATTACCAAACACGATCCATGTGACTCTTAATCTAAACAGGTTGGCGGGCAACTGGAGACCTGTTTAGACCCAAGTTCAACCCGTTTATTTTTGAATCGTGTCTAGAATTGCAACCCATAGTTTTGTTTACATGATATTTATGTCTCAGGAAAATTAATATTAGCCAGGTTTTTTACTTTCATATTTGACCTTATTATATGTAATTGATGTTAGGTTTTGTGTTTAAATATTAATATATACATGTCCGGTTTCGAACCCGAGGCTCGGGATTGCACACATTAGCGTGAAAGTTTCAATGATGAATAATTAAATAATTATATATTTAATGTATTTATTTATTTATTCATTTTACCGATTAAAACACTTAACGACGGTTAGTACTTAACGGAGTTTTAACTAACGACGGTTAAAGGACTAAACGTGAAAAAGGAAAGAAGGATCTAGAATCCTTGTGGGATTATGGAAGTCGGCCGAACATACCCTTTAGGGTTGTTTGGTCGATCGGTTTGCTTGGGGAAAAAGAAAGGGGAACACTATAAATACAAATCAATGTGTTTTAGTTTTCACCTACTTCTTGAATCCCTAACTATAGCCAAACTTCTCTTTCTCTTTCCCTCTTGCTTGTGCTAGTCGACTTTTTCTATTCCCACTCGGGAATTCGGCTTGAGCTAATAGCAATTAAGTGTTTGGTTGTTGGTGATCAAGAAACTAGCTTTTCTCATTGAAACGCTATAATTACGTGTGTACAAGAACGAGTGACAAGCTTCCTTTAGCTTGTGATCTTTGGTGTGATCGATCCAACATAAATCCAATTAGGGTTTATATTATTTGTTCTTGTTCAAGAGATTCCTTGTTCTTGCTAGGAATCAAAAGGTACGTGTCTTATTTAATTTAATTAATTACATGTTCTTGTAGATCTATTCCGCTGCGTGCTTTGTGATGTTTATGTGTTTATGGTTTTAATAGTTCACATATTCCAACAGTGGCATCATGAGCCTCGTTTAGAACTTGTAATTAATTACTTAAAACCTAAAAATTGGATCTTGTAGAGATTACATGCATTAATTAATAATTAGGGTTTGTTTTTTTTTAACCCTAATATGGGACGATCCAAGATTAATTAAAAATTAGGGTTTTAATTGTTTTATTAAAAACTTGAGAAACCCTAGGATTGCATGAAAATTTTTAGGAATTAATTAGTAAGTACCGTATGTGATGTTGCTAATTAATTAGATACGTACATGAGATATTGTCATAATAATATGTGTTGCATGATTATGTGAACAATATGGTATCCTTGATAAATCTTGCATATTTGTCATGGAGTGATTTGTATGTTTTGTTTGAATTTTTATGCTACATGTTTTAAATAAATCTAAATTGGGGAAGACCTCAATATATTAATTAAAAGGTTATGTGCAATGTGGTATCTAACTAACTAAAACTTACGCGGCCAAATTTATTTGGTGCTGTGGTCCATTGGGTACAATGCGCTCGAAAACCAATGGGAGTTTTGTTAGTTACATACATTTAAATTACACATAGAATTAATAATAGGATTTATTGAAAAAAGGTTTGCATGTGGCTATATGATATCGTAGATGATCATATATTTGTTATTATGTGTTTATTTATTTTTTTGAATTACTTGATCTTTTGTGTTTTATATTATGATGGATTGAAAACTACAAAAGAGGGTAATTTTTCATAATAAAAATAAATAAGACTAATAACTATGAAACCTTTGTAGTAATTTCAATTATTGCCAAGTCTTATGTGCCGACAGTGGTTCGCTTCGCACGGTAATTTGCTCCCAGGCGAGACTAGCAATAATAGATTTACTACATTAATTGTTTTAGCAAGAAAATTATATTCTTTTAGTTGATTGATTGCGACTGTATTAAGTGGTCGAAGCGGCGGACCTAAAATTGACAAACTAAAAAGTGGGTTCTAGTTGGTTCGCATTAAATTGTGACCTTAAAGGGGCACGGTTTTAACCAGCTTCGGCGGCTGTCGTCCCTACGCCCGCCTGTGCGTCAATTTTAGACTTACCAAGTACACCACAACTAATACGAAGCATCTTAAGGCAATGTTGTAATTTATTCAACGCCTCAATTAAAAGATTTGATAATTTGAGCTACGAATGAGTAAATGGTTTTGTTTTGCAAATATATATGCTACAAAGATGAATGCATGACATCTTTGTACATATTTTTTGATTTAACACATCAAAATTTTATTACCCTATAAATTTAAGTTATATGTCACCCAACTACAAAAAGAAACACCTAAGGTTTCATCCTACATCACTAGCAGCCAAAGCTGAATGTTGATGTTCAAAGGGTGGTCATCTAAGGGTAAAATTGAGTACTTTATTGCTAGCAGCCAAAGCTGAATGCAATAAACTGACGTCAATTTACAGTTTCTTAAGTTGGTTAACTTAATTGGGCACTTTCATTACTAGCAGCCAAAGCTGATGTAATGGAACGGCGCCAAGGCATAAAGAATTGGGGATGAAACATGCTTACATTTTGCAACTGATGTTGGCAATTTAAATGTAAGTCCCAAGATTTCTAGGAATTGCAATTTGACATTGGCAATTGGGTGATCCCGTACCTTATTGAGCACTTTTATTACTAGCAGCCAAAGCTGATGTAATGAAACGGCGTCAATTAGGATCCTAGTTTTCATAGAAAATTAAATGGTTATTATAAACCAATGGGTGTTTAATTTTCTTGAAATGTTTAATTATCGAAAGTACTAACTTTTGAACTTTTTCTGTAGAAATGGCCCAACCCGGAAACTCGTCAAACATGACTTCCTGTTTCAAGATGATGCTTGAAAAGGAAAAACTGACTGGGACTAAGAATTTTAACGCTTGGTATCGCAATCTAAGGCTTGTTCTTAGGATTGCCAAACGTTATGAATGTCTTACTGAGGTTCTTCAAGAAGCTCCTCCTGCAAACTCTTCTAATGAAATACTTAGAAAGTACAATGAAACCTATGACAGGCACAATGATGCGGCCTGTCTCATGCTATCGGGGATGGATGATCAACTGGTAAAACAGTTTGAGCAATATAGCCCGAAAAACATGATTGATGAACTGACACGTATGTTTCAGAAATCACCAATGGCTGAATTGTATGATATACTTGACAACTTGGGCAAGTGTAAGCAGGATGCCACAACACCCGTAAGTGATCATGCACTTAAAGTGAAAGGTTATCTAGACCAACTAGATGAACTTAATTGTGGGTTTGTGGAAGACGTTAAAGTTGGCCTCATCAACAAATCCCTCAATGAGGAATTATATGGTGATTTTGTGCGCAACTTTAACATGCATTGCAAGGGGAAGACATTTTCTGAATTGCATGCAATGCTTATTGAGCATGAGAAGTCCCTCCCAAAGAAAGCTCCTACACCTGCTGTTATGGCAATAAGAGGTGGTAGAGTAGCTAAGCCCGGTAAACCGAAACATGTGAACAAGAAAGGAAAAGGCAAAGCTGACAAGGGCAAGCAGGTTGTGACCTATCAGCAAAAGCCGAAGAAGCAGAATCCTCCTCCCAAGAAGGATTATCCCAAGAAGGATGCGGCTGCTTGTCACCACTGCAATACTCCTGGACACTGGAAGCGTGACTGTCCATTGTTGCTAGAGGAGTGTCGCAAGAATAAGAATGCCAAGGCTGGGCAGGGCGCCAGCACTTCAGGTATTTTTATGGTTGAATTATTTTCTTTTCCTCGTAAGCAAAATGCCTGGATATATGATACAGGATGTGGTACTCACATTTGTAATACATCGCAGGGGCTTAGAGGAGCAAAGAAGCTGAACTATGGGGAATGCTACTTGTACGTGGGAAATGGAATACGTGCAGCAGTAGAAGCCATAGGGACTTTTGAGCTAGTTTTACCATCTGGTTTAATTTTAGTTTTGAACAATTGTCATTACGCACCTTCTATTGTTAGAGGTGTCGTTTCAGTTTCTTTGTTATTGGATTTGGGTTTTAAGCATACTTTTAATGATAATGGAATTTCTGTTTCTTTAAATTCTGTTTTCTATTTTAATGCTATTTCATTAAATGGTGTGTTTGAAATTGACATGGAAAACCATGTATCCAATAAAAATAATTCTATGTATAGCATCGGGAATAAGAGAACCAAGTCTAACTTGGATTCGTCTTATTTATGGCACTGTCGCCTTGCCCACATAGGCAAGAAACGCATGGAAAAGCTGCTAAGTGATGGGCTTTTACCTAATATCAATGATGATTCAGTTGATAAATGCGAATCTTGCATATCTGGGAAGATGACAAAGAAACCTTTCCATAGCAATATGGAGAAGGCTTCTGATCTACTTGGATTGATACACACGGATGTGTGTGGTCCACTTAGACATGTGTCTAAACGTGGTGCTGTCTACTTCTTGACCTTCACGGATGACTATAGTCGTTATGGTTATGTTTATTTACTTAAACATAAACATGAAGTCTTTGAGACATTCAAGGTTTTTAAAAATGAAGTAGAATTACAACTCGGAAAGAAGATTAAGGCACTTCGATCCGATCGTGGTGGTGAGTACTTAAGCCAAGAGTTTAAGGATTATCTGGGTGAGTGTGGCATTGTGCAACAACTCACTTCTCCTTATACGCCACAACAAAATGGTGTATCTGAAAGGAGAAATCGTACTTTGTTAGATATGGTACGATCCATGTTTAATCTTACAACTCTTCCCTTATCCTTTTGGGATTATGCTCTTGAAACGGCTGTTCACGTGTTAAATAGGATTCCAACTAAGAAGGTTGATAAGACTCCATATGAAGTATGGACTGGAAAAGCTCCCAACTTTTCTTACTTAAAGGTCTGGGGTTGTGAGGCGTTTGTTAAACGTGACTCACCTGATAAACTCCAACAAAGATCTGTTAAGTGTATCTTCGTAGGATACCCTAAGGAAACGAAGGGTTACTACTTTTACTTCCCACCTGAAAATAAGGTCATCGTGGCTAGGTACGGTGATTTTCTTGAAGATAATCTAATATCTCAAGAAATCAGTGGGAGGGCATATGATCTTGAAAATGATCATGAAGATACTTCACCTTCTGAAAGCACTAACACACTTCCTGTGGAACCAGAAAGTTTAGGTCCTCCACCTGAAGTTGAAGTGGTACCCGTCCGTAGATCTTCAAGATCTGCAAAGGCTCCTGAGCGTCTATGTTTAAACATAGATGATGAGGAAACTATACTGTTGGATCAAACTGATGAGCCAACTAGCTATAGAGCTGCCATTATTAGTCCTGAAAAGGAAAAATGGCAGACTGCCATGGATGGGGAAATGCAATCCATGAAAGATAATCAAGTCTGGACTGAAGTAGACCTTCCACCCAATGCTAAGGTAGTTGGGTGTAAGTGGCTATTTAAGAAAAAGACTGACATGGATGGCAATGTGCACACCTATAAGGCTCGTTTGGTAGCTAAAGGCTTTACCCAAACATATGGTGTTGACTATGAGGAGACTTTTTCTCCTGTAGCCGATATTAGAGCTATTAGGATTCTTATAGCCATAGCTGCCTACTATGACTATGAGATTTGGCAAATGGATGTAAAAACCGCGTTTCTGAATGGTCGCCTAGATGAAGACATCTATATGGCGCAACCTGAAGGTTTTGTAAATCCAGAATTTCCTGAGCGTGTATGCAAACTTCAAAGATCCATTTATGGATTGAAGCAAGCATCCAGGCAATGGAATAAGAAATTTGATGAGGAAATCAAGAAGTTTGGATTTACTCAAAATTTCAATGAGCCATGTGTATACCACAAAGTTAGTGGGAGTAACACTACTTTTCTTGTCCTATATGTCGATGACATATTAATCATGGGAAATCACATACCAAGCCTTAATGAAGTTAAGGAATATCTTGGTAATTGCTTTGCTATGAAGGATTTAGGAGAAGCGGCGTACATCCTTGGAATCAAGATCTATCGAGACAGATCTAAACGGTTAATCGGATTAAGCCAAAGTGCTTACATGGATAAAATATTGAAGAGATTCAATATGCAAAATTCCAAGAAGGGATATTTGCCCATGCAAGTTGATCATGGCTTAAGTAGCGAAATGTGTGCTTCTAAACCTGAAGAGGTGGCATACATGCAGAAAGTTCCGTATGCTTCGGCTGTGGGATCTATCATGTATGCTGTTAGATGCACAAGGCCTGATGTGGCATTCGCTCAAAATTTGACGAGTCGATATCAGCAAAATCCAGGGAGAGATCACTGGCATGCTGTTAAAAACATTCTTAAGTATTTAAGGAATACCAAAGATATGTTTTTAGTTTTCGGGGGAAATCCAGACGCAGAACTGAATGTTACAGGTTTCTGCGATGCGTCTTGGCAAACTGATAAAGATGATACGAAGTCGCAAACGGGTTATGTCTTTGTCATAAATGGAGGAGCAGTTGACTGGAAGAGTAAAAAGCAGAGCACAACGGCCATGTCTGCTACAGAAGCTGAGTACAATGCTGCATCGGATGCTGCACAAGAAGCTGTTTGGATAAGGAATTTCATTACGGATCTTGGAGTGATGCCGTCTATTGAATTACCTATAAATGTGTATTGTGACAACTCTGCTGCAATCACATTCGCCAATGAACCTGGAGTTATGAAAGGCGCCAGACACTTTAAAAGAAAGATGCACTATGTTCGTGAACAAGTCGAACTGGGTGAAATCAAAGTACTCAAAGTTCACACAGATAACAATCTGGCTGATCCTTTCACGAAGGCATTACCTAAAGATACGTTTAATCGGCATGCTCAGGGTATTGGTCTTCGTTTAGCAGATAGTTTCATGTAAATCTGTTGGATTAGTATTTCGATAGGGACGTGTAAACAATTATTATTTTAATGAAATAAAGTGCGGATAACGTTTATTATCATTATCAATATTTGTGTCCTATATTTGCATGTTTAAATCCGTGAATAATTTATTTATTCTAAATAGTCCGTTGTCAATTAATAATATGGGAATATTATTGAACTAAGACAAATGTGATGATTGGTAGAATGAACTGTAAGGTTGAGACACCAATATCACATGATATTCAATATTGGATAAATTGAATATAGGACTTATCCCAAATACATGATTATACTTTATGGATCATAGTCATTAAGTATATCATGAATATTTATCCTTAGACTTGAGATGACAGATAATTGCCGAGGATGTAGCTTATTTTCTGTAAGGTGGTCTAACGCTAACCGTAAAAGGTAGTTATAAGGGCTATTTTCAGAAATGATGCGAAGTTCAAGGGTTATGCTCGCAGTCAATAAGGGATTTGTTCCTTCAACTTTGTGTTGAAGTTTAATACTGCTTGGCCACTCGTATGGTTGACAAGATGTTTGCGTGCGCACGCCCAAAGTCTATCTGGAAGACGTTCAGATGTTTTGGTAATCTTGTTCAATTATGTATAAACGAGAAACTAAGTTAATTATGGAATGACAAAGATCCATATCCAAATTAACGCGGTATTAGTAACAAAAGGATAAGTATGATGATTAATTTCATCACACGTGGTTTCTGCCAGGAGAACCACAACTCGGATCGAGCTGGGGGCATTGGGAAGGTTAAGCTAGGCTGACCCATGTCATTGTTATATTAATGTTTATCCAAGTGGGAGCTGTTAGGTTTTGTGTTTAAATATTAATATATACATGTCCGGTTTCGAACCCGAGGCTCGGGATTGCACACATTAGCGTGAAAGTTTCAATGATGAATAATTAAATAATTATATATTTAATGTATTTATTTATTTATTCATTTCACCGATTAAAACACTTAACGACGGTTAGTACTTAACGGAGTTTAGTACTTAACGGATAACTAACGACGGTTAAAGGACTAAACGTGAAAAAAGGAAAGAAGGATCTAGAATCCTTGTGGGATTATGGAAGTCGGCCGAACATACCCTTTAGGGTTGTTTGGTCGATCGGTTTGCTTGGGGAAAAAGAAAGGGGAACACTATAAATACAAATCAATGTGTTTTAGTTTTCACCTACTTCTTGAATCCCTAACTATAGCCAAACTTCTCTTTCTCTTTCCCTCTTGCTTGTGCTAGTCGACTTTTTCTATTCCCACTCGGGAATTCGGCTTGAGCTAATAGCAATTAAGTGTTTGGTTGTTGGTGATCAAGAAACTAGCTTTTCTCATTGAAACGCTATAATTACGTGTGTACAAGAACGAGTGACAAGCTTCTTTTAGCTTGTGATCTTTGGTGTGATCGATCCATACATAAATCCTATTAGGGTTTATATATTTGTTCTTGTTCAAGAGATTCCTTGTTCTTGCTAGGAATCAAAAGGTACGTGTCTTATTTAATTTAATTAATTACATGTTCTTGTAGATCTATTCCGCTGCGTGCTTTGTGATGTTTATGTGTTTATGGTTTTAATAGTTCACATATTCCAACAATTGATAAATTGATTTGAATGAAATTTTGAAACAAATTGTTATTTTCATAACCCGAGTGCTTATTTTTAAGTAGCTTATAAGTACTTGTTTATAAGCAGAAAATAATAAGATTCTCATCCCTTTTGTTGGTAGTTCAGTCGTGTTTTGATCACAACAAACCAACCATATGAACTAACCCTGTTTTTAGACCCAAGCTTAACTTGTTTATTTTCCTATTGTTTCTGGAATTGCCACCCCTAATTTTGTTTATATAATTTCTATGTCTCAGGAAAATGGAAGTTGCATCTGCAATCGTTGGTCCTGTTGTGAATGTTTTGACGGTTCATATTACGCAAAAGCTGAGATACCTCACTTCATACGCTGAACATGTTGAGCGCATGAAAAACAGAATGAAGGTTTTGGAAGATCGAAGTGCTGATATCGAACGCCTCAAGAGACAACATCCCAATATGCCTGCTCATGTACCAGTGTGGTTGGAAGAGGTTAAAAAGATCAAGGAAGATGTTGACAGCATTCCAAGCAACAACATTGGATGTTTTAGTGTTAAAAAGAAGTTTCTAGCAGGAAGGAATGCATTCAATGCTACCAAGGTTATCGAAGATCTTATCGGAGATGGTTCTAAAATGATCTCTGATGACACCCTCTGGCGTGAAGCTGAAGGATGTCTTGGCAGAGTCAATTCCCAAATCCCGGCATCAACATCAACACCAGGTGTAAGTGTGTTCAACTCAAGAGTAAAGGCATTCAATGATGCACTTAAGCTCCTTAAAGAAGATGATGATCATAAGGCTCGAGTGATAGCCTTGTGTGGAATGGGTGGCGTGGGGAAAACCACGTTGAAGAAACAACTGAAAGAGGTTGCAAAAAAGGAAAAGATGTTTAATTGGATTGCGGATGTAGATATTGGGAATACTCCCAACTTGCTTGCCATTCAGAAAAAAATAGCAGTGCAGATAGGCGACCCTCAAACCGAAACTGATTTAATGGCAACTTATCTTTCCAAAAGATTTGAAGTACTTTCAGAGCGTAAACAAAAGACTCTGGTTATACTGGACGATGTGTGGGAGAACAGCAAGATTAAACTTGAAGATATCGGATTAGCGAGTCCTTTGCCAAATGGGGTTAAGTTGTTGCTCACATCGCGGGATGTAAATGTTTGCCAACAGATCGCAGCTGATGTTAAGGCTCATTCTGCTTTTGAAGTAGTTGAAGTTAAAGTCTTGGAGGAAGGGGAAGCACAGGATTTCTTTTTTCGAATCGCAGGGATTTCAGCCAAACATGATCTTGATCTCAATAAAATAGGGTGTTGTATTGTCAAAAAATGTGGCTGTTTGCCCCTTGCCATCGAACTCATTGCCGGAATTCTTAAATGTTCAAAGGGTCAAAAGAAAAGGGTATGGAAACGTACACTCGACAGTTTGAAGAAATATGAAGATAATAGCTTGCACAATATTGTTGAGATAAGCTACAAGAATTTAAAACGAGAACAGGATAAACAGATTTTCCTGCTTTGTGGCTTGTTCCCCGAGGACTCTAACATCCCGATAGAAGATCTCACAAGATATGCATGGGGATTAAAACTCTTAAACAAAGTTTATACTATGGAAGAGGCTAGAGACAGCATAGAAACTAGTGTGAGCAACCTTAAAAATGCCTACTTGTTGATGGATGGAGATAATCATCACAGTGATTTTGTGAAATTGCATGATCTTGTGCTTGCATTTGTGGTAAATACTGTTTCTAAAGGTGTTGAGGACGGATGTTGGATCATTCACCATGAAGATGATTTCTCAAAGTGGAGTGAAGCTGATGATATGAGCCAGTCTTGCAAGCAACTTTCGTTAACATGCAAGGGCATGTCTGAGTTTCCTGGTGAATTTCAGTTTCCAAACCTTTTACTTTTGAAACTTATGCACGGAAATGAGTCGCTAAGGTTTCCTCAGGACTTTTATGTAGGAATGGAAAAGCTTCAAGTTATAGCATTTGAGAAATTGAAGTATCCGTTAGTTCTAACATCTTTTCAGTGCTCCGCCAACCTTCGAACTCTTTGTCTCGATCAATGCTCGTTGATGCTTGATTTAACTTGTATTGGAAATCTTTCGAATCTGGAAGTTCTTAGCTTTGCTAACTCTGGCATTACAATCCTACCTTCCACGTTCGGGAATTTGAAGGAGCTAAGGCTACTGGATGTAACAGGTTGTTACAATCTTGCTATAGATGACGGTGTCTTAGGAAGCTTAGTGAAACTTGAAGAGCTTTATATGAGAAGTTTTGATGGATGTGCCGTCTGCTTCACAGACAACAACTGCAGTGAACTTGCTGAGCGTTCAAAGAAACTTTGTGCATTAGAATTTGAATTTATTGGTAACAATGCTCATATGAAAAACATGTCTTATGTGAAACTTCAAAGATTTAAGCTCTCAGTGGGATGTTATTTTACAGAAGGTCGCTGGCTGCACAGATCTCAAGGTGAAATGCACTCATATCAAAACAGCTTGAAGTTGGTCACCAACAGAGAAGAAATACTAAAATCTAAAATCAACGAGCTGTTTAAAATCACACATGCACTTTATCTACAAGTGAATGATATAAATACTCTTGAAGATGTTGATGTGGAATTCCCACGTCCCCTGCATCCTTCTCGAAACTGTTCGTTTTACAAGTTGAGAATCCTTGTAGTTTCAGAATGTGCAGAGTTGAAATACCTTTTCACGCTGAGTGTTGCAACAAGTTTGTCAAAGCTCGAGTATCTGGAAATTTCCGGATGCCTTAAAATGGAAGCAGTCATACATACTGAGAATTACGTTGATGTCTTTTCCAACTTAAAGTATCTCAGGTTGGCTAAGCTACCAGAGTTATTGCATTTCTGCAATAAAGTTGATGTAATTGAGCTGCCACGTCTCATGGAGTTGCAACTTGAAGGCCTTCCAAAAATTACAAGCATTTATTGGTCGAGTGATATTTCCCGCATGCAATCTCTCTTTAACAAAGAGGTAAGTATATACTTTCTGTAAATAAAATAATTTCAACAAGCTTTTCAACTAAAAGTATTTAATGGATGACAGATCATAATTAATTTGCAGGATGCGACTCCTAAACTGGAGAAATTGGTTCTTGTTGATATGAAGAATTTGAAGGAGATATGGCCTCCTCAGTTTTGTATTAGTAATCTTTGCACATTGAGAGAGCTTACGGTCGAGGGTTGTGGTTCCATTGAAGTCTTGTTCAACATGGATTTTGGTGAAATCGAGCAACTTAGCAGCAGCTTGAGAAGCATTGAAGTGAAGAGATGTGGTAGTCTTGTGAAGCTTTTTCCATGCAATCCATTTTCATTCCTGAATAATCTACAAGAGCTTAAAGTTGAATGGTGTGCTTCTGTTGAAGTGATATTCGACATCGAGATAAAGGATTGTGAATCAACGACAGAGGTGTTCGAAACTCAAGAGATCAACAAGAGTGGTACTAATACTGGAAAGTCACTTCCAAGGCTAGAATATATTACGATGCTCAAACTTCCAAAACTAAAGATCTTGAAAATTCAAGGGTGCAACCTTTTGAAATTTGTATTCACATTTTCCACTCTTGTAAGCCTCGCGGAACTCGAAGAGTTAGAGTTAAAGGATTGCGAGGCAATGGAAGTCATTGTTACGGAAGAAAATGGACAGCAGATGACGGCATCTGATGTGGTGGTCTTTCCTCATTTGAAGTCCCTTATACTAGTCAATCTACCAAACTTTGTGGGTTTCTTCTTGGGAAAGAATGATTTCACATGGCCAGCATTGGAAAAGGTTGTGATCGATGAATGCCCACAAATGACGGTGTTCACTTATGGATGGTCTACAGCTCCAAAGCTTAACTTCATAAATACAAGCTTAGGCAAACATAGTATTGAATGTGGCCTTGACTTTCATGTGACGACCACCTCGCATCAGGTATATTTTTTATTTTAAAAATTAGAAAAGAAAAAACCTACCGACCTTGCATAAGGCCTTGCTATAAATTATAATTTTCATCAAGATTATAATGTATTTATTGGATCGAAAGTAATAAAATAGCAAATACAAATGGTTGTGTTATGTATGTGATCCACAAAACCCAAAATTCTAATAAAATTGGATCGTATTAGAACCGTATTGTACTCACATCTGGTGTTTTATCATTTAACCAACTTATACGTACAATTATCTCTGACTTAAGCTTGTGGTGCTTTTTTTTTTTTTTGTGACCTTGTAGGCCCGATTACCGAATGAAAGTACAAGCTCATACCGCCCGACTACTATGGAACGGTTGCCTTGGTCTTATCATAATTTGATCGAAGCGAAAATGTACAAGTATAAGACCAGTGGTGAACAGACTCTTTTTTCATCCGATAAGCTGCTACAACTGCAAAAGCTTGAAACTGTCCATTGTATTGGATGTCGGGACATTGAGCAGATATTTGATTCACAAACTGTTGCTGAAATTCCAAACTTGATACAAGTGGACTTGTTGTCGTTATCTAGTCTCAAATATATATGGAAGAGCAAGCAGGGGACAGTATTAAAGTTTCCAAACCTAACAAGACTGTCAATTGATGGTTGCAATAGTTTAGAATATGTATTTACATGTCCCATGGTTGGTAGTCTATTGCAACTCCAGGAACTAGATATAAGTTACTGCAGAAGTATGAAGGTAATTGTGAAGGGAGAAGAAGAAGAAGAATGTGATGCCATAGTGAATGCTATTGTGGAGTTCCCTTGTCTAAAGTCCTTAAAACTTGAATATCTTTCAAGTCTCGAGGGATTTTGCTTAGGAAAGGAAGATTTTGAATTTCCATCATTGGATACCTTGGAAATTAGGTATTGTCCAAAAATGACGGTTTTCACCAAGGGAGATTTGTCTGCTCCAAAGCTATATGCAATTACTAAAAGGGAGATGTGGGGTAGGAAGAAGTATAATATACACAATAGGCTGAACTCGGTTATAAAAAACATTACCAAATGGTAAAAGGTGAAAATATGTCTTACCATAAGAAAGAGGGACTAAATCTGTAAAAGTCATTGTTCTTATGCTTCACAACTCCTTCATTTGTTGAAACGCTGTTTCAGAACCAACGAATCACTCAAAGAGGAAATCTGTTTTCAGGCAAGTTGTTGGGTTTATGTTTGTATCTGCGTAATGATTACCTTTATATAGGATTAAAGGTAATTAGGAATTTTGAATTTTAAGTTATTAATTTAGGGTTTATGTTATAGCCTGCTTGAATTGTGTGTATTAGATTAATTGGTGTTACCTGAATGTTTTTAATAAAGGTAGCAAAATAGGTGGGTCGGGTCGGGTTGGGTTTTGGTCTCGGGTCTGGATGGGTTTTGGTCTATATAGGTACGGGTCTAGATGCGGTAATTGCTAATTGCGATGTTTTTAGTTGATTGGAGCACTTTTGGTGTTGTTCATAAGCTATAACCTGTGTTTTTATTGGCTACTTATTTACATATGGATGAATACTCAGCATATCAATCTCGGCTCGACTTGTTTTGTATGAAAATTAAGTAAATATATGTATATAAATGGGTAAAAAGTGTAATTTTCCAGTTGTATTAGACTTGAGATGTTAGAGACGTAAGTTCACTTTAGAGGTTTAAGATTATGACATGCTTTCGCAGGAACTTCAGAAGTCTACGCAGGTTGCAACTGGTGGTCTTCATAATGCTATGCCTAAATTCTTGGGAAGTATGGGCATAAAATTTGGTTTTAGACAAGCAAATTCTGCCATTCTGTTGTTCCAAAGGAGTTTGAGAGAGGTATGAAAGGTCCCAAACAGCAGTTATCGTCCACATTTGTCACAGTAACCAATTCAAACGTAGCAAGAAAATGGGGGCATCTGGTGAACAAGTGGGAAGAGTTGCTAAAAGTTTGGGATATGTGTGGTGTTTTCATTTTGTGTTGGTGCAAAATGGTTGTTTAGGTAGTGCAATCATGGGGCTGCTTGATGTTGCTATGTTTTCTGCATTATTTGTAGCTATATACGTTTGTGTTCTTTTGGATACTCGTAGATGCACGAATTTTCAACTTTTTGTCGAACGGGTCATTGAATTGAATAAACTTTTGCTATGTACTTTGCTTGATTGCTTTTACACGTGTCTGCTTAATCACACAAGTTATGTGTGATATTTTCAGTGAGCTTATTCTGGGCTTCTGGCTGATAAAGGAATCATCCAGGCTCGAATAATAGCTTGTTACAAATATCTAAACTATCAAAATAGAACTTGAACAATGACAGAAACAGCTCTAAAGGATAGATGTCTTGTAAACCAATGTTTGAAACTGATGGCTATTATGGTATAGACACATTTTTTTATAACATCCTAAAACAGAATACAGCTATTTTGATAGAAATCCCACCAAAATATTCAAGCCGAGTGCTGAAAGCTATGAATTCCAAAATATTCAAACCGAGTCCTGAAAACCATAGAACAAATGATCAACTACTGAAGATCAGCACCAGGATTCCATACAATCATCCTGTCTTGTGTGAGCAGCCTCCTTTCAATGGCAAGCCATAGAACAAATGAATGACTAGGTACACATTAGGAATACCATACCACAAAACGCCATGGAACATTTGGCAGTTGTTCGATACAATCTTTGCCAAACTTGCTTAGTAACACAATGTTTCGTTCTCCCATCATTGCATTTCCACACAGTAGTCTTTATCACTATTCTATAATAAAGGAACTTGAATGCTATTTAGAACAAGAAATAATGCCATCCAATTAGTTGGCCATTTCCACCTTCCATTTTCTTCGTTGAGCATTTCAGCATAGCTAACATGATATAATACTTTTTTGGTCAGATATTTGAGATCTATGCGAGTATGAGGATCTAAATTGGATATTATAGATGGCAAGATGAGTGCATTAGGTAATAGGTTAACATGGGTTCAGGTGGACACGGGTCATATTTTGGTCTACGTCTAATCAGAATGGGTTGATATGAAAACACTTTTTGCCCAGTTTCTAAATTTTCATACATACAATTCATGTGTTAGCAATGAATTACAGCCATAGTATAAATCTTCAATTAACATTATTAGAAGGTTGTATGCATTGAAAACAAGTTTAACTTCTTCAAGGTTCTCTGCATTTCGGTTCCACTTACAATTGTCACCGGAGCTGACTTTTCGCCGCCATTTTTGTTGACTTTTTTATTTGGGGGTGTTTCTTTTATAGAAAGCTATGGGCCTCTTGTCTTGTTATAAAATTTGCATAGTAAGTTTAATAGTGTGTGGAGTGTTTCTTCAGGACTATGTTAATCCCACCTGGACACTTAAATGGGCCGGGTCAAATATGTTAAATGGACCGTGTCAAATTTCAGGGTGATGTATCTTCAGCAGCAGCTTTTTAAGCAATCAATAATTTATTGCAGCGAGTGATGTATCTTCAGGACTTGTTGAATAAGCATTCTGAATAAGTTTAATGCAGTAAGCTATTTGGTTTTACAATCAGCCTATGTATAACTAGCTATGTGTCAAATACGTTGTTGTGCATGACCCAGTATGGAAGAGCTTATTTGGCTTTCAAACTAATAAGTAGATAAGCACAAACTCTTCTAATAAGCAACCTCTCTCATACCTCGCTCGAGCTTTTCCTAAAGTAGGGGTATCATTTAATCTACATTCTACCTCCCTCTGTCCCTCATACACCGCTCCGGCATGGTATTGTTATTAATGTTGTCTTTTAATAAGCTAACCAAACAACTCCTTGTTCAGTTTAAGACTAGTTAGTATGTTCATGCCCAAACACAAGATATACATAACGCACACAACATCCCTCACCCTCCTAACCTTTCTACATGTAAGTTGCAGTTAAATTTGTTTCATTAACATTGTATAGTACCCTAAATCATAATATGTTTAGATTTCTCTATGCATACTTGGGTCGCCTAGGCAATGCTACTGCTACATGTCTGGAAATAAGTAGAGAGAAAAAGAAAACGAACCTTGTGTAGAGGTCGAACTGCCTTTCTTTATTACACAAACACACGACACAATATGATGATGACACTCACTAGATCGATGTATAGAACAAGGAGAGTAGATGTGGATCGTATGTTGAAACTATATGTCGAATGATTATCACTTGAAGAAAGGAATAATACAAAGACTTTGATGAACACACACACACACTCACTTTGATACAATAATGAGGCACAATGATAGAATGAGAGTATGTGTGGTGAAATAGCAAACACAGCCAACACCAAGGCTTTGGTGGGCTTTTGTTTTGTACTTGGAGTGGGCTAATGTTAGCATTGCACTTATACATTTAAGATACTAACACAACTAATGCCATTAGCCCACTTTCTAGACTATTTGATACATTTAACACTTAAGTTCTATTTAACAAATGACCATCACTTTATAATTAATAAATTAATTGCTAACAATCTCCCCTAAGGGATGGTCATTTCAATGATGCTTCGGTGAATGGTATTTTGACTTCAATGTCTAGAACTTTGTGTGTCGATGTATAATAGTCTTCATTCAATGTTCCTTCATGCACTGTGTTAGCCGTAAAGTTTTGTCATTTGTCGGGAATTGCATTGTTAGTATATACGAGGACTAGTCTTGCCAAGAGGGCATAGATTAGATTGTATAAATACCCCTCCTAGTTGTCTAGGAGGGTTAGGGGATTCATTGTAACACAAGAGGTGTGTGTGTTTTCTAGACTCTCTCTCTAGAAAACATACACACCTCGACACCCAATCAATAAAGTTCTATAATGTTTAATCTTTAGATCGTGTTTCCCCCACCTCAACGTGAATCTTGGCTTCTACAATTGGTATCATGAGCGAACCTGGGAGATTCTAGGCATAACGTGGAGTTTATGAGGTACAAAATGTGATTTATGGTGTGTTTTATCTATTTTGTGTTCGATTTATGTTAAAAAGAACCAACTGTTGCGTTTTTGTAACTTAAAAACGTGACCTTTTGGTGTTTATCTTGGAATCGTATGCAAGAATCAAGGTTCAAGGTTGTGTTAGTTAGTGATTTAACGAGTCGGTTTGCAAAAATCTTGTTTTGGAAGGTTGAATTTTTTGGTGTTCTAAGTCTCTAGATCGACCAAAATTATTGAAGATTATGCAAGATTTGTTTGTGAATATTTTACTGATTTTCTTTGGCGTGTAATTCTTTCCAAAAGAATTATTGAACAAGTGGGTAAAAGTAGTCAGTGGATATGTATGATAAGTCTGACAAAGCATGGGCACAACAAGTGGGCAAGTGGCTATAGACAAGACTGCTGCTTATCGCAATTCACAGAAGAGCAGCAATTATCGCAAATCAGCAATTTTATCGCAATCTTGTATGAGAATTGCGATAGTTATCGGAATTGGAAATTGTATGCTTTATCGCAATTCAGTCAAAATTATCGCAAATCAATTCGCGATAAAATTATCGCAATTGGGTTCTGATCAATTTTATCGCAATTGGATTCGCGATAAAATTATCGCAATTGGCTTTGGATCAGATTTATCGCTAATCAACATTCAGCCTTATCCGAGAACCTTATCGCAATTGTGTCCGAGATCTTTTCACAATTCAGATATCGGACATCTTATCGCAATTGCAAAAAAAAAAAAAAAAAAAAAAAAAAGAGTAAAATTTAATTTTCACAGGAGACTTAACGGTCCATTTTTACGCGAGATTCAAATTCTGGTTCAAGAGTGAAAATTTTGGCCCAAAATTCGAATTTTTCGGGGAATTTTTGGCGTAAAAATTTCTTAAACTCAAAATTTTCCAGCATCATTAGAATGTCATTTTATGGCATATTTCACACCAAAATCACAAATGAAATTATCGGACTGCACCTCAAATCCTACAACGTATAGCCAAAAAGATCCTGATCAAGATTCACAATCAAATGACAATGGTTAAATTATCAGCTGTGGCTACAAGGATGATGATTCCTTATTACTTATTTTATGACCCGTGTATGTATACACGTGCCTTGATGATCTCTTATTATTCATATAGTTATCGATCAAGTTAATAATAGGCAATAGATTATAAGACCCGAACCCACAGTAGGTGCCAAAACCATTGACTTATTTGTTATCGTTTTGTAGGACTTAGACTCATATAACTTCAGAAGCAAAGGCTTGTGTCTGGTTCCGACTTCATATACAATGGGAGTTGCTAGCTGCAATGGAGCAGATATCTGGGCCCCAATCAAGACCCAGTCGCCAACATGATGATGTATATCTATTTTCGGATTAGGGGGAGAGTTGGTGGTAGAAATAAATTCTATAAATATATGCATAGCAAGTAAAGCATCTAGCATATAATTACAAAAGTGATATCCACACATAACAGAACTTGCTTGTATCTCAAGTCTAAGGATGACTTAACAAACCATTTCAACATTTTACTCATGACAAGGATCCAAAAGTAAATGTTTGAAAGTTGGGGTATCCAATATGCATCCCTTATGAATACATATAAGTTTGGCGGGAACAATCCACATTCTCATAGAATATAACCAACACTCACATTTGCCTTGCATAACAATATTCCCAAATTGTTAACCGACAATGGACATATTCAGAATGATAAAATCATTCAAGGATTAAACATGCAAATATAGGATAACAATTATTATATGAATGAATAACAAATACCAAGTATCTTTATTCATCATAAAGTAAAAATTGTCTTACAATCCCAATTATCCAAATACTATAAACATATATGCATGGGACTAATTAGTAAATTGAAGTCTAATGTTTCCAACATTCTCAACTTTTCTTTACAAGAAAACTAAATAGTCATCTGAGTAAACTTTCCGAATACTAGTTTCAAATTTCACATATAGTGAGGGATTTGAGATGAGTGTCTTATCTCATATGCTCATACTACTGCAAGTGTCATAGTATGGAGATGTCGCCCTACCTTGCATAAGGTATTAGAAGTCAACGACATACTGACAATCATCTTTACAGTTTCTTAAAATGTAAAGTACTCTTTATTCCTTAATGTGTAATGCAACAATGCTCTTTGTTGAGCATATCTAGTTAGCAGATTTATCATAAATGATAAAATCCTAGTTTAACTAGTTTTAATTATCCTCTAGCATCATTGTACGTATACAACACTATGCTTTATAATTCGTAAACATCTGTATTAACAATAATCTAAATATTATCAATTAGATATTGTTGTTGTCAGTTCATCTTGCTCTGGTGCAAAAGTAACAACCAGTCTTATACACAATATAATATATACATGACAAATCCTTAGTTAAAAACATAAGGTTTCCATCCATGTAATAAATTATTCCAAGTGAAATATACCATTTAAGACTTGCTTGAATGATATATTGCATTTGTGTTGGACTTAATTTTCCGCATATGTTTATTCCAAATAAACATTTATTCCAAGGTTGTTTATTCTATTCCCTAAATCCCAAGTGAGTTTTATTCCAAGCTTAAGGATTAAACTCTAGCTTAAATGGAATGATATCTTCAATATGTTATACAACATATGAATTTTAAGGAAAAACATAGTGCTCCCACTTAATTTGAGATGTAATCAGGAGTTATCTTAATTCAATCAAAATCATATTGTAATTAAATTCAAGATCTCAGCTCCTAGATGCATGATCCAATCCAAACTTGGATTGCTTAAACTTGTATACTACATAAAGATTATATAAACTCATAACCATTTTGATTACACACCGTCCTCGCAAAAGGTAATCATAAAGGAAAGATTTATAAAACGTAATTGCCATATTCCACATTCAAGGAAAACTTGTATGACAATTAATTATCTTTATTTAATTAATGCGTGTATATAAGAAAATCTAATCACAGTCAATTGCATGAGTATGGTTAAAAAATTCTTATTATAAACCATGCATTAATCATGTATACAATTTTGTCCTTGTAAGCCTTTCTTCAAAAGAAACTTATTCCAACCTCATAGGTTAACTATTAGGCGAAATAACAATCAAGATCAAAACATTGATTTGCCTTTTAAGGACTGCATCTTATCATTCATAGTTCTAAGACATTTATCAGATTCAAGATGTGATAATGTACCTTAGTAGTTAGCAGATTTACAATGATCTTCTAACTTATATCCTCAGCATTGATATCAAAATATCAATCAAGTGATGAGGCATCCTTGCAGATTTATGAATGAGAGTAACATTATACTTCAGTCAACATTTACATGTTTAACCTTAGTATGACATTAATAAGTGGATTTTAGAAGGTTATGTATTTGTTCTTGAATATCTTCAAGATTTGTTGATGCTGCCACTTACTTTTGTAAGTAGAGACAATTATCTAAATACTAAGTATTTAAGCAACAATAAATTGTTCTTTATTTGGGAACCACAAAATACATTTCAAGTTCTCATATCTAGATTGTTAATAAAATGCTTCATAAGATTATAACAAATTCAGAACTTAAATCAAGACGTAATGGAATTTCTTCCAACAACTCTAATTAAGGTTTGTAACAAAAACCCTGATTTTGTATCACCCTATAACCGAAAACCTTAGCAACAATTTTGTGTTTCGTCGAGCTAGGAGGAACACCAATACTACAATCTTCAAGCTAGGAAGTGTAGAAAAATCAAAAACCCAAAGGTTTTAGGGTTCGATTGGTTTGAGTGGAAAAAACCGAAAATCCCTAAGTGTTTAGGGGATTCGGTCGTGGGTTGTCTTGAATACCTTCTAGGTTTGAACCATATTGAGTATGTCCACGACACATGCAATTTTCTAACCTTGATAGATTTTGGAGGCAGAGCAATTAAAGCTATCATGAATTAAACAATATGAATATTGTTTGTTTCAACCTATTAGACATACCATAATAATGTGGTATTCTATAAGTATTTGAATTGTGAAACTATATCAGAATTCCATAGATAATTTAATTCTCTTTGGACCAAATACTTGTCAATTGGGTCGAGCCAAATTGCATATTAAGTATTTTCGAACCAAGTGCATGCTATAATGTATATTTCTTGAATAATACAAGAACCTTATGCTCATGTGTTCACAAGAAGACAGAACTGTTCAAGAATTATATGTTCATGTGTTTACAAGAAAACAGAACATGTCAATAATACATTATAAGTCTTTGAATAATTCAAAGACCTCATGTTTATGTGTTAACTAGAAGACATAACAATTTTACTATATACTTTATGTTATAAGCCATTGATTAATTCAAGGACTTTATAATTATGTCTTGACATGTAAACATAATTATACTAGCAAAAGTGATCATGAACGCAAACTCCTGAGTTCTGTAGTAATTTCAAGTTAATTTTATACTTCAGAATTAAGAATATTATCATTTAACCATAATTATGTTGACTAAAACATGTAGTCGAAATGTTGAAGTATCTTTACACTATATCATGACATTTGAATGTAGTAGGGCAACAAACATCTTGCGTGTTCAAGTCCTAGTAGAATGATTAGCTTTCTTACCTTACGGTCAAGAGAAACCAATAATATGTTGTTCCTTGCACACACTTTGAGATTTCTCCCACTTGTGTAAGGCACAACATCATATTATGAAAACAAACAACATGTGATTGATTGTGTAAACAATATGATAATGTCATAGATATTACAAGTAGTTTTAGAACCATAACCTTTAATAAGGAATTGTGGATTATTATTCTATAGATAACGTTCAGAAAGCAACAACAGAAAGGCAACGAGTTATCTAATAAAAAAAATGCAATTATCCTTTAAGCAATGGTCGTTCATATTCGGAAAGTAATGAATTATTTCAAAGCAAGTTTGAAATGATATGGGTGACTAACAAGGAAATAAATCTCGTAGCTCCCACTGAAATTGACAACATTACAAGAATGTTATTTCAGTAATAAAACGCAATGCTCCCACTGGATTTGTCAACATTGTAAGTGTTACATTGCCAGTAGAAAGCATATTGCAATTTAATACACTTTCCTATTCTCTTCGAATGCCTACAAGTAGCAATGTACTTAGGTATTGAACAGAGTATATGAAGTCCTACTTATGTAGATGAGGGACTAGCCATTTGTTCATACAAAAGTTGGGCGTTCCTTGTTTGGATTCCGGTTCCCGTATCAATTGGATCTTAATGCTTGAGACCTGCGCACTAAGAGAACAAAAAACACCGTTAGGCTTATCGTGGGATTGTCTCCCACGATTATCCTCCGGCGTGAGAGTAAGTAATCGGTTTTAGGGTTTAGTTGAAGAGTTAGGGTTATTCGATCGTACCTCAATGAGAGCCGAGATGCCCTCTATATATACACGAAATCCTTGTTGGTTTCGTGTTCCTCACTCTTCGGCGTATCCCGCCTAAGTCGGTCGTTTGATACATATCCCATAAATAAGAGATATCCTATATCAAGACCGTAAATAACTTCGGGTTTGGGCTTTCGTAAGTCCAAACCGTTATCGTGATAGCCCATTCGTGACGGGCTTGAACCCATTCGTGATGGGCTTGAGTGTTAGTAGCGTCCATTGGTCAGGTTCGTGACCCGAATGCGGACTATACGTCATCATGTCCCCCCAGTCTAGTATGCGCAGGGTGGAACCTGCGGATGCTAGACTAACAACTGAAGCAAAAATATTCCTTGATGCGTAGCGGGGAAGTTTCAAATGTTTCCCGCCTAAAAGTTATACAATGAATCTTGTCCAAGTAAATCTGAGTATCCCTCGTAAATCGTGAGGGGTGGGTGAAAAA
Organism: Artemisia tridentata subsp. tridentata; assembly: GCA_021014915.2. Taxonomy (NCBI): domain Eukaryota; kingdom Viridiplantae; phylum Streptophyta; class Magnoliopsida; order Asterales; family Asteraceae; genus Artemisia; species Artemisia tridentata. The sequence continues at coordinate 415,332,082 of CP139505.1, forward strand.
GTGTTCCACCTCTTGATCTCCCAGCCACACGATTAGAGCAAGTGGGGTACACGTGTTATCCATCCACGAATATGTGTAACCCTATATAAAGTTAAGCCGTCTTTTCACTGTGGCTATCACAGTAAAAACCGTCATTTTCCACCATTGTTAAACCTTCAAACAGCAATCAAAAAATCAACGAAATCTAAGGTAATAGCGCGTGCGCTGCAGAATCCATTAAATTCTAACCATGGTTCTTCAATTATCTGACTTTACATCCGATATATCTGAGGACGAACTTCGTCAGTTCACCTCGGATTATTATATCCCTATCGCATTGCACCCGGTGGTTCCGGTGGCGACTGCGTCTATAGCGAACTTCCCTGAGGGGAAAGTAGGGGTATACACACGTTTTTTCGAATTCGCGAATCAACGTGTGCCCATTTCTTTATTCCTGTGCGATATTCTAAACTACTATCGCCTCCATATTTCCCAACTGCACTGTATAGGCGCAGCGAAAATAACCAATTTTGAGGTAAATTGTCGCTTGTTGGCGATTAACCCTACCATCCATTTGTTTCGCGCGTTTTATCATTCGTCGTGGTCAAATGGGTGGGTATCCTTTTCCAAGCGTACAGGGCGACTTCAGTGCTATACGGAAAAGTTAGACGCACTGAGGAATTGGAGGGAGAAATTCTTCTGGGTTGATGATGCGTTGTTCCCCTGGGACTTCGAATTCTATACCCAAGAATCATTACCGAAGGATGAGCGCCCAGACCCCGGAGTGTATAACGTAGCTGATGCGGATACGATAAATACCAATCGCATACCGATCAAAGCGTATCCAGAGGAGTTTTTGGTGCACATGGGCATCAGTCGCAATTACTTCGGTAGTCCGGAGGAAGTGCCAACTTTTTTGGACGAGAATAGCCGGGGTGGGTGCTTGTCCTTCCTTCCTCTTCGCTTATTAGTTGTAAGCGCTCTTCCCTTTGTAGCTTATCTAACTCGTTTTGTGTTTGTTTGTTGTTTGTTGCGCAGAGATGGATCTATTCGGTGTTGTTTGCTTGGCGAGGCCCACGCAGGTGACCGTAGGGGTGCGCCCTTTGAGAGATGGCGAGGAGCCAGTTCTATAGGCTACCGCGGGGCGCATGATGGAAATCGTGCAGGAGGAGCAAGAAGAGACTCCCCCAGCTATTTTAGAGCCAACTCCTATTCGCAGCTTTCCAAATCCTGCTGTACAAGACCCCGTGGTAGAGCCATCGCACACAGACTCATCAGAGAGTGTGGGGATCGATGTGTCTGAAAGTGAGCAAGAAGGTGCTAGCCAAGGGGTGAAGCGCAAGAAAGCTGCTGGGGATGATGGCGCTAGTACGTCCAAAAGAAGGCGCCATCTTATCTCTGGTGAGCAATCATCATCAGAGGAGAATGCGTCGCAGAAGGATACAACTGAAACTCCTCCCCTCAAGTAAGTAATTAGGCTTGTTTCGTCAACATTTTGGTTTATATTTTGCGCTGAGATTACAATAATAACCTTGGGCCCTCGTCATTTACATGCAGTGTTGAAGCTGCTGGGGATGCTGCTCGCGCTGGGAAATCGCCATCCAAGGCGAGTCCCTCGCCTACTGATCATCTTGCGCAGGGGAGCCAAGGATCTGGGACAAAGGCTTCTGAAAATGTGCCTACAGACCAGTTGATTGAGGAGTTATACTTGGCTGCTGCGCATCAAGCCTCATTGGTTGCACAACTCAAAGCTAGGCATGCGGGTGAAGGTAGCAGCAGTGCGCAGAGGGATGGGGAAATTGCGCTACTGAAGGCGCAGTTAGCTGATGCTTAGGCTGAAGCAGAGTCAACCACTATGTATGCTTAGAAGCTTGCTGATGAGAGGCTATCATTGTTTGCCCAAGTGAGCCAAGAGCGTGCTAGCTTCAAAGAATACAAGGCTTCTTGTCTTTGGGTTTTGAAATATTTGGAGAATGGGAAGGATGAGCACTTCTCTAGGTTGGAGGAGTTCCGCAAGTCCGTAGAGGGTTTGCTGCAGAAACAGGAGAGCAAGCTACACAAGCTCAGCATCGAATACAATGAAGAGTTGTACCCTCACCTGGTGTCAACCATTGCTGAGCGCAGGTGGCTTATCAGCCATGGCTTGCGCCTTGCTGCCTTGAAAACTCTGGAGTCTCAAGAAGTGAAGGACGCCTTTGGGGATGTTGTTTAGTGTGCGCTGGCACGTGGTAAGGCAGAGGCTGTAGAGGAGCTGTGTGCGAACAAGATCTTGACTGTGCCCGCCGCCCAAGTACCGGGTTACAACAAGAACACTTATGATGATCTCATTGCTGCTATGGAGAAGTTGAAGCTTTTGGAGCTTCCTCATATTGCTCAACTGGAGCGCGACCAGGATTATCCCATAGGTGTGATTATGGAGGGGTTAACTTTGGCTAGGCACACAGCAGATGACGCTGAGGCACAGCCTGATTATTTTTTGAAGCCCGATGTGTCGCAGCTGCAGGTACCCCTCTTTGCTTGTCCGCGTGATATCCTGACTCCTTTCGCTCTTGAGAAGGAAATTCCTCTGAAGGAGTCCCTAGAGGCCCATGAGATGAGACTTGCGAAGAAGAAGGGTGTGAAGGGGAAAGCCATCCTTTGTGGTCTTGGTGCGGCCCATATTCCGAGGTCTGATGGAGTGCCCGTTAGCGTGCCAACGGTGTCACCCAAGGATGTTGACCTGTTGAAGAAGCTTGAAGAGGCTGGTAGTGCGGCGCGCCAAGTGGGCAGTTCAGGGCTTAAACGCACACATAGTATATAGGCTGCTTAGATGTAGTGATGTTTTGTAATAGGTTCACTTTTTGTTGCACATGTGCATGTTGAATCTATACTTTATATGAACTCGTAGTCCACAATAAAATGTTGATTTTGAAAAATACGATTGTACGCATATTGTATCAAATGTGATTGTGGTTATAATGTTTGTACTTAGTTATTTTGTCTTTGCGTAAAAGACGTCTACGTTGTGTCTAAGAAGCAAATTGTTGTGTACATACTTAAGAAAATTTATAAGAATCCATAATCGTGTATGAAGTTCATAAAATTTACAAGTGTATAGATTGATATGTAGCGTACTGCAAATATCATATCAAGGAGTTAAGTGTCTTAACTCCTAATTTGTTAAACGCGCACAGTGTGCATTGTTGTGTATCCGTCGTGGGATACACATTGAACTTACTCCAACATCTTGAGAGTAAGGTGTTTAACAAGGATGCGTGATCCGATGTTGATGGGTTTGCAACCCTCTTACTCAACGAGTTTTTTAGTAGGTTTACTCATCCTTTTATCATCGTGGGTTTTAATAAGTGCATGCACGCCATGTAGGCAGAAAGTAAAGTAACAACAATATTGAGACATAAATAACATGTAAACAATAAAGTGAAATGTGTCGCGGAGTTAGCTAGAAACCGCGACATTGAATTAATACTTGCAAGTTTTTGTAAAAAGAAAAAACATTTGCCTAAATGAAATAAAATGTAAATACACGGATATTTATTGAGCACTTACTAAAGTGCGGAGGTGTCCGTGTGTGAGGCCGTAGCCTTTCTTAAAGATAGCATCTCTTGAGATTGCAAACATTCCATGTGCGTTGCAGCTCGCGGCCCTCCATGTCACGCAGCTTGTACGCGCCTTTTCCTAGTGCTTCAACGACCTCATAGGGCCCTTCCCACTTTGGTCCAAGTTTACCTGTATCTTCTGCGTGGCTTGCATCATTAGCGCGATATACAAAGTCGCGTGTCTGAATGAGGTGCTTCGAACTTTAGCATCGTAGTATCCCTTCATTTTTGACTTGGCTTTTGCCTCACGTATAGCTACGCGTTCACGCCTTTCTTCCAATAGGTCCAAGTCTATACGTCGTTCGTCGTCATTGGTTGCGACATTAACTTCCGTAGTACGAATAGTTGGCATCCCAATTTCAGCTGGTATGACAGCTTCTGTCCCATAGACAAGAGAAAAAGGAGTGTCTCCATTGCTAACTTTGATTGTCGTGCGGTGCGCCCATAAGACATGCGACAATTCATCCACCCATCTTCCTTTGTGTTTGTCCAGGCGCGCTTTAATTCCTTCGCCCAGACTACGATTTGCGCGCTCAACCAGACCATTGGTTTGTGGGTGTTTAACCGGCGCGAAGTGTTGTGTAATATTTAGTTCTGCGCACCAGTCTTTGAACGGGTTATCGCGGAATTGTTTTCCGTTGTCCGAAACGATTTCCCCAGGTAATCCAAAGCGGCATACAATATTTTCCCAAACGAATCGTTTTACTTGATTAACTGTGATTGTCGCCACTGCTTTTGCCTCAATCCACTTAGTGAAGTAGTCTATTGCCACAATAAGAAATTTCAGTCCCCCCGCTGCAACAGGGAAGGGACCCGCAATGTCGATACCCCACTTATAGAATGGCCATGGAGAAGTGATAGGCGTTAGCTCTTGTTGTGGTCTGCGCGGGATGGGTCTATGAACTTGGCAGTCGCCACATTTCTTTATCACGTCACGCGCATCGTGATGCATAGTGGGCCAGTAGTATTCTGACCGCAAGGCTCGTGCTACGACGGACCGTGGTCCTGAATGCATACTGCATGAGCCGGCGTGGATCTCTCGGAGTACGTAATCTGCCTGAAGAGGTCCAACGCACCGAAGCCATGGTTGTAGAAATGATCGCCGATATAGGATACCATCTCGAAGTTCAAACCTCTACGCTGTGCGCCGTATCCGTCGAGCATCCTTCTGCTCATGGGGCAATATGCCTTTGCTTATAAATTCGACAATAGGGGTCATCCACGTAGGATTCTCCTCCTCTATTACCGTGGATATCTCCATCTCCGAGATTGATTTATTTTTTAGGATCTCCACCAGCACTTGTTTTGACAGGTGCGCAAAGCTTGTAGATGCGATCTTGCTTAGCGCATCTGCTTTTTTGTTTTCACCTCTAGGAACTTGTTTAATGGTAAACCTGTCAAAACCTTGGATTAGTGACTTGGTCTTGTCGAGGTATTGAACCATGTTATCCTCTTTAGCCACATATTCGCCCAACACATGGTTGGCTACTAATCGGGAGTCCACATTTGCTTCTAGGTTACGTACACCCATTCGAGTTGCGATGCGTAATCCAGCGATTAGGGCTTCATACTCTGCCTCGTTATTCGTAGCTGTGAATTCAAAGCGCTGTGCGTAAGTGAATTCCATTCCTTCTGGATTGGTGAGGATAAGGCCTGCGCCCGACCCATCCACGCATGAAGATCCATCCGTGAACAGGACCCATGGCTCTTGTAGTTCTACCTCGCTCAGTGGAGGTGCATCATCGGTGTCTGGTTTTTCGATGATGAAGTCTGCTAGTATTTGCCCCTTAACCGCAGTGCGTGGTCTATAAGAGATGTTATACTCGCCTAGCAATACACTCCACTTTTGTAATCGCCCCGATGCGTCGGGTTTGGAGATAACTTGCTTGATTGGTTGGTCCGTGATCACCGCTATTGGGTGTGCTTGAAAGTATCTGCGCAATCTTTTGGCCGCGAATACTAATGCTAAGACCAACTTTTCCATCGGGCTATAGTTAATCTCTGTCTTTTTGAGCGCTTTACTTACAAAGTATACTGGTGTTTGTACGGAATTCCTATCTGTCAGTAGCACCGCGCTGACTGCTCCATGAGTCGCAGACAAATACACAATTAACTCCTCCCCTGGTCGGGGTGCGACTAGCTTGGGAAGCGCTACTATATGTTGCTTAAGCTGTGTGAAATCTTCTTCCGCTTCTGTAGTCCAACAAAAGTCTCCCTTTTTTGTACACTTCTTGAGTGTTTTAAAGAGGGGAGTGACTTATCTGCTGATTTAGATAAGAATCTGTTTAACCCGGCTAGTTTTCCATTCAGAGACTGGACTTCTTTCAACGTGCGTGGTGAAGGTAGTTGGATGACAGCCTCTGTTTTTCCTGGGCATCGTTTAATGCCATCAGGTTCGATCAAGTATCCTAGGAACATGCCTTCTGTAGCGCCAAAAGTGCATTTCTTAGGATTTAGCTTCATGTTGATCTTTCGTAGTGTTCTAAATGTTTCTTCAATGTCGCGGACCAATTCGCCTTCGGTATGGCTTTTTATGACAAGATCGTCAACATAGACCTCTAGATTGCGGCCCACTTGCTTTTCAAATGCGTTATCTACCAATCGCTGGTAGGTGGCGCCCGCATTCTTTAGGCCAAAAGGCATCTTTGTATAACAGTAGACACCTTGGCTTGTGTGGAAGGCTGTTTTCTCCTCATCTTCTTTAGCCATCTGTATTTGGTGGTACCCTTTGTATGCGTCTAAAAAACATTTAAAGGAGTATCCGCATAAAGATTCTACCTTCCATTCTATCTCCGGTAGTGGGTAGCAGTCTTGTGGATATGCTTTGTTGAGATCAGTGAAATCCACGCACATCCGCCAACTACCATCACTCTTCTTGACCATCACTGGATTGGAGAGCCAGTCATGGTAATAGACCTCTCGCATGATACCTGCGTCAACAAGTTTGTGTACTTCCTCTAGAATGGCTTTTGCGCGTTCTGGAGCCTGGCCGCGCTTTTTATGCCGTACTGGGGAGTATCCTTGTCGGATATTCAACTTGTGTTCTGCAATCGAGCGTGGTACACCAGTCATGTGCTTTGGTTCCCATGCGAAGATATCCAGATTCTTTTGCAAGAGTGCGCACACGGCAGCTCTGCCTTTATCAGACAGCGATCCCTCGATCGATACTTCTTGTTCCGGGTAATCAGGATGAATTGCGACCTTCAGATTTGGTACTTTAGCTGCGCTCTATTCTGGGGTGTGCGTTGTCTCACATGTAATCGTGTTACACTCTCTAGGTGGCGCAACGTTATTGTAGATGGTGACAATGCCGCCTTCTACCGGGAATTTGAGCATCCCATGTGCCGTGGACGGTACTGCGCGTATTGCCGAAATTCCTGGTCTTCCAATAATGCCGTTGTATGGCGAAAGAGATCTGATCACCATAAAATTCATCCAGGCTGTCGTGGAATGTTCCTTATGACCAACAACAACTAGTAGTCGTAGTTGCCCCATGGGCCATATCTTTTCTCCTGTGAAGCCAGTCAACGACGTCGTGGCTGGGCTTAACTGTCTTTGTATCTCAGGTCGCAATTTCTTGAAACAATGCTCATACATTATGTCCGCTGATGCCCCTCCATCAACATACATGTGGTGGATATCATGACCCCCCGCGTTTATCTCGATGGTGAGTGGTTCCACCACTGCGTTGTCCGCAGTCAAGGTGGGGAAAGAGATTTCGCTTCCATGAGAAAATTTCTGGCTGACCTTTTGCCTAGTCTTTCGCTGCCATGATTGTATCATGTAGATTGTGTCAGCCTTGTCTTTAGGTGCTTCTTTCTTGCCTCCAGTCTTCTGTTTGTCTTTCCTATCCTTGATGTTCTTAATTAGATGGTCCAATCTGCCTTCTTTTACTAGCTTATCAATTAGTTGGCTCAATTGGACGCACTCATTGGTGGTGTGGCCCTTCTGTCCATGATACTCACAGTATCCGTTCCCTACGCGCCGATCTTCTGGGGTGCGCATCGGTGGGGGTCTCGAAAAGTTCGCGCCTTCCGTCGCAAATATCTCCTTTGGAGTCTTCGTTAGTGGGGTATACTTGTCATTCTCTCGCCCGCCCCCCTGACTGCGGTAGCTTTTGTTACGATTGCTACTCTGATCATTGGATTGTCTCCTTGGCTGTTCTTGTGACCTATAGTTTGAGTAGCCTTTCTTACTATCCGCAGCGGCGGCTTCTCCTTGGATGAAGGACCTCGTGCGCTTCATCAGTTCGTCAAAGGTTTGGGGAACCCTATCATTTAATTTTTTGATAAGTTCTGGGTTATTGATTCCGTTCATAAACCCTGAGATCTTTAGTATTTCGGGGCACGCCTTGACATGTATGCATTCGTCTTTAAAGCGCTCCATAAAAGCGCTTGTGGATTCCCCTTGGCGCTATTTTACCCTAGTGAGTTCGACAGGGTTCTTGGCGTACTTCTTCCTCTGAGTAAAGTTCAAACGAAACGCCTTCCGCAACTCTTCAAACCCATCGATGCTTCTACGTGGAAGCTTACTGAACCAGTTTCACGCATTCCCTACTAAAGTAGAATTAAACATGTGGCACCACACAGGTTGTGGCCAATTTTCGATGGTTGCTGCTGATTCGAAAATTTTTAGGTGGTCATCAGGGTCACCTGTCCCATCATACGTTTTAACATTAGCGGGCATGCGCCTTCTCTTATCTTCTGAAAAATCACTGATGCGCCGAGTGAATGCGTCAACCTTTTGGCGGCGCCAGGGACGAGACATATCTTCGTCTTCCCGGTCGCGGGATCTTCTCCTGGACTTCCAGTGTCCTGTTTCTTCGTCCTCGTTGTCCGATGAGTCACTTGAGGATGAGCTTACTCTTTTGCGGCGCTTGCGCCGACTATCCTCAGAATTCGAGCTTGAAGGGCTTTCGCTTGGGGAGACCCGTCGCCCAAGTCTATCGTGAATCCTGCGACTACCAAGCCTAGTGTGGACATTGGTGCGTCGTCCATCGTCATCATGTTCCTCCAGATACTGAAAGTCGGCTGCTTCATCCTCCACAACTTTCCTTCCGATCCTAGTAAACACTGGGTGTCGGCGGCTATCCTTCTCGCGCCTTTCCTTTCGGTAGTGCAGTGGCGATGCTTCACGCTCAGGGTCGAAGTTGAGCCGGGCTTGCAGGCTCTGGCTTGACCTCTTTTTTGCTTCCTCTCGCATAAGCGCAGCCAAGGTTTCATAGTTTTGAGACACGAAATCACTTGGCGCTAGTTCAGGCGTGACTCCTTCTAGCGCGAGGATGTCTGTTTCCAAATCAGGACCCTTGTTTCGGATAGGCGCATTTGGCGGCTCAGTGAGGTCTAATTCTGGCATGGTGAAAGGAGTGCGCTGTAGATCTTCCGCGCTAGTGGTTGTTGTAGTAGCATGGGTAGTCCTTGTGAGCGGTTCTACTGCAGTAAAGACCAGATCTGAGTATGATCCTCGGTTTTTGGGCGCACTGGTTGTTCCAGAGGCCTGCTTAGTGGCTGAATCAGTTTGCTGCTTCTCCCCCTGTAGGTCACCATGCGTTTTCTTCGCCTGCGGAGTCCGCTGGTTCGGGTTGTCGCCACTTGTTGATACAAAAGTTGGGCGTTCCTTGTTTGGATTCCTGTTCCCGTATCAATTAGATCTTAATGCTTGAGACCTGCGCACTAAGAGAACAAAAAGACACCGTTAGGCTTATCGTGGGATTGTCTCCCACGATTATCCTCCGGCGTGAGAGTAAGTAATCGGTTTTAGGGTTTAGTTGAAGAGTTAGGGTTATTAGATCGTACCTTAATGAGAGCCGAGATGCCCTCTATATATACACGAAATCCTTGTTGGTTTCGTGTTCCTTACCCTTCGGCGTATCCCGCCTAAGTCGGTCGTTTGATACATATCCCATAAATAAGAGATATCCTATATCAAGACCATAAATAACTTCGGGTTTGGGCCTTCGTAAGTCCAAACCGTTATCGTGATAGCCCATTCGTGACGGGCTTGAACCCATTCGTGATGGGCTTGAGTGTTAGTAGCGTCCATTGGTCGGGTTCGTGACCCGAATGCGGACTATACGTCATCACCATTCATGCTTTCATTTAACTTGAATAGTGAGCATGCAATTCCTCCTTTATCATCTACATAGCCCCAAGGGTATTTAGCACTATAAGGAATAATAGGAGTCCTAAAAAAAACCTAGCGAACATGCTAGTAATTTCTTTACTCTTTGCGGTTTAAACTCATACATCGTGACAAGTGCAAGATGTCATTTATTTTGGTAGCTATAGACAAAATGTTTTCTAGTTACACAAAATATTTTATCTTTCAATTATTTCAATACCGGAAACGGGTAATGAAAGATCATAAGTGAGTTTAACAATTGTAATCCTATCTTAGTTTGTCAACTAAGGAGAAATAAATACGAATAAGTCTCACTCTTCTTACCAGGAAAAGAGACTAAGTGTGTCTTTTTAAGAAAAAAACAAACTTTTGTTTACGAATTATGTTGCAACAACACAATTTTAATCAGAACATAGAAAGTTCAATGTTAGTATTTTCGATAATTAAATTCTTAAAAGAATTAACTACCCAATTAATTACTAATTAAGACCAAGATCCATCTTGACCTCCCACTTATTACCGTAGGTCTGACCAGCGTGTAAACAAGTAGGGCAAGAGGTAAGCGACGAGCGTTAATTGCATAAACTGCAACTCTTAGACTTATGAGACTGATCAAGACATTAGTAGACAAGTAATAATGTCATGAGCATGTTTAGTCTCATCTTATGCCTCGGGTCCAAGGTCTGACCAAGCATACTCGAAATAAGTCGACCAAGCAAGAACGTGCAAATATCGCCAAAGGTCTGACCAATGAGCAAAATTCGTCATGGGTTGAAATGGCCCTAAGGTCTGACCAAAGAGGTCAAGTCAAATGCACGTGTTCTTGGTTGGGTGGCATAGACTTAAAATTTACATATAGGGTATACACATAAATGTGATAAAATCGTGTACAAAGAAGCATGCAAAACAACTTTGTAGCACTTTATTTTAAAGACTTTTAGTAATGACACTGTAGTGATCATCATGGTTCACGGTAGCTCCAATCGAACTCGCAAGGAGGCGGAGGACCAGGTCAGCGCGAAGCTATGACCGAAAATCCTTTAGGTGTGATTGTGCGCACCGCCTGAAACCCCCCTTATAGTTTGTTCTAGTGGGTGAGCCGTACTTCCCAAGCGTCCATAGCGTCCAGTTTTTAATTTCATGAAAACTTGTTTCAATAATTTAGGTCACTTAATTTTACAAAAACAATTTTCCACGAATCAAATAGCAGGTCACAATGAGCATGGTATTTAGGCGTGTAAATTAAGACCATATTAATGTCAACCTTTTATAGGTATTAGTCCTCTTTTATTTTAGTTTTAGGCATGTAAACATGTAAGCTAAAAACAAAAATCACAAAAGAACATAATACTAAAAACATGACCATAATATTAACAAGTAAACATTTAGATCCGAGAACTCTAGCAAGTCTTCCCCAAAAAGAGAACCATAAGACCCTCACTAGGTTTTCATCAAGTGCCTAGATCGCCACATGCATCACAAAAAATGATTGCGTAGGTCTTATAGCCGGAATACACACATAAAATAATCATGGCAAACTTATTAACTTTTAATTTTTGCTATTTTATGTATCTAATTAACCGTTAATTAATTCGTTTGAGTCTTGTTATTTTTTATTAATTAATGACAAGTATTGCATTATAGTTGTCAAAACAAAAATAAAACAAATAACTAAGTTAGATTTCATGCAGCCTTTTCGCGTGTTTATTAAATCGTGTAACCCATAATCGATAAACGAGATGGCTCGTGATGCCACTGTTGGGATTTTATAATATGTTAACCATTTAACTACGAGTACGCAGCGGATAATGGATCTAGTTTACAATTATAGATAACACGTATAATAAACAAATAAAGAATAAAAGGGAACAAGAAAACTAACCCTCGTTGACACCAGCAAATGAAACAATAAGTGGTTAAAACAATCACCTCTATGGTTGCTCACACAAACACGTCAAACAAATATGTTACGATTGTAGTCGCTTGCTTCACGTATACAACCAAACAAACTTGTGTTCTTGTTGTAGCTTACTTGAACCAAATCAAATCCCAAAGAAGGATACGTTTGATTTGCTTAAAAGAGGAACAAGACAAAAAGAACAAAGAATGAATTCTTTGTTATAATATATCTTTGCTTCGTACAGGGAAAAACAAAACAAAACCAATATGGCTTTGTGTTGTCAGTAGCCAGCCGAAAATATTGACTAAAAGAAATCTAACAATTTCCTTTAGGTTTTAATTGTGTCGTGTGTGTTGGCTATCCCACAAAAGACACCTCAAGGGTGTTTATATAGTTAACAAAACTTGTCCAACAAGTTCTTGTATTTAACTCCAACACTTTTCAAAACCAACACTTTAACCCTTCTCTTTTTATTTAACGTGTATTAATTAGTCTATAACGTCTAACGGTTAAACTAACAATTCATTAAATATATTTCGTGAAACATATTATATATTTAATAAATATAAACGAGTTACATATATTAAATACATAATAAACGTACTCTTCGTGTATTAACGTGTGTGCCCCCAATAGGCTCACACATTTCTAGTCGTATAACGGCTAATCTAACTACCATAACCCAACAGATATTTGCCACCAGATTGCACTTGATGCTGGTCGTTATGCTCTTCAAGCTGTTAGAGTTGATGTCTTGGAGGAAGAGGAAGCACAGGATTTCTTTTGTCAAATCACAAAGATTTCAGCCGAACATGATCGTGATCTCTATAAAAAAGGATGTAAAATTGTAAAAAAATGTGGTTATTTGCCGCTTGCCATCAAACTCATTGCCGCAACTCTTAACAGCAAAGATGAATATTTATGGAGGCATACACTCAAGCGTTTGAAGAAAAATGATCTTGACAAGAACGTGCAAAAAATAATTAGCATAAGCTACGAGAGTCTAGTGCATGATGATAAAGCGATTTTTCTGCTTTGTGGCTTGTTCCCCGAGGACTCTAATATCCCGATAGAAGATCTCACAAGATATGCATGGGGATTAAAACTTTTAAACAAAGTTTATACTATGAAAGAGGCGAGAGACAGCACACAAATAAGTGTGCGCAATCTCAAGAATGCGTATTTGTTGATGAATGGAGATAGTCGTCACAGTGATAGTGTGAAAATGCATGATCTTGTGCTTGCATTTGTGGTGGGTACTGTTTCTAAAGGTGGTGAGGAGGGATGTTGGATCATTCACCATGATGATTTCTCAAAGTTGGGTAAAGCTAATAATATGAGCCAGTCTTGCAAGCAAATTTCGTTAGCATGCAAGGGTATGTCGAAGTTTCCCATTGACTTTAAGTTTCCAAACCTTAGTGTTTTGAAACTTATGCAAGGAGATGAGTCGCTAAGGTTTCCTCAAGACTTTTATGTAGGAATGGAAAAGCTTCAAGTTATAGCTATTGAGAAACTGGAGTATCCACCAGTTCCAGCATCATTTCAATGCTCCACCAACCTTCGAACTCTTTGTCTCCATGAATGCTCGTTGATGTTTGATCTAAATTGTATAGGAAACCTTTTGAATCTGGAAGTGCTTAGCTTTGCTAATTCTGGCATTACAATCCTCCCTTCCACATTCGAAAATTTGAAGAAGCTAAGGCTACTGGATGTAACAGGTTGTTACAATCTTGTTATAGATGACAGTGTCTTGAAAAGCTTAGAGAAGCTTGAAGAGCTTTATATGAGAAGTTTTGAAGGACGCGCACTCTGCTTCACAGACAACAACAGTAGTGAACTTGCAGAACGTTCAGAGAACCTTCGTGCATTAGAATTTGAATTTATTGGTGACAATGCTCATATGAAGAACATGTCTTATGAGAAACTTAGAAGATTCAAGCTCTCAGTGGGATGTTATTTTACAGAAGTTAGAGACGAACTGGAAACAAATCAAGTTGACATGCACTCATATGAAAACAGCTTGAAGCTAGTCACCAACAGAGAAGAACTACTGAAATCTAAAATCAACGAGCTGTTTAAGATCACTCATGCACTTTATCTACAAGTGAATGATATGAATTCTCTTGAAGATGTTCGGCGAAACTCTTCGTTTTACAATTTGAGAATCCTTGTAGTTTCAGTATGTGAAGAGTTGAAATACCTTTTCACACCGAGTGTTGCAACAAATTTGTCAAAGCTAGAGTATCTGGAAATTTCCGGATGCCCTTTAATGGAAGCAGTCATACATTCTGAGAATGAAGATATAATTACGTTTTCCAACTTAAAGTATCTGAGGTTGGCTGACCTACCAAAGCTATTGAGTTTCAGCAATCGCGTCAATGTTATTGAGCTGCCACGTCTCATGGAGTTGAAACTTGGAGGCCTTCCAAAAGTTACAAGCATTTATCCCGATAGTGCAACATCTTTTGTGTCGAGTAATATATCCCCCACACAATCTTTCTTTCACAAAGAAGTAAGTATATGTTTTGTACTAATATACTGATATTAAAATATTTTCAACTAAAAGATTTTTAATAGAATGGACAAATCTTTTTTTTACTTTGCAGGATGCGACTCCTAAGCTGGAGAAACTGGTTGTTTCTAACATGGAGAATTTGAAGGAGATATGGCCTCCTCAGTTTAGTATTAGTAATCTGTGCCTATTGAGAGAGCTTACGGTCGAGGGTTGTGGTTCCATTGAAGTCTTGTTCAACATGGATTTTGGTGAAATCGAGCAACTTAGCAGCAGCTTGAGAAGCATTAAAGTGGAGAGATGTGATAGTCTTGTGAAGCTTTTTTCTTGCAATCCATTTCCATTAATATTCCTGAATAATCTACAAGAGCTTAACGTCGAAAGTTGTGGTTCCATTCAAGTGTTATTTAACACTGACTTGGGACGTGTTGGTAAAGGTGAAGAACAAGTTTGTAGCAGCAGCTTGAGATGCATTAAAGTGAATAGATGTGATAGTCTTGAGAAGCTTTTCCCAAGCAATCCAACGTCATTATTCAATCATCTAGAAGAGCTTACAGTTACAAAATGTGGTTCCATTGAAGTGATATTCGACATCGACATGGGATGTGTTAGTGAAACGGATAAAGTTAGCAGCAGCAGGTTGAGAAGCATTCGTTTGTGGGGATTAGGGAAGCTTAGAGAGGTGTGGAGGATAAAAGATGCTGAAAATAACTTGATTCATGGATTTGAAGCTATTGAAAGCATACATATTGAAGATTGTGAGAGGTTTGAAAATTTAATCACACCTGCCACAACCAATATTGATATGAGAGCACTCAAAGAAGTTAGAATTGATAACTGCGGCAGAGAAAAAGAGAGAAGCTATGAATTGGTTGAGAGTAAACAAGAGCAAGAGGTACGGCTCTTAACTTGTATGTTTAAAACTAATAAATGATTTCCATTTTTGTTTTTATCCTTTAAAACTGTTAGCCAGAACTTGCAAGGAAAATGATTATGACCACTCTTTTCATTACTTGAATGTTATTTATTTTTCAAGATGTCTTAAATAAACCACTAGCGGTTGTGGCTTTTTTTTTACGTGATTTTTTCACCTTAGAAATTCATTTATCAGAAAAAAAAAAAAAAAAAAAAAAAAAAAAAAAAAAAAAAGAAAAGAAAAAAATGTTACTAATTTGTTTGGTGTTATAGTTGCAAAAGTTGTCTCTGTGCATCCCAAAAATTAAAAATTTAAATTTTGTCTCTAATTTTTAACAAAAGGCAACTCTAGACTTTATCTTTGAAATAGTTACGATTTTGGTCCCTAACTCCATCATGCGTCAAAATATGCCGTTAAGAGGGTGCACGTGCAATCCACGTAAGGGAAACATGTAGTACTTTTTTGTATTTTTTATTCATTTATTTACTTTTTGTCTTAGAATTTGGTGCAATTTTTAATCCATGGAAATTATTACTACTAATTACTATACAAAATTTGTGGTTGTGGTATGCAGATTAAGGATATATCCTCATCAAGGGAAGAAGTAAATGATGATATATCGAAAGTTGCACTCCCATTCAATCTATTACACACTTTCCATCACCTTCATACACTTTATTTGCGGGACTGTAAAGGTGTGGAGGTGGTCTTTGAGATAACGACTCCAAGTAGTAGAGAATCACCTCACAATACTCAACAACCACCAATACTCCCCTATCTTGAAGAATTATGGTTAAGCGGTATGAGGAGGATGAGTCATGTGTGGAAGTGCGATTGGAATGAATTCTTAATTCTTCAAAAACCACAGTCACAGTCCTCATTCCATAACCTCACAACCATATCAATGTACAACTGCAACAGCATCAAGTACTAGTTTTCACCTCTCATGGCGAAACTTCTTTTCAACCTAAAGAAAGTTGTTATATCGTGGTGTGCTGGTATTGAAGAGGTTGTTTCAAACAGAGATGATGAAGATGCGTCCATATATTCCCACACAACCACCACTTTCTTCCCTCATTTACACGACCTTGTCTTTTGGGGCCTCACAAATTTCAATGGTATTGGTGGTGGTGCCAATGGTATAACTACTAATATTCATGACCAGCTTAATGTATTTTTCCTATATATTCAGCAACTAAAATAAAGGTTGGTTAATTTTGTTAATTATATAATTAAAATTCTTATGTTTTTATTTTCAGCTATCTCAAGCTTATTGGTCCTTATGCCAATACGCTAGAGAGATAAGTATATACGATTGTGATGCATTGTCAAGTGTGGTTCCATGGTATGCTGTAGGACAAATGCAAAAGCTTCAGGTGCTGAAAATAATAAATTGCAAATCGATGACAGAGGTGTTCGAAACTAAAGATATCAACAAGAAGAGTGGTACTGATACTGGAAAGTCACTTCCAAGGCTAGAATATATTCCGATTCTCAAACTTCCAAAACTAAAGATCTTGAAAATTCAAGGGTGCAACCTTTTGGAACATATATTCACACTTTCCACTCTTGAAAGCCTCGCGGAACTCGAAGAGTTAGAGATAAAGGATTGTGAATCAATGACAGAGGTGTTTGAAACTCAAGAGATCAACAAGAGTGGTACTGATACCGGAAAGTCACTTCCAAGGCTAGAATATATTACGGTGCTCAAACTTCCAAAACTAAAGATCTTGAAAATTCAAGGGTGTAACCTTTTGAAACATATATTGACACTTTCCACTCTTCAAAGCCTCACGCAACTCGAAGAGTTAGTAGTGAAGGATTGCAAGGCAATGGAAGTCATTGTTAAGAAAGATAATGGAGAGCAAACAACAGCATCTGATGTGGTGGTCTTTGATCATTTGAAGTCCCTTATACTAGTCAATCTACCAAACTTTGTGGGTTTCTTCTTGGGGAAGAATGAATTCACATGGCCAGCATTGGAAAAGGTTGTGATCGTTGAATGCCCACAAATAACGGTGTTCACTTATGGTCAATCTACAGCTCCGAAGATTAACTTCATAAATACAAGCTTAGGCAAACATAGTGTTGAATGTGGCCTTAACTTTCATGTGACGACCACCTCGCATCAGGTATATTTTCTATTTAAAAATTTAGAAAAGAAAACACTACCCACCTTGCATAAGGCCTTGCTATAAATTATAATTTTCATCAGGATTACAACATATTTATTGGATCGAAAGTAATAAAATAGCAAATACAAATGGTTGGGTTATGTATGTGATCCATAAAACCCAAAATTGTAATAAAATTGGATTGTATTAGAACCGTATTGTACTCACATCTGGCGTTTTATCAATTAACCAACTTATACGTACAATTATCTCTGACTTAAGCTTGTGGTGCTTTTTTTTGACCTTGTAGGCCCGATTACCGAGTTATGAAAGTACAAGCTCATACCGCCCGACTACTATGGAACGGTTGCCTTGGTCTTATCATAATTTGATCGAAGTGGTAGTGGATATGGGTTATAAACCCAGTGGTGGACAGACTCTTTTCTCATCCGATAAGCTGCTACAACTGCAAAAGCTTGAAACTGTCCATTGTAGTGATTGTTGGGACATTGAGGAGATATTTGATTCACAAACTGTTGCTGAAATTCCAAACTTGAAACAAGTGGAATTAAAGTGGTTGGGAAGTCTCAAGTATATATGGAAGAGCAAGCAAGGGACAGTATTTAAGTTTCCAAACCTAATAAGACTGTCTATTGAAGGATGTCACAGTTTAGAATATGTAATTACATGTCCCATGGTTGGTAGTCTATTGCAACTCCAGGAACTACATATAGATTACTGCAGAAGTATGAAGGTAATTGTGAAGGGAGAAGAAGAAGAATGTGATGCCATAGCGAATGCTATTGTGGTGTTTCCTTGTCTAAAGTCCTTACAACTTGCCAGACTATATAGTCTCAAGGGATTTTGCTTAGGAAAGGAAGCTTTTGAATTTCCATCATTGGATACCTTGGTAATTAAAGAGTGTCCAAAAATGAGGGGTTTTCACCAAGGAAGATTTGTCTACTCCAAAGCTACACACAATTAGTATAGAGGGTAGGAAGTATAATATACGCAACAACAGGCCACTCAACTCCTTTTTTTAAACACCTTAAATACGAGGAGGGACTAAAGATGTAAAAGTTGATGTTCTTACACTTGACAACTCCTTCATCTTCTTCAATCCAATGGTCATTCAACGAGTCTCATCTCGATTCACCAGCAGAATCAGGATCTCTAGCCAATCATTCACGTGATCTGTTTTCAGGCAAGTTCAATTTATGTTTTTTATCTCACATGTAGTAATTGGGTATTTTGAATTGGAAGTATTTGATTTAGGGTTTAAGTCATAGCCTGATTGATTTCTGCATTTACGTATTTATTGAAAGTGTAAATTGTAATATACCGAATGTTTTTTTTTTTTTTTTTTTTTTTTTTTTTTTTTTCATAATATTATTCGTAAATTGTCTAACAAAGAGAATTAGAGAGCTGTATGATGCAGTAGGAGCGACGATTAATTGGATCACTTTTGGTGTTGTTCATCGCCTATATCGTGTGTTTTTATTGGCTACATAGTTACATGTGTTTGAATTTGGCAATGGTTGTATCTGTTGGAAATAAAAAGTGTGCCTTTAATCTTTAGTAACAGTTTAATTTATAACGGAATAATGACCTTTAGTTAAAACCAATAGGCTTGAAACTTCACTTATGGTAATCAAACCTTTTCCTAGTAATAGAAACAAGATAACTGGAGCAGGGGAGGTGGGGACTCACAAAAGTAAGTCAACTAAAATCAATTAGAAAACGTGCAGTGAGTACCTAGTTTAGCGTCCTATTTTAGGGAAGTTTTTATACCAATCTCATCTAGTGTAAGAAGAGATCAACAGCAAAAGGATCAGTCAACTGCCTAATCTTAGAATATATTGCTGTAGAAATAGTCGAGCGCAATAGTGAAAATAATATGCTCCAGTACTAGTGTCCCATGAATGTTGCAGCCTTTTCTTTTTGGGGTATCTCATTACGAACTGTAACATACTTATCTGATAAGTTTTCGTGTTAAAAAGACTTGTTTGGTCATCATCACAAATGAAGTGTTTTGATTTGGGTTCACACAAATATCATGTGTGTAGCAACTATACGAAGCTATTATTCTAATAATCAACTTGCAGGTTTGTAACAATGTCACAGTAATTGATGATCGAGGACCGATTGTAATTTCCCCCAAAATTTTGTATTGTCAAGAACCAAAATTACGTTTTTACAGAAACATAGATAGAAGTTATATTCATGATAAATTTAGGCGTATTGAATATGCATCCAAATGCCCGCGACTATTTACCTTATGTCTTGTTTGTCATATTTAATTGATTCAACGTGTGTGCTATTACAGGAACTTCAGAACACTACAGATATTCAACTCGCGTGCTCTTCAACGTGTGTGCTAATTCTTGGGAAGTTTGGGCATCAACATTTGGTTTCGGACAAGCAGATACATTCCGTTGGTCCAAAGGAAACAAGCTAGAGGTATGAACAACAGGCCCAAACCACATATATCTTTCATGTTAAAATTATGCGCAACAACACGTTTGTCACTGTGACAGATTCAAAAGGAAACAAGAAAATGGGAGCATCTGCTCGATCTTTAGCAAAGAAGGACCACCTAAAGTTATTTAAGTATACTGCTGAACATGTGTGAAGAGTTGCTAAAAGTAAGGCACTGAAGCCAGTGATAGTAAAGGTTAATGGGTTTACTCATTTCAAAAGAAAGAAGCTTGCAATTTTGGGTTTTGGAGAAGGATACAAAAACTCGAGATCTGACAAAAACCCGGTTGTATACATTGAAGACACGACACGAAAGCCGCATAATGGATGTCATCTCAGGAGGCAACTTATTTTTTGTGCTGATTGCAAAATGCTAGTTACAGTGCAATCAAGAGGCTGCTACTTGTTGTATATATGATTGTGTTCTTTTAGATATTCGTAGACTGATAGAAGCATGAACTTAGAATTTTTTGTTGAGTTAATCATTGTAAAGAAAGCTACAAACTGGCTTAATCGAAATTTTGCAACGCATTGGGTATGTTTCCTGGAAATTTTGAAAAAAGATAAATATCCAAACAAATTGTGTGAAATTGATAGCTTATTGTTGTACAAAGAAAAAGTTTGATACAATAACATTTTATCAACAAAAATAGAACATCTAAATGTGGCTATTTTGATTCATTTTCTGACAAAATAATTAAACTCGAGTAAATACAGTTAAAATTTGAAAGTAAGTGCACTAATATATCATCATAAACTACAACAAAATTTAACTAGAAAAGACAGACGGATAGATCGAGTGAGTTTATCGACATATTTAGATACACAAAAATTGCTTTACATTCCAACGACACACTTGATCAACTTGATGGCATGTAAATTAAGAAACACAAAACGAGATGCATTATCGACAATAACCAACAAAAAAGAACAAAAATACGAAAGTAAACCCAAATTAAATTAGTGATATAACTTGTACTCCATAGATAATATTCTCTATTTAAACTTTAACTATGGGAGTAGCTAGCTTTAAAATACAAACGCACTTAATGAAAAGATAACTGGTACATATAAATTATTATGTTTGATTAAAATCAATTCAACCTTCCATCCCATGTTCCAACATAGGCTAAAGATGTGAAATCTTCCTTGTTGAGAATAATCTTATGGAACTAATATAAACTCTACTCTTTTTAATATATGTTTTAACTTAGAAAAGTCTTCGTCCTAACTATGTATATACAACGATTGTTCGTTTATGTAACTAAATATTTACTTTAGTAGTCTTCTAATTATATCATCATTATCTATTCCGGTTGACCAATTAACATTTATGTACTGAAAATTTATTCGGCATACGTGATGATTACACATAGATACTAGAGTAAAATACACCGTCGTCCCTAAACTTGTTCAAAAACATCATCATAATGAGTCGTATCTTGGCTTTTTCTTCACCTTGAGTCCCTACTCCATGTTTGTGATCATGCTAAGTCCATTTTTCGTTATTCCCCCCCCCCCCCCCCCCCCCCCCCCCGTTTGACTGTTATTTTTTGGTCAACTTCCGTTTTACTTTTTGGCAAGAGGGCATAATAGAAAATTCTACTTTTGTTAATTATTTTGGTGGAGTATAACCTTAGAGGGTTGGGTACCGTCGTGCCTTGGCTAAAAAATGCTTTGGCAACAACTTATCACATGGCACCAAAAACCCACTCTCTTGTTGGCACCACAAAATGGGGTTCCGTGGTGTTTATATATATATATATATATATATATATATATATATATATATATATATATATATATATATATATATATATATATAATATATATATATATATATAACAGGAGGCGTTACACGTACATAATGCCACATAAATGCCACCTCAATGCCACATAATCAATTTCAATGCCACCTAATACGTATGCAATATTTGTTAATTAATTTTTATTTTTAAAAATTTCGTATTTAAATCCTTAATTAAAAATGTTATTGTCAAGATTCGAACCTTGGATTTGTTAGTTTTTCTGATAAGGATCCTTACCAATTATATATAACACACTTATTTAAATAAATCAAACTCTTATATATCTATACATTATATATAACAGGAGGCGTTACACGTAGATAATGCCACATAAATGCCACCTCAATGCCACATAATCAATTTCAATGCCACCTAATACGAATGCAATATTTGTTAATTAATTTTTATTTTTAAAAATTTCGTATTTAAATCCTTAATTAAAAATGTTATTGTCAAGATTCGAACCTTGGATTTGTTAGTTTTTCTGATAAGGATCCTTACCAGTAGACCAATTTATTTTTTGAGATATATCATCCAAAACTATAGATATAATCTTCAAAGGAATGTGTATACCGTATTTTTTAAAAGACATGTTTAATTTATAGAAGATATATGCATGGAAGGATAACTATGAGATTCCCTGCATCTACATTAATCTTCGGTATCCCTTCACATTCAAAACCCTAAAACAAAAATCCCCAACCAAAAAAAAAAGGATCCAGTGTCTTCCATTCCAAAATCAAATCAGAAACCCTAAGCAACCTCATATCACATCTCTTGAATGATTCTTATTCTCCAATTAGATGACTACTCTCATCCACTGTAAGTCATATTTTTTATTTATTTTAATATAATCTTGAGTTTATTATCGTTATTTTAAAGAAAAAACAAAAGTAATTTACCCCACGTACATTGATCTATTATATGTATGGTCTCTTTTTTCTTTTTTATTTGTTGTTGATGTCTTTGTTGTTACAGTTGACCGAAGAGAAAAATAGAAGAAGAAGGAGCTAATTTGTTAATAGGCACACCTGGTAGATTAAATGACATAATGGATCGTATGGAATATGGATATCTTGGATTTTCGTAACCTTCAGGTAAAGCTGGATATCATGTCTTCTGTATTTAATAATACTTTCTGTTACGTATGTTCTTAATTTCCTGAGCTGTTATGTTGATATTGTGTAGTTCCATGTTCCTTCCTATCTAATTTTTATGCACGTAGTTATATTTTTTTGATTAATTGCATTATGGAATTGTTGTTTATTTGTACATGCATATTGTTAAATGTTTTGTAATTGTAGGTTTTAGGAAGAGTTGATTAATGAAGGGATCATTCATCTGTTATATCAAAACACAGAAAGCAGATAGTTGTTTTCTTAATAAGCACTCCCAAACAACCTCCTTAAGCTATTAAGTTGTAATATTAGAATTACGAACACCCCCTTATTGAGTCGTTGATGTCAGTTGGCTTATTGTAATATTGTAATATTAGAATTTTTTACGTATGTGACAGTGAAAGTGAACTGAACTATTCAAAAGAAGGAAAAAAAAAAAAAAAAAAAGAAAAAAAAAAGGTTGAACTGAACTAATAAAACTAATAACGCTCGACGAGAGTCGGCCATAGTAATATAGTATGTTCAATCGGTAACCAACGACAAAACAATTGTTGTCAACCACGGACCCATAACAAGCCCGCCATTTCGACGGTAAATGCAATCAATTCTCATGGCAAACCCAGTAACAAAATAAAACTTAATGTTGTTCATATGAAAGTAACCTCGTCCCTTTTTATTTGCTGAAACGCATAAGAAACGTCGCGAGGAAGTCAATCTAATAGAGAATGATTATTAGGTTCCATTAACTTCTTGCCCTTAATCTCAATTTTATTATTTGTTTGGATGGGTTATCATCATCGCTGGTCATTTGAAACCGGAAAATTTATATTTAGATGGACAACGGAAGACATGAGTACAAAATTATGGATTAATAGCTGCCTTATTAACGCCTCCATTACTTTCAAGAGGATTTTAAATTTTATGATAGAAGAAAACACAACAAATATATATTACGGAGTATATTAAATATGTTTACAAGTACATATTCTCTTAAATATTTTTTTGTAAATGCAATATTCATTTAAGAAACTCCAAAATATTTTATAAATTTGATTTATATTCACAAAAATAAAAAACTAATCATATATGCAGCCAAATACGTGTGCTATTAAATTATTTGAGAAGGTGACTTGATTTGTACATATTATTATAATGTGTGAAACAACTATATGACGGACAAAATATTGCATATCTCTTTTTTCATTTTTTACAGATATTCACGTTTTTTCTGATATTGTTACACATCAAGAGAAAATAATATTTTTGTGGTGTTGCTTAAAACACATCAAATGAAGAAAAAGAAAAAAAAAATACTATTATGCCTTACTTATTATAAGTAGACTATTACATACTCCATTATTTTTCCTTCTACAAATTGACTATTCCGTACAATCAAAACCTTTTCATTCCCTGTATAGAATAAAATTTGAAAATCTGAAACAGAAAACAATGTATAATGTATGAGTTGAAAATTCTTATTGCCAGGAAAACTGAAACTTCGAAACGAGAAATAATATACACAAAATGAAAATTGAGAATTAAATTTTGATTCTTTTGTGTTGTATGCGTAAACACTTAACTATAATTTCATAATATAATTATTTATCGTTATAAATTTTGTGCCATAACAAATGACATAACAAATTTATCCGGTCAGTGAATTTTCAGTTTTACAGTTCCAACTTCCTAGCGCTCGTCTTTACCTGTTTGTATATAGTTAATTGAGTATGCATCTTTTATTGTACTATTCTAAATGGAATATCTTAGTGATTAACTATATACAAACAGGTAAAGAAAAAACAATTATCTTTGTGATTAATTATTTATTCACAAGTATTTGGGTACGAGGATACGAGCAGATGGAACTATTGGAGAGTATGTTAAGTAGTTCTCTTATTTTAATGCTAAAGTATGGATGCTTTATAATATATGTGCATAAGTTTATAGGTACAAGTGGAAAACATATGGAGAAATAGCTGTAGCTCGGTCAGCTATTGGCTCTGGATTAGTGGCTCATGGAATAACAAAGGTATGCAACAGATATAGTAATTTTTCTATTTGATTACAGTATGTTTTTATATGTTCGGCTTTACGTTATATCATGTTGCCATAGTTTAATAGGTGCGCAAGCAGCTTGCTATTTTGGCATCAAGTGTAAGTTTTGTTCTTCTATATTTTATAGTATTAAGAAGTACACGAACGGTCATGTTTACCTACATAGGTCGAAAACTATGGTTAACTCAAAAAAAGCAATCGTAGCAAAGAAAATAACTTTTACCTGTTTTGACCCGTTTGTCTACTTTTTTCAGTCGCTTATGTGTATGTGTTGCACTAAAAATTATTTGCTATTCATTTGGCCACTCTTTACTTGAAAATAAGGAGATTAGCCTTTTCATCCAAACACTATGAAGGTTAACGTGGCGATATCAGTTATTATACCAAGGAGTTGAAAGTGAGGCCTCTCACATTTTAGTGACGATAGTCACAAGCCATATACCTAGAGGCCACTCTTGAGTGGAAGTGAGTTTGTGGTGAAATGAGCCATTTCTATTCCCCAAAGAAGACCTTATCTGCTGATCGTGAAACAACTCAAAACCAGAATCAAAATTCATTAACATGAGACGTTATTCTACATTTACACACACTAAGTTTTTGCTCCTTAAGGATCTTCTGAAGTTGACCCCTGGTCAGTCACAGCTTCTTCCCTATCACGAGCCTCAACAGCCATATTAGCATTCGGCAACATTCCCATATGAGCAGGAAGCCTGGTAACAGGTAAGCCTACATTTTGTGAATCAAAGGTTGGGAAAAATGGATTCATCGGAGTACCAAAAAAACCTCTCTGCTGGTCCATTTGATGTGTTCCCTGTCTGAACATGTTTGCACGAACCATATTAGCATCTGAACGGATTCTCATATTGTGTTCCTGAACACCTCTTGGCATAAGGAAACCAGGATTACCAGATGGTTGTTCATAGGTTGTTACTGTGAATCTACCGCGTTGGAAAGTATGTGTATCACTGCTCGTGGCATGAAGAAACCAGTACCAGCTCTCATATGTAAACATAACCAAGGGGTACTGGTTTCTTCATGCCACGAGCAATGGTTCCCTTGTTCACAAATTATTTCCACTAGCTATATTAGGATTAGACCAAACTCTCATATTATGTTCCTGAACAGCTCGTGGCATGAAGAAACCAGTACCAGCTTGGGCCAATGGTCCCCTTGGTCTCAAATTATTTCCTCTAGCTATACCAGGATCAGACCAAACTCTCATATTGTGTTCCTGAACAATTCGTGCCATGAAAAAACCAGTACCAGATTGGGGCACTGGTCCCCTTGGTCTCAAATTATTTTCACTAGCTATATTAGGATCTGACCATCCATCTAAGATCACTAAGCATCATACCACATGACACTTCACAAACACTTCTATGTAATTCTACTAATGCAAAACCTATATACTCTGTATGATCCATAGCTATCTTTTTCTTTTGAACAGCGGAATGTTCCATAACTATCTTAATGTTGGAAATAGAGTTGAAGTAGTATTTAATTAATTGTTTTTTTTTTTTGTATGTTGAACGTGTAGAGTGATGGGGGAATGATTAATTAATATAGTGAAGTAGTAGCAAAGAAGAGTTGACAAAGTTTTTTATGTTTATTGATTTGAATATTGTATTTTGTCTTACCTACAACTTGACATTCCATATGCTATTTATACACTTGAATGTCGGTTGACTTTTAGTCGGTTAAACCGACTAGAGTCTTCTACATATTTCTTCTTTTTTACATATCATAATATCTTAGATTTTTTCTTACAACTTTCTAGAAATACATTAATTTAACACTCCTCCTTAATGTATTTCGATGTTACTCCGAGCATGTTGCGCAGGAACTTGTACTTTGGTCTTGGTAATGCTTTGGTGAAAATATCCGCAACTTGTTCTTCAGTCTTGCAGTAGTATAATTCTATCTCCTTTTTTGCTGAGACTTCTCGCAGAAAATGATACTTGATAGCTATATGCTTTGTTCTTCCGTGAAATACGGGATTCTTCGCCATTGTAATTGTAGACTTGTTGTCGCAGAATATTTGTGTAGCTTCATTTTGTTTCTCGCCCATATCTTCTAGAATTCTCCTTAGCCATATTGCTTGATTTGCTGAATTTGCGGCTGCTATATATTCGGCTTCTGCTGATGATTGCGCCACCGTATCTTGTTTTTTAGACGCCCATGAGAATACACCAGATCCAAGTGTGAATACGTATCCTGAAGTACTTTTCATGTCATCCACTGATCCGGCCCAATCACTATCTGTGTATCCATAAAGTTTTGACTCTGTAGTGGGCTTGTACCATATTCCATAATCCTTGGTGCCTTGCAAGTATCTTAATATTCTTTTTGCAGCCCCATAATGTATTTGAGTAGGATTTTGCATGAACCTGGATAGCAGACTAGTTGCGTACATTATGTCTGGTCTTGTTGCTGTTAGATACAGTAGACTTCCAATGAGACTTCTGAATCTTGAAGCATCTGCCTTTTCAGATCCATCTTTTTTCTTCATCTTCTCGTTAACGACAAGAGGTGTGGCTACGGTTTTACAACCGTATAGTTTAAATTTTTTCAGGAGGTTTTCAGTATATTTCTTTTGACATATGAAGATGCCATCATTTTCTTGACTAATTTCGATGCCAAGAAAATAGTGCATCAATCCAAGGTCGCTCATCTCGAATGTCTTCATCATGTCTTTTTTAAACTCTTGTATCATTCTCTCATTATTTCCTGTATAAATAAGATCATCAACATACAATGAAAGAATGAGAGTGTCAGAGTTACCTTGGGTTTTGATGTAGAGCGTAGGCTCACTTTCGCTCCTCCTAAATCCAGAACTTGTGAAGTAGCTGTCAATACGACTATACCAAGCTCGTGGAGCCTGTTTAAGTCCATATAAAGCTTTCTTTAGCTTTAGGACCTGATCTTCTTTTCCTTTTTTGACGAATCCTTGTGGCTGCTCCACGTATATTTCTTCTTCAAGAAACCCATTTAGAAATGCTGATTTTACGTCTAGTTGATGAATCTTCCACCTTCGTTGAGCTGCCAATGCCACAAGTGCTCTTATAGTATCAAGTCGAGCTACAGGTGCGAAAGTTTCGTTGTAGTCGACTCCAGGTTGTTGTGAGTAGCCTTTAGCCACCAACCTTGCTTTATGTTTTTGTATGGAACCATCGGGGTTAAGTTTTGTTTTGTAGACCCACTTAACTCCAATGATTTCTTTATCTTTGGGAAGATCTACTAACTCCCATGTGTTGTTTTTCTCGATCATTTTAATTTCTTCATTCATCGCCAGCACCCATTTTTTGTCTTTGGCTGCACTTTCATAGCTTTCAGGTTCTACAGATGTGAAGTTGCAAGTCTCATGGACTTCAGGGCAAGTCTCATAGATTTCAGTTAATGCTTTGACTCTTCCAAGTGCTGACTCCGGACTTGAATCTTCTTGCTCCAAAGGTAGTGCTGTTGACGGAGACATTGGTGTAGCTGGACTCGTTTCGCCTGTACTTGTACTTTCTTCTCCTCCAGAATGCTGAATTTGTGGTGTTTGTTCAGCTGGAGTCTCCATAGATATCCGTGGTAGATATGTTTGTTTTTCAACTTTGTCTTTCTCCCAATTCCAAGAAGCGTCTTCATCAAACTCCACATCTCTGCTGATCACGAGCTTTTTGGTCTTCAAGTTATAGACTCGATAGCCTTTTGATTTTGAGCTATAGCCCAAGAATATTCCTTTATCTGATTTTTCTTGGAGCTTGTGACGTTTTTCTTTTGGAACATGGATGTAGCAGATACATCCAAATACTCTTAGATGTTTTGCTGAAGGTTTCTTTCCACTCCAAGCTTCAATTGGAGTTTTATTTTCCACAGCTTTAGTTGGACATCTATTTAGCAAGTATACAGCCGTGTATACAGCTTCAGCCCAGAAACTGTTTGGAAGGCCTTTTTCATGTATCATTGTTTTGGCCATTTCCATTACAGTTCTGTTTTTACGTTCAGAGACACCATTTTGCTCAGGAGCATAACCAACTGTTAGTTGGCGATTAACTCCTTCATCTTCACAGAATTTATTAAATTCTTTAGAGGTGTATTCCGTTCCTCTATCGCTTCTTAGTGTTTTTATGAAATGGCCACTTTTCTTTTCAACGAAAATTTTGAATTTTTTGAATATAGTAAAAACTTCTGATTTTTCACGCATGAAATAAACCCAGGTCATTCTAGAATAATCATCAATAAAGAGGATAAAGTACCTGGATTGATTTTGAGATGGGATCCTCATTGGTCCACATACGTCAGTGTGTACCAACTCTAGTATTTCCCTTGCTCTCCAAGCTTTGTCACGAGGGAAAGGTTTTCTATGTTGCTTGCCCATCATACAGCTTTCACATGTGTCAGTGATTTCCTGTATGCTTGGCAAGTCCCTCATCATATTTTTCTGTTGAAGAATTTTTAGTGCGTGAAAGTTGAAGTGGCCAAATCTTCGATGCCATAGCCATGATTCATCTACTTGAGCTTTCATGGCTGTGTCTCTGATATAATGCCAGCGAAGTGGAAAATTTCTATTTTCCATTCGGACTTCGGCAATTAATTTGTTATTATTTTTCTTATCACGAATGACGCATGACTCATCTTCAAAGTGAAGAGAGTAGCCATGCTCCATCATTTGTCCAACACTTAGCAAATTACTTGCTAGGCTTGGAACTAGAAGAACATCATTAATGGATCGAGTACTGTTATTAGTTTGAACAGCTATCGTACCTTTTCCTTTTGTATCAACGAGTGCTCCATTTCCCAATTTGACACGGGACTTTACTGTTGTGTTGATGCTGCTGAATAACTTCTCGTCTCCGGTCATGTGGTTACTGCAGCCACTGTCGATGAACCAAGTATCTTCTTTTTGCTCGTTCGCAACATGGCATGCATAGAATAGCTGCTTGTTGTTTTCCGGTGTATCTTCGTTTTCTTCCGTGTAGTTAGCTCGAAGATTTTGTTTTAAACGACAATCTTTCTCCAGATGTCCAAATTTTTTGCAGTTGTTGCATTTTGGTTTTCCTTTGTGGAAACAATCTTTTTCCAAGTGGTTTGTTTTTTCACAAATACCACATGGAGGATAACTTTTTCTTTTTTGGTCAAACCCGGTTCTGGGTTTTTCTCTTCCTCTTGATTTTTCTTCAAAATTTCTTTTTCCCCCATTATTAGATTTTTGAGACCTTATTTTGAGTTTAGACTGAAAGGCACTTTCAAGTGAGTCATCACTTCGCCGACTCAGTCTAGCCTCATATGCTTCAAGAGAGCCAATTAGTTCTGTTACTGAAAGAGTCTCAATGTCTTTTGACTCTTCAATAGCAGTAATGACATGATCATATTTATCAGTCATTGTGATTAGTACTTTTTGAACTATTCTTTTATCATTTATATCATCTCCATAGGCTCTCATTTGATTTACTATCTCTTTAATTCTAGAGTAGTAATCTTTTACGGTCTCAAAATCTTTCATTTTTAAATTTTCAAAATCTCGTCTTAGAGTTAGAAGTTTGACGGATCTCACCTTGGCACTTCCTTGAAACTCTTCTTGAAGAATTTTCCACGCCTCTTTTGCTGTCGTAGCTCCCATGATTCGTGGAAAGATAGATGGCGTCAAGGCTTGTTGAATGTAGCCTAGAGCGGCTGCATTTCTCACAACATTTTTGTTATGTTGTTCTTGTTGATCCGCGGGCAGAGTTTTGACATCTTTTGGAATTTTAAATCCGTCTTCAACAATATCCCACAAGCTTTGAGCTTGGAAATATGTCTTCATTCGGATACTCCAAAAATCATAGTTATCGCCATCAAAGATGGGAACAGGAATCTTGTATGCACCAGCGGTAGTCATGGTATACTTGAATAAACGCCCGATCTAGCTCTTGATACCAATTGTTGGAAATAGAGTTGAAGTAGTATTTAATTAATTGTTTTTTTTTTTTGTATGTTGAACGTGTAGAGTGATGGGGGAATGATTAATTAATATAGTGAAGTAGTAGCAAAGAAGAGCTGACAAAGTTTTTTATTGTTTATTGATTTGAATATTGTATTTTGTCTTACCTACAACTTGACATTCCATATGCTATTTATACACTTGAATGTCGGTTGACTTTTAGTCGGTTAAACCGACTAGAGTCTTCTACATATTTCTTCTTTTTTACATATCATAATATCTTAGATTTTTTCTTACAACTTTCTAGAAATACATTAATTTAACACTTAAAGATCCATATATACTCTGTATGCAAAACCTATCTATGTAATTCTACTAATGTAATTCTACTAATGCAAAACCTATATACTCTGTATGATCCATAGCTATCTTTTTCTTTTGAACAGCGGAATGTTCCATAAATATCTTAAAGATCACATATGCATTCTCTACAAATCTAATCACTAATAATTAATGCTAACTGATGACCCATCCGGCCCATCTATAATCACTAAGCCTCATGCCTCTAATCTATAGAAGTTCATGTTTAGCATTCCAAATTCATTCCAACGTTCCATACTTCGATACAAAGTTCCTCATCATTGTCCGTTAAAAGTGGACTTTTTCCTAAGACGTTTTTTGTGCTATATTTGCACCAAAAAAAAAAAAAAATCTTCTATACATTACTGCACAATCTTACTTTGCTAAAAAATATGACATGGGTCTTAGCTTGTTATCATAATTCTTCATCTAAAAACTACAATTTAAATGATTAGCATATTATGTGCATAGGTTAACTTGTCTCAACAACTCCACCACTAAACTGCCTACATCGCGTAATCATGTAAGAATATGAAAAAAATGCATCTATTATAGTACAAATTCATCAACTCATGCCTATTATATAACAAAGTAACAATAACACCAGTTTATCAGCATTCCTTTCAAGTCAAGCCTTAAACACTTATGCTGCCTACATATAATCACCACTATTATCAAACAGGACAACCTAACTGGCTAAATATCTATATATCCTATATGATCTATAGCTATGTCACAGATCACATGATGCGTTCTCTGCAAATCTAAACATCTATATGAACAATTAAATCATAATTAATGACCACTTGGACCCATCTAAAATCATTGAGCATCATACTTCTAAAATCTTGAAATTCTGAATTGCCATTCCATTTTCATCCAAGTTCCAACTTCAATACCAAGTTCCTCATCATTATCAGCTAAAGCACAATGGATATCGAAGTACCTCAAAGTGATGTTATTTTCTTTCTAAGAGTTTCCTGTGCTATAATAGTTCAATTAAAGTAAACTCTAATATTTGCAGAAAGCATCTTCTACATAGTACTACACCGGGTCTTGCTTTTTTTTATATCATATTGCTTTGAAGCATGAAAATTATGACTTTGAATAATGATCTTATTATGTCTAAAGGGTACCTTATTTCCACGATTTAACTGCCTACATAACTTTATCATGTGAGAAAATGAAAAAAAAAAAGCATCTATGATGATGCAAATTCACCAACTGATACATATATTAAATGCAACAATTTAACTATAAAACCAATTTATCCACATCCCTTTCATGTCAAGCCTTCAATAATTGTATGCAAGCTACTAATCCTCATCATTATCTAAGTGGACAACCTAAGTTCTTATCCAGGTCATACTTCATGAGTAGATAACTTCATCATAAACTCTTAATCTAACAATCATGATGATTTTGCACTATAATAATACACATAAAATTTCTTATACAATCTAGTTCAGTTATTTATACAATGAAACAGATATCATTATGTTTTAACAGCTTGATATATAAATCAATAAATTGACATTACATGATATGCAGGCCCAAAAGCAACCCAGTCGCTTTAACCTGATCCAGAAGTGGTCGATTTTTCAACTAATCTTGACTAACCTCAATCACACCCGTAGGAATCTCATTCCTACCTCTCTTCCCTGGAACCCTTGTCACATTTTGCACTACTTCTGTCATCGATACGTCTCCCCCCACTAAACTCCCACCCGACCTATCCACCCATTTACACTCATACCGCCCATATCCCCCATATTCACTTGAAGAAGTTGCTGGACCATAACTACTATAACTACCATAATCACTATCATTTCCTGGCGCAAGTGGCCCGTAACTCGAATTATCGTAATTTGCATAAGCCACATTATTAACATTCGCATCATAATTCGCATAGACCACATTATCAACATTCACATTCTCATACCCTTCATAACTACTATAATCATAATTCGTGTAATCGGCATTTAACGTCACATTCTCATTAGCAATCTCCCAATCAAAATATCTCAACTTACTTTCACTAATTTTTCCTAACTTTTATCCACATTCGACAAACCTGGAACCTCACCCTCCAAAATAGACCGCCTCCCAGTCCCAGAACCCGACAACCCCCCCCCCCCCCCCCCCCCACACACACACACACACACAAGCGAACCCGAGTTTAGCGGAGCCGGAATACTCGACAAAAAATACTTTTTGGAAAGGCTGTGAGAACCAATCGTTCATAAATCATCAAAAAATTGTTTAGATTGTTAAAATTGACCTAATTTTGTCACCAACTGCTAATAGAAAATAGTAATATTCTTCTCAATGTAGTGTTGTTCCTTCAAATTTTGTCACCAAACCTATATTTTCTACAACCAACATATTACTTCTAAATCTACTAAATGGACAAAGCAACAATTCATATTCATGCCATGAAACACAGACAACAAAATCGGAAATAGTCTCACAGCTAATGCACATATCTGATTATAAGGCTGTTTTGCATACACCATCAAAATAAGCTTGGGTGACAACCGCCCATTTAGGGTATTACAAATGCATCTATCGACTGTGCCAAGTGAAAGTTGTAGTGATCTTACAACCAAATGCGGGAAAAAAGGATACTCTCACAGCATATTAAATTATCACCTCTAAAACTGATGACCAGAACAATTATGATAGCCAAGGACCTATGGCATATCTATAATTCTATCAAGGTTGATGACAACCTAAGAGGAAAAAATCTCATTTTAAGTGTGCAATTTTATGTAGGCTGAAATGAACTTTTCCACATAGACCGACACAGTAAAGGTGCAAACAAACACCATTTTTCGTGATATTTTGTTATAAGCGATTATGTAAGCCAGTTTATTCCAAATTGAAAAGTACTCATTAGTAAAATAAAAATATTAACATCATGAACAAAATACTAAACTTACAGGTATCTCAAGTGCAACGGGATCTACAGGTCAGTTAAAGGGATCAGATGCATCGAATGCCATGGTCTTTTTGATCACCTACGTCACAAAAAACATGACCCGTAAGTATGAATCCAAGATGCAGAAACAATACACAATTTGTTTCTTCAAACTAAAATCATAAGATATAATAAACCATACCGCTAAAGAGGCAGTCAGTTCTGACTGCTTGTATTCCGGATTCTGATGTGGCAGGCTACATTTTCCTCAAAATCCACGACAACATGAGGTTGCGCCATCTGTAAATTGTTAATCGAGTTATATGCTAAACTCCTAGTCATATTACCTATACCACCAGCGTCATTTGATTCTCCTTAATGACAACTGTGATGATTATAGTAAGTGCATTTGTATAATCGTTGCCCAACCCCAACTCTGCATATCAATAATAAAACAAATCAGAACCTGGTTAAACTCTACATATGATAAAGAATTCAAGTGAGAAAGCAAGAAGAGACACACTAAATTTCATACCGTCTTAGATGCCAACAGCTCCAATAAGGAAAGAACATATCCCAAAATGAACAAAGTATCATCCGTAGCTGATTCTGTACCGTCATCCTGACATTGTTACAGCAACCACTATTGTAGCACCAAGACCAGCCATCCAACTGTCCATTATTGCCGTAGATAGAAGCTGAAACTGACCCGTCACCCCACCTACAACATCCCAACCAGTTAATATCATTTATATTGATGAATCACACTTATATATCATTTATATTGATGAATCATTATGATTGTGCAGCCAGTACAGTATGAAAGTACATGTTGTTTCTTATCTATTAATCAAGATAACTTGAAAATGTTTCACGCGCTGATCTTGGAAACATGCTGCATATTATTTGGTAATTTCAATTTATAATTCAAACTGAATCATCTTTTTATAAAATACTGACAAATACACATATTTACCAACTTTCATCCAGAAGAGCAAGGATTCCACCCAGGTTTCTAAAGCAACCAAAACCATAATTAGTTGATTAAACATACTGCAAATTTTTTTTAGCAAAATAACTTATTATAAGCGAATGTGTTTCAACAGGCACAAACCTTTTCAATCAGATCTAAAGTGTTTTGATTGTCCTCAAAGTGTATTTAACACCACACACGAACTTGCATAACTCAAAGATCGAAAATGGTAATTAAAAGTTAAATGTGGACAAATATCTGTTGCTACTACCGTTAACAATGGAAGTCGTAGTTGGTATAAAACGCATTAAAAGATCGTGTCTTTTGCAGAAAAAAGGGGCTTTCATATACGAATAATTAAGTTGATACTTATGACTGGTAGTGAATGATGTTAAGAGATTACCCTTGCAATGAGAACTTGGACGCCAACAAACTTGTCGTCCCAAGAGAACATGCATCGAGTTCCACCTATATATGTGGCATTTGCGATGAAATCTGCATAGATTTTATTGTTTGTGGCACGGTATAACCATGCCGCTGCCCATAATAGCTCATCCTGTAATTTGTTTTAAAGTGTAATTGAGCATGTTCGAAGGATACGCTGCTCAAAATATGAGAATTAAATACGTTAGCTTTACCTGATATCCACTACTTGGGTAGAAGTGTCTGGCAGCTGGTATAGTATCAGAGTAAACTCCAGGATTACATTGTATTTTTATAAGATCAATGGTTAACAATCTTATATGGTACATACAATGCAACTGTAAAAATTATCAAAATAACAAACTTTGATCTAGCGTGTAACAACTTTTTGACAATTGTCAAGTTTTTTGTTGGAGGTTGGAGTAACTTTATCGCTCACATCGTACAATCGAACACTGTCACCAAAAACATCACTAACTTTAGTCTCAATCACTAACAACCTGACAGAATGAAACTTGTCCTGGTCAATAGCTTGAGGGGAGCAATTTGAAGCATTTAAGAGTGCTTGATGCTCAACAACATATTCTTTATTCGCATTCAAGAAAAACTCACTTTGATACGTCACCTGAAATTGTAATTTTATTAGAAAGAATGTAGCAGCGTTTACATGTATGTGTACATAATTATTAACACATCCAGATGCGATAATGTACAATTAAAGGAAATAGAGGTGCATACATCACCAACATAGTGACAAATGGTGAAATCTTTTTTAGCCAGGTTTGGTTTATTGAAACGTTTATGATCTTTCAACGTCCGATAACGCTTTTCTCTAAATGTTTCACGCGCTGATCTTGGAAACATGCTGCATATTATTTGGTAATTTCAATTTATAATTCAAACTGAATCATCTTTTTATAAAATACTGACAAATACACATATTTACCAACTTTCATCCAGAAGAGCAAGGATTCCACCCAGGTTTCTAAAGCAACCAAAACCATAATTAGTTGATTAAACATACTGCAAATTTTTTTTTAGCAAAATAACTTATTATAAGCGAATGTGTTTCAACAGGCACAAACCTTTTCAATCAGATCTAAAGTGTTTTGATTGTCCTCAAAGTGTATTTAACTCCAGTCTATTTCCTCCTTTGTATATTCTTATAGCTACACCTAAAAAACTTGTTGAAAAAGAAATTATAATATACAATAGACAGATTAGGCGTATAGGCTGATATTGATTAGCAAAAAAATTACATATGTACTTGAACATACTGAGGCAAGGCCTAATTAACTTAACATACCTGATTGAAATGTTCTCGTGAATATTATCAGTAGCACCAAATGTTTATATACTCCCAATAGTTATCGCTACTGGTAACCATGCATGCTGCTCCCCATAACAATTCATCCTGCCAAAATACATGTAAATATTAAATTAAAATAAAGCAGACACCTTGCCTTCAAAGGAAGAAAAAAATAGTTAGCCGCATAAAATAACATCTTATAGATAAACAACCAATGAATCTAAAAGAAAGATAAAAAACTTAAATAAGGACTCTTATTAACTTAATTTTAACAGTTTCTTACAAACCTGTGATGAAGAAAACAAAGAAATCCGTAAATAAGTTGCATTCATAACTAAAATTCAAGACAAATGTGATACCTTGATTGTTGTTGTGTTCTAGGGTTGCAGAATGGATTTGTTTTAGGGTTGCACAATGTTACGTAGAATGAGATGGATGAGTTGGGCCGGTTCTTTTCATCTATTTTATCTAATATAATAAGGTTTTGTACAAGTCCTATTAAGCATCCCGCATTAAAAATTCGTTTAATGCTCTGATGTGGAATTCCTTATTTAGCTTCAAAGTACAACACCAGCCCTGCACAACACTATTTGTGTAAAGTAGTAATTATGTTCATTATTTAGCTTCAATTGAATAATACGCTCCTTCCTCTCCTTCCTCTCCACGCAAATCAGTTTCAATTCCTCCCATTGACCTTCTTCTCCACGCAAATCTATTTGTGTAAAGTATTAATTATGTTCATTAAAAATCAGTTTCAATTCCAATACTCCAAATCTCCATTACGCTCCTCTAATACACGAAACTGTTTCCATAAATCAAAAAAAGTCATTTGATGATAATAATCAAAATAATCACTTCCTCCTTACGTTTCGGTTTCATCTATTTTTTTAAGCCGATTGATAGAGATGTTGATTTTGTTATTTTTTAAATGTGTAAGTTATTTATTTTTTTATATTTTGTTTCAATTTCGTTTCGAATTGTTTGTTGCATATGTTCTTTTATGCTGATTAATTATAGTATGTTCATAAATTACTAAAGCCTTAAATAATTCGCATTATAATCAATTTTGTATGAAACCCTAACAATTTTAGTATTTGGGGAAAATTGTGAAAAATTGGGGAAAATGATTTTCGTATGCAATAATAATGAATTTGTGGTAAATTGGTGAAAAATGGGGAAAATGCTTATCATAATGTTATAAAATTGAATTTCGTATGTTTTAATGTTATAAAATTGATAATTGGGGAAAATGGTTATAAATATTAAAATAAATTTGTATGATGATCAGAACAATTAGGAGAATACTTTCCTAATTTATGTGTATTTAGACTTTCCTAAATGTAGTTACATTTCTGTCTATATAATGTATGTAAGTTGTATTTTCTTTACCACATTAGCCTTTCAAATTATCACTTTCAACAAGCATAACAGCCATGGCTACATATGTTGCAGGGTTTATCAATGACTTATCGGCCGTTAAAGACAACATCAAACTACGCGTGTGAATAGTAAGATCTTGGATGCAGGACGTTTATGGCAAACAAGGTTTGAAAAACATGGAATTAGTGATTATGGATGAGCAAGTAAGTTTATTATTATAACTTAAGGTTAACAATTAATCCTACAACTCAGTTACTAAACTGTTTGTTTTTTGTATTGGATTTGAACAGGGCACTAAGATGCAGGCTACAATGCGTATGGCATTGGTTAATGGCTTTAAGAACAAGGTTGAAGAAGGAACTGCTGTTACACTATCTCGATATAGTCTTGGGGAGATTCAGCCCAAGTATCGCATGGTCAACAAACCACTTCGTCTCAGTTTTTTGTCCAACACAATCATTGAACCGTGTCCTGATTTTACCGGTTCTGTTTATGGGTTTGATTTTAGAGCATTCAGAACAATAGCCGATCTGCAACAGGAAGAAGACGGCCAGTTTGGTAAGTAATATTTGTTCCTTTTTCTTATACTAGCCTCTATCTGTATAACCGCATCATTATATAAAAATTTACATATTGCTTTGTATTTATAATTATGTAGATGTAATTGGACATGTGGTTGCTTGTGACGATTTGGACAATTACGATAAGAATGGCAGATCAGGCAAAAAGAAGCCGTTGACCCTTGCTGATGTCGAGTTAGTACAACATCTTTGTAGTGTTTTTCTTATTTTTTAATTCTATTTTGGTGTTTTTCTTATTTTCAATGTATTTGCAGTGGTAACGAACTCATATGCACTTTGTGGGGTGCATATGCACAGCAGTTTCAAGATTTTGTTGATGCCTGCCCCAACCGTGGTAAAATCATGTTAATTCTTCAATTTGGCATGATGAAGATCTGGGACGGTATATCTAATTTATTTTACATATGATATTGTCCTATATGTTAAGACTCCGTTAATCTTATTCAATATTGTTTACAAATAGGCAAAATGGGAGTTCAAAACGCCTATAATGGGACAAGGCTTTTCCTGTTCAACGGCAACGAATTCATTCCAAAAGAAGAATTTATGGATGTGGAGTTCTATAGGCTAAGGTCTGCTTACAATTTACCGGATTATAACGTCCTTTAAATCCTATACATTTGTTTTTATGTTAAAATAGTTAGTTATTTTGTTTTTTCAGATTGTTTGCTGATAAGGATCAATCAAAAAGTGATAATACGGCTTCCTGTATCTCAATTCAATCTAAACATTCAACTAGAGATGAATTCCTGAATAAGTTGCAGGTCAAAAACATTGTAGAACTTCTTGATGTGGATCAGGTTTCAGTTTCTATACCATCATCCTTTTATAAAATATACGAAATGCTATAATAAACTAAATATTGATTGACACCATTTTCAGGGTAAGGCAAGCGTAATTGTTGGAACAATAATTGCTATTCATGAGGAAGAGGGATGGTGGTACCTCGGTTGCCGGAAGTGTAATAAAAAGGTTGTTAAAGAAAGTCAGTATGTTGACCTTGAGACCGAAACCAAAAAGACATTTGGATATCAAATACCTAATGAGTGGAGATGCACCAAATGTGATATGATCGTTACCGGCATCAAAACTGAGTAACTATTTTATCATCATCTCTTACTAAGTTGCCTGTAATAGTAATACGACAGATAGTTGGAACCATCGCCTTACTAATTTTGTGCATTTTTATTTTGTGTTCAGGTTTCGTCTTCAAATTAGAGTTCAAGATGAATCAGGAACGATATCGTTGTCGCTCTTTAATGATGAAGTGCAGGCAATGGTTGGTAGGTCTGCCTACCAGCTTTGTGACAAGTATGGATGCAAGGTAATTAAAAAGTTTGATAATATATTTAAATTAACAACGTTCTTGGTTAATACAAGATAATGATGCCCAAAATTATTGTGTTTTGTTCCATGTAGAATGCGGAAGATCAAGTATTCCCAAAAGAGATCACCAACTTGGTTGGAAAGAAGTACGCTTTTAAAGTTGCCATCGACGAGCTCAATGCCAAAAAACTATTGCCTGTCTTCACTGTGCTCCGTCTTACGGACGATGCTGATATTTTGAACTCTGTTGTTGCCATTGCAACTCCGGTGAAGGTAATGATTTATGAGACATAAATTGCTATAACGCATACTCCATTATGATTGTTGTTCAGTCTTTAACAATTAACTGTTAAACAGGATGCCGATGCGACAAGTTCTGCAGTGCCTCACATAACTCCGTTGGTATGTGCTTCGTATTTTTTAATAAATTCATTTTATAAGACTCAGTCATACCTAATATGTTTTGATGTTGTTTTCATATCCAGGATCTGGAATCTCAAACCGATGAAAATACTACGCCAGTTGGTAAACTAAATAGTTGCAAACGTGCATCCGATGTGGATCATGAGAGTGATGGTTCAAGCATGAAAAAACAGATTCTCGATATTAAGATTGAGAAAGAAGCTGTGGATCATGAAAGTGATGGTGCAAGCTTGAAAAAACAGATTCAAGATAGTGAGATTGAGAAAGAAGCTGCTAAGTGAAGATCGATCAGTCATAATAAATAAATGCAACTATTTTGCATTTACAGACATTTTTTTCAGACTGTTTTATTTTGACTATGTTTTTCTGCATATTTTGGACAATTACCTGCCTACTATTTTAGACAATTTGGATTGTCTTTGCATATGGGGAGTCCCATTCATAATTTATGAACATTATCATTTTAAATTTTTATGTCTAATGGTTGGTAAATTCTGTATGTAACTTTTTAAAATGCAGGTAACACTTCTCTTTTATGTATACAAGGCATGCTTTTCTTTTCTGCTATTCGTTTTGCAGATTTTTGTTAGGCATCATTTGTCGTGCAAGAATACTCAACACATTGAAGACATACATCTCCTCAGTGCATAGCAACTTCTTCTATAAGTAGTTAGTTTTGTATAAATGTTGTTTGCAAACAACAATCATTACATTTACAATTTTGTAAGTAGATTGAAGTAGTTGGTGTACTTTTGTTATACTCATATTTAATTTAAATAAATCCTTTGTCATTTTCATCTCAATTGTTTAAAAAATCAACCTAAATCAATCAATAACCTAATAATTGACCATTTGAACTTTTAACTAATAAACTATGGTAATGATCAATTACTTTGAATACATGTAGAACAAATAATCACGTGATCATTGCTAACGTATCATAAACTTTTGCCTAAACATCATAAATCTGTACTATTCGATATACTCGATTAGTGAAATCCCAAAATAGATTGATTCAAATCAGCCATCTTTAAGCATAAATAAAACAAACACAATAATAGATTCACTACACTTAATTTCTGTATGACTGTAAAACACTACCTTCTTCTTCACACAAACACAACCATGATGATGCTCACAAACATATACATTAAGAACAAGAGATGTGGTAAATAAACAAATCGAGACTTTTTGGTACTTTGGACACACACACACTCTTTCTCTGTTATTTTGAAAATGAGACACACACCAATAATGCAGAGTGTGTGTGTGTGGCTAATATAATACACAGCCAATCCAAAGTGGGCCTTTGGATGGGCTTTAAATGGACCTTGTGTGGGCTTTGTATTTGCACTACACTTATACACTTTGCACTTCTAACACTAATGCTACAAGCCCACTCTACTTAGTACATATTACACTTGACACAAAAGTTTTACATAAAACAATGACCATCACTTTTGCAATTAACTAATTTAATTGCTAACAATCTCCCCTAAGGGATGGTCATTTCAATGATGCTCCCGTGAATGGTCTTTTGCATTTGATGTCTTGAACTTCGTGTGTCAATGTATAATATACTTCGTTCAATGTTCCTTCATGCACTGTGATCTTCAAAGTATCGTCTTCTGGTCGATCCTGCCTTGATCTACTTCTTCTGTCCGGATGCGTCGTCGTTGTAGATGATGATGGTGGATGGACTTTCGTCGGTACCTGCATAAGACAGTTAGCAATAAATCGTCCAGCGGCCATCATGTCGTGAGGCAAGATCCTTGGATCTCATTAAGACTCATACAACTTGTATCCTTTTGAGTGAACACAAGTGTATTGCATAGGAAGTGTTCCTAAGAGATCTTTGATGAATCTCATGTCTCTAGACTCAATAATGTGCGTTTTGGTTTTAGTCATCGGAGGCATGGAGCAGAGTGCCACCTTTTCAATATCAACACATCTCGGAATGAGAGGTCGATAGATTATGTAGTGTTCTCCGTGAGAAAATGAAACAAATATCTTTTAAGAGATATCTGAGTGGATAGGAGGGGTGGTGCAGTGCGTCACTGGGTCCATGACGTCTTGTCTTCAATACCAGTATCACCTTGGTGAGTACCGATAGCAGATGTATTCACCCGGTTTCTGTCCTAAGTTTTTATGGAGGGCTATTTCTTTTCACCCTTACAAAAACTTTTCTTTTTCATTCTTCAACCCCTTCTTTCTCCTTTCTCATTATACTCCTTTTTTCAATCTTACCTAAGGACTTCTAATGCTAAGCTATTGGAATTGTCCTTGGGCAGATCCCTCCGGTTCTGGCGGATCATTGGACATAACCTAACCATAATCACCTTATTACTCCATGATTATCCTAGATTATTTGTCACATGCCATTAAACCTTGTGAAAATCTCTCAACGTGTTTATGAGAAAACACATTTTGTTAACACATCGAGAGTTTTACATTTTTGAAACACTCCCCCTTCACATGTGCTCATGCATTTTTTAAATAAATTGCACATGTTGGGTAGAGTTCGCACATTTGAAATGATCGATTTTCAATGAACATGACCTTCGCGAGACACGCTTACATCACTAGTTAGACTAGTTTGAAATTATTACCCGTCCTGGTCATATTCAAAGATCATCTCTCGAATTGGTACATTCTACTCAGACAAATCCTTTGCGAGACACGCTTACATCACTGGTAAACCAGCTTGAAATTATTACCCGTCCAGGACATGTCTTTTCGAG
This sequence comes from Artemisia tridentata subsp. tridentata, assembly GCA_021014915.2. Lineage (NCBI taxonomy): Eukaryota > Viridiplantae > Streptophyta > Magnoliopsida > Asterales > Asteraceae > Artemisia > Artemisia tridentata. Next base: position 415,375,019 of record CP139505.1, read on the forward strand.
AACGGACATTTAGTTTCGTCAATTCGAGGGTTCATGCTGAGTCTTTTTTGAAGAACTCGTTTTGAGATTCAAACGATAAAACTTCTTTTAGATCACATTTTAATCACGTCCTCTCCCCCATATTTATAATAAACACCTAATCTCCCCCTCAAAAATAGCATGAAGTGGTATTTTTGAAAACAGTTGATTAAAATGAAACTTTTAGTGGAGAGAAGGACTGATTTTAGCATGAAAAATGGAACATTTTCTTTTTCTGCTCCCCCTTAATCAGAGCAAATGATTAAACTTTTAAGTTTAAAAGCATTTAGAGGTCTTTGAGGGAGTCGTTGTGAGCACAAAATTTATAAGAAGACTTTGAAAAATCTTTTGAAACAATTTTGATTAAGTGCTCACGGGTTTTAGCTTTTCGCCATTAACATTGCGAGTTCTGATCGGAAATAATCAGAAGTCATTCAATGTAGCCTTTATTTGAAACCTTTTCCGGCATACCCGAGCTACATTTAAAAGATTTCACGTTTAAGAACGGGTTCCGTACTGAAATGCACGAAAGCCATAATGAAGAAATTTGAGAAACGACATGTTTTAGAAAAACTTAAAAAATAACTCTCGCTCAAGCATCTGTAAATACCCGTATCATTGTTGAATGACATTTCTAAGTACGTACAGAATATTGATTAGACGAGAGACATGTCGTAAGAAGAATATTTTTGGTTTTTGATGGGTTTCTTCTTTTTTTTTTTTTTTTTTTTTTTTTTTTTTTTTTTTTTTTTTTTTTTTTTTTTTTGAAAAAGTATGTATATATTTACCAAAAATATATACATAAATATTTACAAAAATGTTTACCAAAATATTTACGGAAATATTTACATGCGAAGCTTTATGAAGTAAATCAATGAGATTCGAAAAGACTTTCTAACTCTACGGGAGTTAGGCTTCGCATTCCAATTCGACGAACTAAGTTTTCAAACCGCTCTTTTGGGAGGGCTTTAGTAAATAGATCGGCGAGCTGGTAATCTGTCTTCACGAAAAACAATTCAACAGTACCCTCTTCAACGTGCTCTTTTATGAAGTGATAGCGGACTCTAATATGCTTGGTCTTCGAGTGTTGCACTGGGTTGCACGAGATGGCTATGGCACTTTTTGAATCGCAATACAAAGGTATGCGGTTGAAAGAGAAACCATAATCTGTGAGTTGTGTTCTCATCCAAAGGACTTGAGCACAACACGCAGATAGAGACACATACTCGGCTTCTGCTGTTGATAAAGCAGTGCAATCTTGTTTTCTTGACGACCAGCCTACTAGCTTTTCTCCCAGAAATTGCGCTCCGCCTGATGTACTTTTCGCTGTTACTTGGCATCCAGCATGATCGGCATCTGAAAAGGCAATTAGTGTAAACTCCGAATCCTTCGGATACCAAAGTCCCATGTTAATGGTTCTTCGAAGGTATCTAAAGATCTGTTTAACCTCTTGGAGGTGAAGTTCGGTAGGCCTTGCCTGAAACCGTGCAAGTAAGCAAACAACAAAATGAATATCTGGTCGGCTTGCAGTTAAGTACATGAGAGAACCAATCATGCTCCGATATTTCTTCGGATCCATGGGTTTCCCATATAGGTCAGCGCCAATTTTTGGTGAAGTGACCATTGGAGTACCAACAGAGTCACAATTTTCCATTCCATGTTTTTTCAAAATCTCAATTGTATATTTAACCTGATTTAGAAAAATACCACGTGGGGATTGATGAATTTGTAAGCCTAAAAAGAATTTTAATTCACCCATCATGGACATTTCGAATTTGCTTTTCATGAGATTTTCAAAATGTTTTGAATGTGTCGGATTAGTGGACCCAAATATTATGTCGTCCACATAAATCTGAACAATCAAAATATCATTTTTGTATTTTCTTGTAAACAAGGTTGGATCAATTGTTCCTTTGGTGAAATTATTTGACAACAAGAAAGATGATAACTCGTCATACCACGCCCGTGGGGCTTGTTTCAAACCATAGATTGCCTTCTTTAGCCTGTAGACGTATTCCGGATGATCTTTGTCAACGAAACCGTCTGGTTGACTCACATACACTTCTTCTTTCAGAGTTCCATTCACCAATAACCTGTTCAATCGGATGGTCTTTTGTCCACTGTAGTGTTGAAGGGTACCTTGGACTGAATAAATGTGTGTTAGTCGGTTCATGTAATCTGGAAGATGATTCACCAGATTCCGTTCCAAACGGGTTTTCAAAGACTTCATCGTCTAACACAGCATTATTTTGTTCTTGCTCATCAATTCTTGGTAGAACAATTTCAATGAATGGAGTTGCTGGAGTAAATGTAGATGATGTTGATGTTGAGGGAGTTGGTGCGCCAGCTTCGAATGTTGTGGATGCATCTGGATTTTGTGGAGGTGGTGGTGGTTGTTGATGTTGAGTGGTTGCAGCGGAATGTTGGTTAGATGCATTTTTCGAAGCGCCACCATAGTATTCATCGTACATAAACTCAAAGAAATTATCCAGTTCCTGAGTTGTGGGTTGTTCTGAATGAATTGATTGAGCTCCTTGAGGTGCGAGTCCCGAACTGATATGTCCGGAAGTCATCGGGTTAAGTGCGGGTTCTAGAGCGAGTCTCTCAGAAGCCATTTGTGAAATTTCATCAAACTTCACATTCATCGTCTCCATTATCTTTTTCGTTCTCCTATTATACACCCTGAATGCCCTCGAGTTTTCAGAATAACCAATGAAGATTCCAATATCACCCTTAGCCTTCAACTTTCCCAGATCTTCCCTGTCATTTGTTGGATAGCATAAAGCGCCAAATACATGAAGATAAGAAATATCCGGTTTTCGGTTGTTGATTAGTTCATATGGGGTTTTATTGAATCTTGGATGGATTAGGGATCGGTTTTGAGTAAAACAAGCAGTAGAAACAGCATCAACCCATAGGAATAACGGAGCACTGGAATAGATCAGCATAGTGCGAGCAGCTTCTACAAGGGTTCGATTCCTTCTTTCAACTACGCCATTCTGCTGTGGAGTTCTAACAGCGGATGTCTGGTGAGTAATACCAGTTTCTTCAAAGAATGATCTTAACTCCTGATTGACAAATTCCGTGCCATTATCCGTTCTGACTATCCTAACTGGAGCTTGAAGTAGAACTTGAATCCGCTTCAGAAAGGTGATGATGGTGCTTGGTGCTTCGTCCTTTGATCTCAAAAACTTTACCCATGTATATCTTGAATAGTCGTCAACAATTACAAGAATATACTTCTTCCCATTTAAGCTTTGAACTCGCATTGGGCCACATAAGTCCATGTGCAGCAAATGCAACCTATCAACCGAACTAGGTACGGGTTTAGGTTTATATGTTGCCCTTTTGCTCTTGCCTTGCTCACATGATGGACATAGGTGTTCTTTGGTGTAATTAAATTTCGGAAGACCGGAGACGATGTTGTCTTTGGCAAGCTTGTTGATCGTGTCAAAGTTCAGATGGGACAAACGTCTATGCCACAACCAGGATTTTGTTTCGCCCGCCCTGGTCATGAGACAAATCGGAGATGAAGAGGCCATTTGGTTTATGTCAATAGCATAGAGATTGGTGCCACGATTCCCAATTAAGAGATCATTCCCCACCAAATTCCTGACAAAACAAGTATTTCTCCTAAAAGCAACCTCTAAATCAGCATCACAAAACTGTCCGACTGAGAACAGATTGTGTCCCAACCCTTCGACATAGTAAACCCGAGTGATCAAGTAATTCCCAAACCGAAGATCACCATAACCCAGAATAGCTGCTACATGATCATTCCCAAACCGTACAGTCCCCATGAACTGCCACACAAAATTGATCAGCAGCTTCAGATTCCCGGTCATGTGCTTGGAGCAACCCGAGTCGACGATCCAAAGACAAATTTCAATGACCTGCAAAGAACAGAGGATTTTGTATATGGAAACCGTTTAACATTTGGTTCCAGTGGGTTAGATGAAACAGGTGAATTACACTTAGAACTGGTTTCCTTAGATGCATTGGGAACTATTTCTAATGTGCCATTCTTAAGTGTAAACATTCTACCCGTTGGTTTCCATGCACAAAACTTAGAGTGATCCTTAGGCAATAGGCTGCTAGTGGTATTCCTAGCTTGTGCAATAAGTCTTCGAATATATCTAGACTTAGCCTTAGTTACTAAAGGAACCTTTTTCTGTTCAGGCATATCATTCTTTTTCTCATCATTAGAAACATTATCATCACAAGCATTTGCAGACAAAGTTTTCTTTTGCTTTAAACAATCAGAATCATTACATGTATTAGAAACAGGAGTCTTATCATTACAACTAGATGATACATGTTTCTTCTTGGAAAGCGGTAAATTCCTAGGGTGTTCTTCTACTTTCTTGCATGCACTCTCAGAAACAGGCGAGACACTAGGTTTCTTGATATTGCTCCTAGACTGTCTTTTGCTCCTAGAGTTGCTTTCTATTCCTGTAGAAGGTAAGGCACACTCATTAGAATTTTTGTTGTTGTCCTTAGATGTTGTAGCAGCATTCCTAGACTCATTTGGAGTATCTTTCTTACTTTTGTCTATCGCCCTATATGTTTTAGATGTAGAGGCAGACGCAGTAGTGGGACTAATCCTATAAAGGCCAGGTGCTATAACATTCGATGTTTCGACAACAGCTTTCTCTTTTTGTTTTTCATTAGGCAAGGGTGTTAATGGTGCAATACCCGTAGTTTCCTCACCCTTCCCTTTTTGACATTCGAGTTGAGACTTCAAAAGATCGATTTGATCTTGCATATTTTTGTAAGAGCGCTCATACGACAATTTGTCATACTTGCATTCTTCCTTTTTTGTATCAAGTTGTTTAAAATATGTGCAATTTTGTTTTTCAAGTTTCAAAAGCGCCTTTTCATATTTTTCAACAATTTGAGAAGTCTCAGCTCGAAGTGTTTCATCATCCTCAACAGAATATGTTTGGTAAATAATGGACATGATATCAGTCGATAGAGCTTCGAAGCAGAGAGAGTCATTTTGCTTTTCCAAAACTTTTATGTGTTCCAAGTATTCATTAGCTTCCTTCACTAAGGATTTGTGGTCCTTAACAAATTCTGCTGACTCTTTCAAAATATTATGTTCCACATTTTGAACAACCGCATAGATAGCACTAATATGTGGATTAAGTTCCCTTTCAAAAATCTTTTTCAGTTCATCCTGAACACCCGGAAACCATTCAAACTTTTTATTGTTAATTTTGGAATCCACAATACGTTGAAGTTTCTCAATTCTCTGCTTAAGATCAACCAAATATAGTCTAGCTGCACTTGTATCATAAGTGTTTTTAGATGCCATTTGTTCGATGTTAGGCAGATGTTTTGAGACAGCCTTTTGTCTTGTGAAAACCACTGGTTTTTGAAAAAACAGGGGTGACTCCTTTTTAACAAGATGAACCCCAGTAAGTTTGTTTGCTTCATTATAGTCAATGGGTTTTATTTCTGGGTTCATTTGTCTCATTTTATTTCTACTCTCTTCTGAAAGCTCAATCGTTTCATCAGAATCATGAACCGAAGGAGGGTCATGGATAGCATTTATTAAATTTCCATTAAAAAGCACATTCTGTTCTTTCTGAGCTTTCTTGAGAATATAAAGGGTTTTCATAACCGATAGCAACCTTTTTTAATGTATGTAAAATCGGGTTTGGATCGTTTATTAACAAATTAACTGTTTGAGCAGAATGACCCGTTTTTACAAGCAAATCATCCAACTTTGCAATGGTTTCCTTTTTGTCATTGATCTCTTTAAGAAGATCTTTTTCACGTTTTGAAAACCTTTCATTCAACTCCTTCTTTTCTTTTTCAAGATTGGAATAAGTTGATTTTTGTTTTGAAAGCTGGATGGTTAGTTCAGAAATTTCCTTGTTAAGAGATTTAATTTGGTTATTCAATTTAACATTTAGAGTGTCAAATTTGATTTGTAAACGTTTCTCTCTTAACTCAGAATCTTTTAAGCTAACCTCAAGGTCTGACTGGTTTTTGTTATGAAAATCATAAGCTCTTGCATTCACCTTATATCTCTCAAGCTCAGTGGTCAATTTTTCATTCGCGGCCTTAACATCGCGATTGACTTTTTTGACCTTTTCAATTTCAACACTACAATTTTGCAATAATGATTCAAACATAGCACGTGTTTCCTCATCATTATCAGTATGTTGTGACTCGAATTCTTCATTAGAATCCATATCTGGAGTTACCAAATTAGTATTACTACAACTTGGTTCGTCCATGTATGTATCATAAATGAGATTAGGAGTCTCAGGATGCTGTTCATTTTGAGGTGACATGTCAAACATTTCATTATTGTGACATGTAGCATATGGTTGTACCTCAGAAACCGCATTGGTGTCAAAAGCAGGAGGTGCTTCTGAATCTGTGTCGTACTTTGCCTCCTGGAGATTTGCCATAAAAATGCAGTTTGCATCGATGTCCTCTTGATCTTCTGCATTGTCCATAATAGCCATGAAGTCATTCTCTTCTGCACTCAACTGAAGCCCAGCCGTTTCCTTGTTTTCCAACATTAATGCTTTCTGCAAATACGCTGGATCCCTTTTATTCGGCTTGTCTGGACAGTTCCTTGCCATGTGACCAATACCCTGACAGTTGAAGCACTTCATCACATTACCCTGATTTCTATTCCCAGCTCCCTGAGCAACATTCCCAAACTGATTCCCAGCATTCTGTACCCTTTGAATACCAACAGCTGTACCCATCTGATTCCCTGCATACTGACCCATCTGATTACCAACATACTGCCCTGCATTCTGATTACCCATCTGATATCTTGGAGCATATCCCTGCTGATTCCCATATCCCCCAACCATCTGTCCTTGCTGTCCCATGTTGAAACTCGGCTGTGCAATCTGCTTGTTGCGAGTGTTCGATGAGATTCGTTGATTGTTGTTGGTAGGTGTGGAGTAGCGTCCTTGGAATGCTTTTGTTAGGTAAGCAAATGCTTGAGTCAAAGCAGCAGTTGACTCATCCTGATCGTCTTGATCTGGGTGTTGTGGGTATTGTTGTTGTGGGATTACATTTTGTTGTTGTGGGTAGAATGGTGATTGTGGAATATACTGTTGTTGCATGACTTGCTGAGTAGATGATGATGATGGTTGTGCACATACTGTTGCAGGTGTAGGTGATTGGACTATGAGTGCAAGAGGATCTTGTTGTTTTGCTTGTTTCTCTTTTCTGACTTCATTTGCCTCTGCTTGGTTTTGTTTGAGAAAGTCATAGAGTTGATCGTAGTTCACATCATGAAGATTCTTAGTTTGGTTGACAATAGTAACATATCGTCCCCATTCTTCTGGAAGGTTGTTGATGAATTTGATGTTTTGAACAATTTGTTTAGGTGCCAAATTGTTTCTGATCAACTCATTCATTAGAGTACAAAACCGTGTGTAGTAAGATTCAATCTGTTCAGCTGGTGTTGCTGTGAACCTCTCCCATTCAGTTAGAAGCTTGTTTTCCATTTCTTGAATGCCAATTTCAGTACCATGACAAAGACGTCTAACTCGATCCCACATTTCTTTGGCAGTTTCACAGCTATCTACAGCACAAAATATTTCTTGTGGTAGACCGAGTTGAATTAGATGCATTGCTAGGTGATCAGCTTCAATTTGTTTCCAATCTGCTTCAGTGTAATCTGATTCCTCTTGGATTTTATACGTTGGTGCGACGGGAGGTGTTGCAGTAGGATTTCCAGCCGTTTCTTCAATCTCACAAGGCTGGAATGGACCTTTTTTGACTGAGTTAACCAAGAGTATACCTTGTCCATTAGGTTTGGATCTCATATATCGAAGCATACGACTCGTCCATGGAAGGTAACCACCTTTTTCTAACATTGGAGGTCGGTTTTCTGAACCTGCGGCATGAATGTCTTGTTGAGTCGTCATTGTTGATGTTTGTATGGTTAAGACGGTATTGGATCGGTTAAAAAAATGATAGGTTATGGTTTTCAAATTTGATGAAGTCCAAGTTCGATCAAAAAAGAAGTTCGGTTCAGAAATTAGATCAAACCTGAATTTCTGTTAAAAAGTTCGACTAAACCGAAGTTCGGTGAAATAAGTTCGATCACTGAAGTTCGATCAAATAGTTAGATCAAAAAGTTCGGTTACTGAAGTTCGATCAAAACTGAAGTTCGGTTAAGAAGTTCGATCAAAAAAGTTCGATAAAAAAAAATTCGATCAAAAAAGTTCGATCAAAAAAATTCGATCAAGAAAGTTCGATCAAAAAGTTCGACTAAAGCAAAATTAGATCAAAGTTCGCCTAAAGCAAAATTAGATCAAAGTTTGACTAAAGCAAAATTAGATCAAAATTCGACTAAAGCAAAATTCGATCAAAGTTCGACTAAAGCAAAATTAGATCAAAGTTCGCCTAAAGCAAAATTAGATCAAAATTCGACTAAAGTAAAATTCGATCAAAGTTCGACTAAAGCAAAATTAGATCAAAGTTCGCCTAAAGCAAAATTAGATCAAAATTCGACTAAAGTAAAATTCGATCAAAATTCGACTAAAGCAAAATTCGATCAAAGTTCGACTAAAGCAAAATTAGATCAAAGTTCGCCTAAAGCAAAATTAGATCAAAATTCGACTAAAGTAAAATTCGATCAAAGTTCGACTAAAGCAAAATTCGATCAAAGTTCAACTAAAGCAAAATTCGATCAAAGTTCAACTAAAGCAAAATTCGATCAAAGTTCACCTAAAGCAAAATTCGATCAAAGTTCACCTAAAGCAAAATTCGATCAAAGTTCGATCAAAATTAGATCAAAATTCGATCAAAATTTGATCAAAATTAGATCAAAATTCGATCAAAATTAGATCAAAATTCGATCAAAATTAGATCAAAATTAGATCAAAATTCGATCAAAATTAGATCAAAATTCGATCAAAATTAGATCAAAATTAGATCAAAATTCGATTAAATCAAATCTTTTGATGAGAAGTTCGATTAAACCCAAACTTCGATCACACAAAGTTCGGTCAATTAGTCTAACTCGACTAATGACCAAGTTCGATCAAAAAAATAGAACCTCGACTGATGAATCAGTACCGTGCCCTAATCCTAAATCTTTAACCTTTTGCTCTTGATACCACTTGTAACACTGTAAAACACTACCTTCTTCTTCACACAAACACAACCATGATGATGCTCACAAACATATACATTAAGAACAAGAGATGTGGTGGATAAACAAACCGAGACTTTTTGATACTTTAGACACACACACACTCTTTCTCTGTTATTTTGAAAATGAGACACACACCATAATCCAGAGTGTGTGTGTGTGGTAAATATAATACACAGCCAATCCAAAGTGGGCCTTTGGATGGGCTTTAAATGGACCTTGTGTGGGCTTTGTATTTGCACTACACTTATACACTTTGCACTTCTAACACTAATGCTACAAGCCCACTCTACTTAGTACATATTACACTTGACACAAAAGTTTTACATAAAACAATGACCATCACTTTTGCAATTAACTAATTTAATTGCTAACAATTTCCCTAAAACATAGCCGATTATATACATGCAAATAGGTTTAGAGACTTTGCTACTCACTCAATATCGGTTATGACATTCGTTCCAACTGATCAAGAATATGTATGAAAAAAAAGAGGAAAAAAAAATACCTGTTGATGTGACCGTTCCAAGTGATCAAGAAGATGAGATGGTTTTTTAGAGAGAGATGGAGTTATAGTTGGTTTGATCCGGCGCTAATAATGAATGAGTTAAGAGATAACATGGAAAGTATAACCGAGTATCAAATATGTAATCATTATCATTATAGATCTTATAACAAGCAATGTCATAAAATCATCTTTTTATTTAGTCTTTTAACATGTTCAAAAAACATATTATCTCTTTTTACAAATTTAAAAAAATATGTAAACCGTGTATATCTTTCATAACTTTTTCATTCAATATTTGACTAAAATACTTATAACAAAAATGCATGTTTTAGATAGTATCATTATATACATGTAAAACATTTGTTTCATATAATACATAACAAATTAGGTGTAATCTACAAATAAAATACAATATTATATGAATCCATTCCTAATATATTGACCTTCATTTTCTATAAATCCAAACAAATATTCCTTGCACATTTGTCATAATATTTTTTTTTTGTCACAATATGGTTAAGAACAACGATTCACCAAATGTAGTTTTTTTTTTTTTTAATTCATTTTTAACAAGAATTTGTTATATAGATACGTATATATATGTGTATTATATATATATATATATATATATATATATATATATATATATATATATATATATATATATATATATATATATATATATATATATATTGTGATTATGTTTCTGTCAATGTAGGCAAGCAAAAAACAAGAGAACGATAAGGCATCAAATTCTGGAGATGTGCCCGTGAAAGATATACCGGTGATTGAGATATCAGATGACGATGTGGTAAGATTTACACTTTTATATTGCACTGAAAATTTGTCATCATATATTTTTTTAGATAAATAATATACACTTTAATATAGATTTAATTTAAAAACAAATATTGTACAGGGTGAACCCGTCTCTAAAAAAGGCGGAAGCTTGATGACAGATGAAAAAGTTGTTAATATTAGCTCTTCTGACGAGGTAAATGCATAAGCATTATAACCAAAAAAAAAAAAAAAAAAAGTTTTTATGATGACATTCAAAATATACTACGACAAAGTATTGTTTTTGATCATTGCTATAGTTTGTTTTTTATTTTTGTTATTATTTTGTCTAAAGTGTGAATACGGAATAGATATTATTTTGTTATTATTAATGTTAATTTTGTCAATTTTTTTTACATAGGACCCGAATGAGGATGCGCCTCTCACTTTCCGTCGCTCGAACATGAAACCAAGGACGTCGTCATCCAATGCAAATCCGTTTAGTTTGATTGACGAAGAAACGGATGATGACATTGAAGTAGATAACGTTATTCACATTAGCGATACCGTGGAAGAAGGTACAGATGAGGAAGATGGGATTGGTTTAGAGGACCTTGAAAGTGACCAATCTTCGGATGAGACAGACGATGGAGATGACTTAGCCGACTTCATTAATGATGATGATGCACCATCCGATGATGATACGGACGACGACAACGACGATTTTTGATAGTCAAAACATCGTAATTGTATGTCGTCATCCTTTTCTAAATAATGTCATCCTTTGGTATTCACTTTTACTACTTTTTATAATATTTATTTTTGTTTTTGGTTAATTTTTATTAGACATTTTTGGGATTTTATTCTTTTTAATTTAATTAAAATATTTGCATGCAAGTATATATGGATGTCATTCACTTTCTATACATGTTATCTTACTCACTTTTATAGTATAGATTTTATATATAAAACCATATTTAACATATTGCTTATAATAATGGACCATATGTGTAAATATTGGAACCAAAAAACCCAAAAAATAAACCCTAATTCGTTTAACAACCACCTACACCTAAGTATATATATACTCATCATCTATGTATATCTTCTTATACCAACACATCCCACGTTTTATACATGGCATCATCAAACCATCAAAATATTCAAGATACAAGGACACATGCACATGACAATAACTCCAAATTCGCTGATCCAAAACATGACCCTAAACCAAACAGTCAACATGGAGATGAACCCATTAAACAAGCAAGTTCAAAAGTGGACGCAGCATTGAGGTTTCTTAAATCGGTCTTTGAAGACGGTGATTCTTCGACAAATAAAAAAGGTCATTTTCATATATTTGGTTTACTAAAGTTGAATACATATGTGTTTTGATACTAACTATATATTTCTCAATGTTTTTTTAATGTCATAGATGAACTTGATGTTAACATTCTGCTTGACTAGCTTAAACTCAATGTAGGTGATCATGATGAGTGTCAAAAGGTTTTAAAAGGTGTAAGCTCGAGACTTCTAAAGGCAGATGGATTGATCAACGAATTACGGGCAATGGGTCATGAGTTAACAGATGATTATGTTGTAGATTTAAGCTTCTTCAGTGAAGATTGAACTTCCAACATCTACGCATATGCTTCACCTCGCTTTTGTTAATCAATATATTTTCATAAAAAGTTGTCTATGTAGTAGTTTTATGTAATAGAATTACTCATAGGCTTCCTTTTAATAAATCTTGATTATTGAACGTTTGGATTATAAGATTTCAGTTACAATATTCAGTTGTGTTTATATTTTCGTCTTTAATGTCATTCAATGTGAGTTAATGTTATTAATACAAAATAAATTGTTTCAGTTATAAACATGTGTTATGCATCATTCATGCAGCTAATCAAATTGACTTTACAAAAATACTCATACCTATTTTGATTTTCAAAATCAATTACAAATCTTTTTATTCAATGTATCTTATTCTTGCAATTATAAAATACATATAAGTTCTTTTGTAATTAGAATTCGATTAACACAACTGAAAATCACACAATTCTAAATTACATGCTCTTCTAAAACTTGCAGCCTAACAATGGCAGAATACAAACAACCAGATATAAGGAAACGTAAAAATTTAAGTTTTTCCGGGCAAAACCCTCAACCTTCGAAACAGCAAAGCGTTCCTTTAACACATATACCGACGCCTCAAGATTCAAACCCACGAGCTCCATTGTCAGATCTACTCACACCACCTTCAAGCAAAAGAGTTTCTTTGGCCGAGCTTTTGACATGTAAGTTTGTGTATATATAAAAAACAACATAATATAACTTTGTTGTATGGTCTATAATTTACTATGTTTTTATGCATTAGATGATCCACTAAAGGAAAACGTCCATTCATTTTCGTTATCAAATACATCTTCAACGCAGCCGTCAAATAATTCAGGTTTGAAACAATTTGATATTTTTTTTATTTTTTTTATTATTTTTTTTTGACGTAGGTTTTGCTTTGTACATATTACAAAGTGCTAATACAAGTATCTGTGTATTCATAATTTTGGTTCGAATTGTAGGCTCATCTACGCATTTTACACACAAACAAAGAAGACCTTATAGTAGACTACCTCTTCAAGACGTTACTAACCGTGAGTTATTTCTTCACTGACTACATACAAAACTACTTTTTGCTCATCTTCTCATAGTTTATGTTACCTACTCAACCTATTCTAATTCGCCTATATTACTTATATGATTTCAGGATTAAATTTTGAAACCAGAAACAACGTATTGCCCTTAAATACTCACGTCCCGCTTGCAACTCAGTTATCACAGTTAACTCCAGTTGCAGCTACACATGTTAGGCGAACTACAACTTCAACTCTTCAATCACAATTAGGTTATATATCTATCCTTTTTAGTATTGTCCATGTACTTTTTACATACACTTTTGTATTGCCTTTCTAACAAATAAAGGATCCTAAGATCGTGTTGGAATAAATATATATTTCTGTTATAGATGTCATATACGTAATATTTGTAGCTTTTCCTGACTCCGATATGTTTTCCAACCTCAGAATCTCAAAAATCTGTTCTTTGCAACTCCGTTGGCAATGCTAATCTTAGAGAAGTTACGTGTATTTCTATGCCAACAAGTGATCATCAAGCATCTACAGTGGCTTCAACATGAAAAAGACAAAATCCTTTCAACGCTTTTTCAAACGGTATTTTTAAAACTCTCCTTTTCGTTGTAAATTTTTGCATCAAATTTATTCTATATGTTTGTTACTTAAAACTGTTGTTAAACGACCATATATGTCTAACAACATCATTTACAAATAAATTTGGTAGGTCCTTTTTCACTTATGTCGAACCAACCACAAACAGTTATAACAAATCGTTCCTCTAACGCGTTCATCCTAACTCAACCTTCTGGAAACTCAACTGGTAAGCAACATATACTTGTGTGTTATAGTATAAACTTTGTAAAAATGATAGTATTTTCTAACATTGTTAATTAAAATATTTATAGCATCAACTACTCCACTTGCTTCGAGCACGAGTTACACTCTTAATCGTAGTAGAACCATGTGTGGTGGTTTGCAAACAAGTTGTGATCAAGTTACACCAGTTGGCACCACACTTAGACAACAATCTCCTTTGACTGACGTTTCAAACGGTAAGTTTTTGTATGTATAATATATTAAGAGAAACTTTGTTACATGTTGAATTTGTTTTTAATTATGGCCACGATGCTATTTTCAGTATGTTTGCAAACACCATCTATTCGTCGTGCTAATCAATGCAACAACATAATATCAACGGTTGACACAATATGATGATGACACTCACTAGATCGATGTATAGAACAAGAAGAGTAGATGTGGATCGTATGTTAAAAGTATATGTCGAATGATTATCACTTGAAGAAAGGAATAATACAAAGACTTTGATGAACACACACATACACTCTCTTTGATACAATAATGAGGCACAATGATAGAATGAGAGTGTGTGTGGTGAAATAGCAAACACAGCCAACACCAAGGCTTTGGTAGGCTTTTGTTTTGGACTTGGAGTGGGCTAATGTTAGCATTGCACTTATACATTTAAGATACTAACACAACTAATGCCATTAGCCCACTTTCTAGACTATTTGATACATTTAACACTTAAGTTCTATTTAACAAATGACCATCACTTTATAATTAATAAATTAATTGCTAACAATCTCCCCCTAAGGGATGGTCATTTCAATGATGCTCCGGTGAATGGTCTTTTGACTTCAATGTCTAGAACTTTGTGTGTCGATGTATAATAGTCTTCATTCAATGTTCCTTCATGCACTGTGTTAGCCGTAAAGTTTTGTCACTTGTCGGGAATTGCATTGTTAGTAAATAAGAGGACTAGTCTTGCCAAGAGGGCAAAGATTAGATTGTATAAATACCCCTCCTAGTTGTCTAGGAGGGTTAGGGGATTCATTGTAACACATGAGGTGTGTGTGTTTTCTAGACTCTCTCTCTAGAAAACATACACACCTCGACACCCAATCAATAAAGTTCTATAATGTTTAATCTTTAGATCGTGTTTCCCCCACCTCAACGTGAATCTTGGCTTCTACAATTGGTATCAGAGCGAACCTGGGAGATTCTAGGCATAACGTGGAGTTTATGAGGTACAAAATGTGATTTATGGTGTGTTTTATCTATTTTGTGTTCGATTTATGTTAAAAAGAACCCAACTGTTGCGTTTTTGTATCATAAAAACGTGACCTTTTGGTGTTTATCTTGGAATCGTATGCAAGAATCAAGGTTCAAGGTTGTGTTAGTTAGTGATTTAACGAGTCGGTTTGCAAAAATCTTGTTTTGGAAGGTTGAATTTTTTGGTGTTCTAAGTCTCTAGATCGACCAAAATTATTGAAGATTATGCAAGATTTGTTTGTGAATATTTTACTGATTTTCTTTGGCGTGTAATTCTTTCCAAAAGAATTATTGAACAAGTGGGTAAAAGTAGTCAGTGGATATGTATGATAAGTCTGACAAAGCATGGGCACAACAAGTGGGCAAGTGGCTATAGACAAGACTGCTGCTTATCGCAATTCACAGAAGAGCAGCAATTATCGCAAATCAGCAATTTTATCGCAATCTTGTAGGAGAATTGCGATAGTTATCGGAATTGGAAATTGTATGCTTTATCGCAATTCAGTTCTGTCAAAATTATCGCAAATCAATTCGCGATAAAATTATCGCAATTGGGTTCTGATCAGTTTTATCGCAATTGGATTCGCGATAAAATTATCGCAATTGGCTTTGGATCAGATTTATCGCTAATCAACATTCAGCCTTATCCGAGAACCTTATCGCAATTGTGTCCGAGATCTTTTCCCAATTCAGATATCGGACATCTTATCGCAATTGCAAAAAAAAAAAAAAAAAAAAAAAAAAAAAAAAGAGTAAAATTTAATTTTCACAGGAGACTTAACGGTCCATTTTTACGCGAGATTCAAATTCTGGTACAAGAGTGAAAATTTTGGCCCAAAATTCAAATTTTTTGGCCAAAATTCGAATTTTTCGGGGAATTTTTGGCGTAAAAATTTCTTAAACTCAAAATTTTCCAGCATCATTAGAATGTCATTTTATGGCATATTTCACACCAAAATCACAAATGAAATTATCGGACTGCACCTCAAATCCTACCACGTATAGCCAAAAAGATCCTGATCAAGATTCACAATCAAATGACAATGGTTAAATTATCAGCTGTGGCTACAAGGATGATGATTCCTTATTACTTATTTGAAGTTGAAGTGGAATATCACGGGTGCGTGTACTTAGTATCTCGAAGATTTCGCAAATCTGACCCTTTCGCATTTGGTTGGAACTCTTTTGCAATTGGTTGAACTTTTTCGCAATTGGTCCCTTTCGCAATTGGTCCTTTTTAGCAGTTGGTTGGATGCATGATTCTTCGAGATCCTTGCTCGATCTTAAACGACTCACAGAGCATTCGATGATTAAGTCTTGATTTATCTAGTTTTCATAGGTCAATGGGTGGACGGACGAAGACCTAGTTAACTATCACTTAAAGGAGATACGTTGTAGTACTCAGTGGCACACAAAGATGTGGATAATTCAAGAGATGTTCATATACTATTAAGGAAGGATGGATGGGTATATGAAACGACCTATGCTTTAAGGAGTTACGTTGTAGTGCTCAGTATAGGTACTTAGTCATACAACAGTGCAAGTTTAAGTCACAAATTTGGGTTATTCTACTTCAGTCTCAAGTTCGTCATAGTGGGTTTTCTCCATCAGTAGTCACTACATGAAGCCGTTGTTTTTGATACAGGAGGTAGATTGGGTATATCGACATCTTCTCACGGGCTGATATGATTCCTGATAAAGGGCTTCCAGTTTGTATTTCACGTACACATCAGTATGCTGATTCCGATAAATCGTAACCAGCAGGGGAGAGAAATGTACGGGCTGATCTCTCATGGGAAAAATGTTAGCCTTAAAAGTAATGTTATACTCGGGAATTGCATAGTATATAAACACAGGGACTAGTCTTGTATATAGGGCAAAGTTTTGTGTGTAAACTAGTATAAATACCCTCCTAGTTGAGACTAGGAGGGTTGGGAATTCTTGTATCACTTTGAAGGTGTGTGTGTGATCTCCTCTCTCTCTCTAGAAAACACACACACCTTCCCCCATTCTTAATCTAATAAATACCATGTTTAACCTTTATTTTGAGTTCCCCCGACCTCCTGAACACGAATCTTGATCATTTACAATTGGCATCAGAGATAACCAGGGGCGAATCGTGGGGTTTTGAGGTGAAAATAGTGATTTAGGGCTCGTTACTGTTCATTTGGCGTTGGTGCTGTTCATCAGACTTGATCGAAGGAGGTTTCATCGAACGGGATTCATCAGACTTTATCGAAGGAGGATTCATCGAACGGGATATTGATCGAACGGTAGTCATCGAACAAGAGTAGTCGAGCTAGACTTTCTCTTCCAAACTGATCGAACCACAACCTTAGATCGAACGAACCTTTGATCGAACTACAACCTTTGATCGAATGAACCTTTGATCGAACCAACTCTTGATCGAACCAGAAAACTCATCGAAGCAACAAGTTCATCGAAGAAACTATTTAGTCGATGCAACTTGTTCATCGAAGCATCTCTCTTGATCAACTAGCGAGTTAGCTAGGTTGATCGAACCCTCACTTCATCGAACCACCTCATTTCGTCGAACCACCTCACTTATCGAACTACCCATGTCATCGAACCAATACTTTGATCGAACCACATCTCTTGATCGAACCATTTCATCTTGATCGAACCAGTGAGCTATATAGTCGAACAAGGTTGTCTAGTCGAACCAAGTAACATAGTCGAACTAAGCTTAATCTAGTCGAGCCAACAACTCTAGTCGAACCAAGTGTCTAGTCGAACGAGCAGATTAGTCGAACAACTTCATTTAGTCGAAGCATCATTGATCGAACAACTCACTTAGTCGAACTAGAAATCTGATCGAACAACTTTGTAATCGAGCAACTAGGTAGTCGAAGAAGAACCTTGATCTAGCAACTTTGTAGTCGAACAACTTTGTAATCGAGGAACCCTGGTCGAACAAGTTTCATAGTCGATCAACTCTCTTGATCGAACAAGTATAGTCGAACAAGTCAAGGAACTAGTCGAACATTTGAAATAATTGAGCAAGGTTGTAGTCGAACAAATGTTGTTCCTGTCAAATGTTGAGTTTGTTGAAGTTTAATTTTTAATGTCAAGATCTTCATATATCCAACTTCACAATATTATAAGTTGACAAGAGTGTGGTTTGCAAAAGTTGCATGAGACGTGTATAGTAGAGGTGTTAAATTATATACGTGTGTTGCATGTGAAGTGCTTCTATCCATGTGGCATAAGACGTGGTTTAGTATTAGACGTGTTTTGCTTCTATCCATGTGAAGTGAATTTAATACGTCATTATAAGACGTGTTTTGCATGTGGCATGTTTTGCATGTGACGTGTCAAAAAAAATATATATTATTGGCCTACATCCTCAAAACACCACGTATCGCTTAAACGATCCTGATCAAGATTCACTATCAAATGACAATGGCTAAAGTTTGCAATGAACTGTGACTACGGGGATGATTCGTTATTATTTATTTTGGTTTGAAGTAAGGTTTTATGGACGCGTGTACTTATTTCATCTTCTTTCTTTCTACCCTCCTGCGAAGATGACTTGTTTGGGCTTATATTAATGGTGACGAAGACTTGGATATCTAGTTACTTTTGTGATTCTTCCTCTCTATACTCACAAAGTAGCTATCACTTTAAGGAGTTACGTTGTAGTGCTTAGTGTCTCACGTAGTTGAGGATATGTCAAGAGGTTTTGTACTAATACTTTTGTTAAGGGTATAGGGTACACCGTTCTTAGTCACAAGGATCGTACAAGATTAAGTCACAAATCTGGGTGATTTTACTTCATTCTCAAGTTCATCATGTTGGGTTATCTTCTCATGTGGTTACTTCAAAAAGCCGTTGTTTTTGATACAGGAGGTTGATAAAGAGTTAGACATCTTAAATGGTATTGTTAGTAGATTGGGTTTATCGACATCTTCTCATAGGCTGATTGGGTTAATAATAAAGTGCTTCCAGTTAATACTTCACGTACACATCATTATGCTGATTTCGATAAATCGTAACCAGCAGGGGAGAGAAATGTGTACATCGAGGACGCACAACAAGTTCACGTGATCGGGCTTAATGATTTATGAAATGATTTGTGTCAGAGATTGGTTGATTCTATGTCTTATCTTCCACTCATCTTATTCTACATACTTCTACCTTATCCACCTTCACCAATTTCGGGCAACAAAAATCATGATGATCAGTGGTTCAACTTGTTACTTTGGTGTTATCATTTCGTGTGTACGTTATGGGCTGATTTATCATATGAAAGATAACTGGGATGCATTTGGTGAGATGAAGATGTTGATACTCTATTCCCCGAATGGATAATCTTGAAGAAGGTCGAGTCTACAGTCTGTTCTACATTTTCCGCTGCGTGTTAGAAGACTAAAGAAGGAATGCATGTAACTATCAAAAGACTTCTTCAGATTCAGGGCAGTAATCAGAAAGGTTGTCAGTTTGGGGGAGAGCACTAATTAGGGAAGAGTGAAAGTCAAGATTTAAAACCCTAATTAGATTTGCTCACATTCTTCTGCAAGTAAAGTGATATGTGTCTAAATACACATATATTTACCTTGTTTAAACCCACATAAACAGTCAAAAACACTTTGAAAAGTCTCAAAAAGGCAGAAAAATATTTAGACTGTGTTTTATTCATAAATTGTCAAATCTAGTCCCTAGTTATTCAAAACATGGAAACTTTTCATAAAAGGCCCTCAGGGATTTTCAAGTTGTCAAAATTAGCCTTATAAAGTTAAGAATTGCAAAATTACAACTTAGGTCCCTGAACTTTGAAAATTGTCAAAATTAGTCCTCGGGTGTTTTAAAATGGAAAATTATCAAACATAACCCTTGTACTATTAATAAATGGCATAATTGGTCCTTTTTATTAACTTTTGATATTTACAGGTTTGGTCCCTTCATGTTTCAGAAAATTGCATAAATGGTCCTTGGGCTCATTGTATACCACAACCAAAATTCGGACCTAATATATATAAAACCCAAACCCTTATAACCCATCCCTTTAATATATATTACCCAACCCAATCCCTTAAATATAAAGCCCAACCAACACCAAAGCCCAATCCCTATTATATAATACCCCGGTCAACATAGTCAAACCCACCCTGGTTTTCGTCTTCCTCACACACCCGCCAAACCATACCACCCCTCCAACTCACCTGGTATCACCTCCACCTCATCACCAACTACATCAACCTTGTCTCCCCAGCTCACCTTTCCACCTACACACCAAACAAACCCCATTAAACCCATAAACCTGCTCTTGATATTATTTCCCGCCAAAATAGCCAAATGGACGGATTTGATGAATTGAAGCAAATAAATGGCCAAGATGAAGTGGGATCTATTCTAATGTCGACCAAGAGTAATTTCAGACACTATAAAGACCAGAAGAAGCCAGGAAGAATAGGTAGTAGATAAATTAAGTAGAAATAATTATAATAAGTAGAATAAATTGTATAAGTAGTATTCAGTTGCTAAATTTGCTTTTCAAAGCTTGTAACAATCATCAGTAGTGTAATTCGAAGGTTATTAAATAAAAATTCCAAGTGTATTAGTTAATTTCAAAATTTGCAATTTCGAGTGAAATTCACAATTTTGCTTTATAGTTGTAAATTGTTGTTGTTACTGGTTCTTTAAACTCAGTAGTGATCTTAAAAGCTTTTTAAAAAGCTTTTATAGCTTTATATTCAGTTCTAATCAATAATAAAAAATCAAGGAAATTAGTGAAAATGGAAGATCAGCAATGAAGAAGATGATGCAAAGGAGCAGGGTAGCTATTGGATGGCCTTGGTATTAGGACCTCAGGGGAGGCTTTAGGACAAGTTTGAACACTATGTTTCTGGTTTGATCACTCAGAATCATTTGTAAGCCTTAATCTCCATTTTTGCTTTTTATTGTAATAGTGCTAGTTTACTGTTTATCCTTGTTTTTTTATGCTTATTTGGAGTTTGTTAGTCATAATCTTGCTTAGAATGTCATGCTTGTTTATTAAAGTCCATGGTTGCTAAGTTCTTAATTTTCACTATCACAAATTAGCATATCTATGATTTATGGTTATGTGTTGTTGTAACCTGTATATTTGTGCTTTTATCAGTTTATTGCATCATATTACAACTCTATGATTCTGATTCATGGTCTTAATCAGTGGTTCTATATGAAAATCTCATTTTCATGTTTTTAAAGGGGTGTTTGGTTCAAGACATATCACTGAGTTTCAGTGATAGTTGATTGTTGTTCTTGGTCCAGGCATACTTAATTAGGTCAAATTAGGTTGTATATAACATAAAAACACAGTGTTCTTTATAGAATAGTCAAAATTAGTTTGATAGTCTTTTAAATTTTTCACTGTTAGGTATTTAGTTAGCATAATCATGTAAACAGTTGTAATAATTGTTGTAGTTGTTTAATTTAGTCTCATATTAGCTTATTACATCAACTTAAGTCATTTAGGATCATTTATAATCCACTTTAGTCAAACTTGTGCAAGCTCTCAAAGTGAGCTGCAGGGGAAGCACCTCCCCTGCACTTCCCTTGCACCAGTCTCATCTGACCACTTTCACAAGCCCCTAAACTCCTACCCAGTTGAGCTTGTTGCTTGATTCTTGGGTGTTCTGGAAAGCCAGCAGTATAATCTTGATTTTGCCCCCGTCACTTTCCAAAAATTAGCTTATTAAGCAGCTTAAAATTAAGCTAGAAGTAGGGGCCATTAGGCTTCTTTTATGCAAACTTCTCATTACTCGAAATGGCTGACGGCCTGGGCATATTTTAGTTTTTTGAGTTGAATTAGGTTTTTTTAGGCCTATTACACTATACCTGAGCTTTTGGTGTATTCTAGTGCTTATTTGCTTATTTTTGTGCTTATTTTCAAACTGCTTATTAGCCCATTCAGCTTATTATTGGGCTTATCTAATTTTTTATATTTTTCCTAGTATTCTGCTATCATATAGTATTTACCTTGAATTTTTCAGATTTTTCCTAAGTCGTTTACTATTTTTAAACCTTTTTATTAGTTTTAATAGTTTTTAATTCATAATAAAAAATATAAAAGTCAGAAAAATATAAATCTTTTTTCTAAAATTTTATTTTATTATTTAGGATTTAAGAAAAATAATTTTGAACTTGTAGGATTAGTTTTCTAATATTTTAGTTTTTAGCCCGTTTTCGTAAGCGGCTGCTTTAATCTGCTTTTTTAAGTGCTTATTTCAAGTTTTCAAAAATATTGTCTTTTATAAAAAGTGCTTATAATTAAGTACTTTATCAAAATAAAGTAAAATGGAATAATAAAAAGTATATATATATATACGGCTCGTTTTTAGTTCGTACGTAATTTTTATTTAACGTACGCGTTTTTAGTTTTAAACGTTTCTAAATAAATTGCTCTCACGTACTTGTTCATATAGCTTATTTAAGCTATTTCCTTTTATATTTTCTTAGTTTAATCACTCACAACCTTTTCCGTTCAATTATCACCCGATCACAAATTCGTTTTATTTCAGAATTCACACCTCGCTGGGACATAACGACCCGGGGAAAACACTAACTCCTCTGGTAAATTGCATTGTGCCCTTAAGCTGTTTGACTCTTGTTGACCATTTACCTGGTGAATTTGGGTTGACTGTTTGAGGCCGATCAAATTTTGGCGCCGCTGCCGGGGAGGTGTGCTGCGTTGAACGAATTTGAAGCATCAGTGATTGTTGAATATACACCCATTGTATATTTACCATCTTTTGTTCATATTTCCTTATTTTCAGAAAAAACCAAAATTATCGTGAAGTTAATTCGTTTGACTAAACGATTGCCAAAAACATTTTTATTCAAGTTTTCAACGAACACAAAAAACCAAAAATATTCATCTTTACCCTCTTACCCTTTTTGATTCTTTATCCCTTTACCCTCTATCCATTTGATTCTAAAACTTCTTATACCCTTCTTCTATGGCGTCTCTCGGGTACAAATGTTTTGATTGTAAAAGCCCGTTGATTGACAGCCATCGTTGTTCTAAGTGTGCATGTGAGCGGTGTGGAAAGCATGCACCAAAGGATCGTGGATCTTGTTATTGGTGTGAATTATCCACTAAAGAGTCTCTCAAGGATTCTCAAAGTCCTTCCTACTACCCTCCACAGCCCGAGATACGTGCTATTAATGACAAACCATCAAGAATCGATCCTAACCTTTCAGGGTTTACGGTTAAAAGTTTGTCAAGCAAACGTACAGAACTTAGAACAGTGACTAAAAAGAACGACTTGCCTAATCTTCACGTTTATCAAAAACAAGAACCAGAGTCCATAACGGAAGTGGTGGAAATTCCTAGCTCTCAGAGCACTCCACTTGTCCCACCTCCAGATTTTATTCCTTGTGTCGGTTGTGGTGAGTCGCTTTTCGGTTTGCCATGTCGTTGGTGTACATGTGAACAATGTGGTAATGATATTCGAGACGGAAGTTGTTTGTTTTGTGGTTCGAGAGATTCATTTTCTTATGATCCTGATCCGAACTCATTCAATGACTTTTCAAATTTCTCCAATTACCCATCACATTCATACGAGCAAGTATCATATTGTCCAAATCTCAATGATGCATCGTATCAAAATACACCGAACTTTTCTTGTGAGTACTGTGGAGGTCCACATTTTAGCTCTGATTGTCAAACAGGGAATCCATTTCCTTGTAACAATTACGACGATCCATATCACGACCAACCTCCACAGTGCCAAATAACTCAAACTCCTCAGCAAACCCAGCAAGACACTTATCTAGAGCTTCTAGAGTTAGTGAAAAGAGCTGAGGAGTTTAATAAAAAAACATTTCAGAATGCTCCCAGTTTTTCTTGTGTATATTGTGGGGGTCCTCATGATGATTATCAATGTCAACCTTCCGGTTTTGACAAATCCTCACTCCCACAATGTCCCGTCATTAAAAATTCACATGAGAAATCCATGGTAGAATTGTTAGCTGAAGAGCAAGCTGCTAAATTAGATTCCCAGATTGCCAGTGAAAATTCTATTAGGGAATTAATTAAAATACAAAAAGCAGCCAGATCTAGCTCTCGATTCCGTTTCATTCCTGATGACAGTGATGATGAAGATATCTTTGATGATGATTCATCAAGTTCATCAGTTGAAACTCATTCTGTTGTTATCACACCCGAGGTTCACACTCACTCTCTAAGTATGGGGGATGAGCATCTTGACACAATTCCTGCAAAGGAATCAGACGTATTCATAAAGTCTAGTGTCGAGAACCTTGTCCCAATCCCAAGTGAGTCACAGGGAATTCTTGATCATGTGTGTGATATCCCTTCCCCTCTTGAGTGTTCAAAAGATCATTTTGAGACTTTCTCCGATTCTAACGATGAATATACATCTTATGGAGAAGTTGAGTATGTTGAGGCATCACTGCCCCATTCTGATGTTGACCCTCTTCTTGAGGAGTTTACTGATGAACTTACTCACATTGATTCATCACTCACTTCTTATCTAAACCCCAAGCTTAGTGATTCACATACTGATGAAAATTCTTTATCTTGTGGAGACATCAGTCATGTGGAGGAACTACCTTCTGAGCTTGTCAGTCCAAAAGAGAATATTGATCATCTTGTTCCCAAATCATTCAAAACATCTTTCACCAATCCTCTGTTTGAATTCGAATCTGAATTCACTTTAATTTCTGATAATCCACTCTTTGATATTCAGAACGAGGTAGGTGATGATTCCATAATAGAGCAAGGGTTCACAGATTTACATCACGTGAATGATTCTCTTTACGAGGAGTTCTCCTTTGAACTCACTCATATCATATCTCCGCTGGAGTATGATAACTTCCACTTTGATCTTGACAAAGATTATCTTTGTGTTCCGGAGGGAGATGTTCTCAACACTGAGAATTTGATTAATATCAAAATCCCACCCCTCCCAATCTTTAATTGTCTTGATCAACCGAGCTTAAATGACGAGATTCATGATACTGAAATCATGAATTCTCCTTTTGATGATGATGAGTTAGTCATGATTTTTATCATGACTTTCTTTCTTTTCTTCACCTACACGGTGACATCTCCTGTTCTTCACTCCTTCGGGAATGAAGACACTATATTTGATCCCGGCATTTTCATTTATCATTTATGAGCCGGATCCCTGTATATATCTCATCGGTGTGGAACTTTCAAGTACTTCAGTGTTTATCCAAACATTTTGAACGAAAGTCCGATGGAGAATTTTTGTTCCACGTGCTTCCCCAAGAACCAATGAATGCGGGGTCGAGTCAAGCTAGTGACTCGGTGAACAAAAACCTTAGCCGACAACATGGGTTTTCACCCATGTCTCTGACTTCTTTCTCTTTTCTAACACCCTAGTGTGGGGGTGTTGCCCCCACTGTTGTATATATGTTCAAAATTTTATATATGTTCAAAATAATAATAAATATATTTTGTTGTGTTCCCACGCTTGGCCATTAGTATTCCCTTGCAATGTTCTAAGTGTCGGCATAATAGCCGGTACTTTGAATATTGAGGGCAATATTCAATTCTAAGTGTGGGGGGGAATTCTGGCGAATTTGATCACATTTGTGCCCTATTCTTAGTTTCCCCGTTTTGGCCAAAAATTTTAAAATTTTTTTCATTTGGTGGTAGTGCTTTGCACTAACAACACAAATGGTTATCAGTCCACCATGTCTAACCCACATAAGGACTGGCTAATCCTGAGCAAACGGCTGCAGGTAAAGATATATCAAATCCGTTTATGGCTTGCAATTTGCCCAAAATTGTATGGTATTCGACTCACCATATCCTTATAAGTGAAGAGTTGGCTAGCCCGCAAGATTATGGCTTGTGGTAAAGGCAGTGGAAAAACCATAATTGGTAATCAGCTCACCAAAGATAATAATTATATTATCTAAGAGTTGGCTAGTCCAGAAGCAAACGGCTTCTGGTAAAGACAAATCAAACCCGTTTACAGCTGATGATTTGCTCAAAATCATTTGGTTATCATTGTACCAAAGTTCTTACTTGAACTGAAACAATTGGCTACTCCAGAAGTGATGGCTTTTGGTAAAGAGATAAAATCCATTAAATTTTCAAAAATATTGCTAGGGACTAGCAATAGTTTAGTGTGGGGGATTTGATATGTGTCTAAATACACATATATTTACCTTGTTTAAACCCACATAAACAGTCAAAAACACTTTGAAAAGTCTCAAAAAGACAGAAAAATATTTAGACTGTGTTTTATTCATAAATTGTCAAATCTAGTCCCTAGTTATTCAAAACATGGAAACTTTTCATAAAAGGCCCTCAGGGATTTTCAAGTTGTCAAAATTAGCCTTATAAAGTTAAGAATTGCAAAATTACAACTAAGGTCCTTCAACTTTGAAAATTGTCAAAATTAGTCCTCGGGTGTTTTAAAATGGAAAATTATCAAACATAACCCTTGTACTATTAATAAATGGCATAATTGGTCCTTTTTATTAACTTTTGATATTTACAGGTTTGGTCCCTTCATGTTTCAGAAAATTGCATAAATGGTCCTTGGGCTCATTGTATACCACAACCAAAATTCGGACCTAATATATATAAAACCCAAACCCTTATAACCCATCCCTTTAATATATATTACCCAACCCAATCCCTTAAATATAAAGCCCAACCAACACCAAAGCCCAATCCCTATTATATAATACCCCGGTCAACATAGTCAAACCCACCCTGGTTTTCGTCTTCCTCACACACCCCGCCAAACCATACCACCCCTCCAACTCACCTGGTATCACCTCCACCTCATCACCAACTACATCAACCTTGTCTCCCCAGCTCACCTTTCCACCTACACACCAAACAAACCCCATTAAACCCATAAACCTGCTCTTGATATTATTTCCCGCCAAAATAGCCAAATGGACGGATTTGATGAATTGAAGCAAATAAATGGCCAAGATGAAGTGGGATCTATTCTAATGTCGACCAAGAGTAATTTCAGACACTATAAAGACCAGAAGAAGCCAGGAAGAATAGGTAGTAGATAAATTAAGTAGAAATAATTATAATAAGTAGAATAAATTGTATAAGTAGTATTCAGTTGCTAAATTTGCTTTTCAAAGCTTGTAACAATCATCAGTAGTGTAATTCGAAGGTTATTAAATAAAAATTCCAAGTGTATTAGTTAATTTCAAAATTTGCAATTTCGAGTGAAATTCACAATTTTGCTTTATAGTTGTAAATTGTTGTTGTTACTGGTTCTTTAAACTCAGTAGTGATCTTAAAGCTTTTTAAAAAGCTTTTATAGCTTTATATTCAGTTCTAATCAATAATAAAAAATCAAGGAAATTAGTGAAAATGGAAGATCAGCAATGAAGAAGATGATGCAAAGGAGCAGGGTAGCTATTGGATGGCCTTGGTATTAGGACCTCAGGGGAGGCTTTAGGACAAGTTTGAACACTATGTTTCTGGTTTGATCACTCAGAATCATTTGTAAGCCTTAATCTCCATTTTTGCTTTTTATTGTAATAGTGCTAGTTTACTGTTTATCCTTGTTTTTTTATGCTTATTTGGAGTTTGTTAGTCATAATCTTGCTTAGAATGTCATGCTTGTTTATTAAAGTCCATGGTTGCTAAGTTCTTAATTTTCACTATCACAAATTAGCATATCTATGATTTATGGTTATGTGTTGTTGTAACCTGTATATTTGTGCTTTTATCAGTTTATTGCATCATATTACAACTCTATGATTCTGATTCATGGTCTTAATCAGTGGTTCTATATGAAAATCTCATTTTCATGTTTTTAAAGGGGTGTTTGGTTCAAGACATATCACTGAGTTTCAGTGATAGTTGATTGTTGTTCTTGGTCCAGGCATACTTAATTAGGTCAAATTAGGTTGTATATAACATAAAAACACAGTGTTCTTTATAGAATAGTCAAAATTAGTTTGATAGTCTTTTAAATTTTTCACTGTTAGGTATTTAGTTAGCATAATCATGTAAACAGTTGTAATAATTGTTGTAGTTGTTTAATTTAGTCTCATATTAGCTTATTACATCAACTTAAGTCATTTAGGATCATTTATAATCCACTTTAGTCAAACTTGTGCAAGCTCTCAAAGTGAGCTGCAGGGGAAGCACCTCCCCTGCACTTCCCTTGCACCAGTCTCATCTGACCACTTTCACAAGCCCCTAAACTCCTACCCAGTTGAGCTTGTTGCTTGATTCTTGGGTGTTCTGAAAAGCCAGCAGTATAATCTTGATTTTGCCCCCGTCACTTTCCAAAAATTAGCTTATTAAGCAGCTTAAAATTAAGCTAGAAGTAGGGGCCATTAGGCTTCTTTTATGCAAACTTCTCATTACTCGAAATGGCTGACGGCCTGGGCATATTTTAGTTTTTTGAGTTGAATTAGGTTTTTTTAGGCCTATTACACTATACCTGAGCTTTTGGTGTATTCTAGTGCTTATTTGCTTATTTTTGTGCTTATTTTCAAACTGCTTATTAGCCCATTCAGCTTATTATTGGGCTTATCTAATTTTTTATATTTTTCCTAGTATTCTGCTATCATATAGTATTTACCTTGAATTTTTCAGATTTTTCCTAAGTCGTTTACTATTTTTAAACCTTTTTATTAGTTTTAATAGTTTTTAATTCATAATAAAAAATATAAAAGTCAGAAAAATATAAATCTTTTTTCTAAAATTTTATTTTATTATTTAGGATTTAAGAAAAATAATTTTGAACTTGTAGGATTAGTTTTCTAATATTTTAGTTTTTAGCCCGTTTTCGTAAGCGGCTGCTTTAATCTGCTTTTTTAAGTGCTTATTTCAAGTTTTCAAAAATATTGTCTTTTATAAAAAGTGCTTATAATTAAGTACTTTATCAAAATAAAGTAAAATGGAATAATAAAAAGTATATATATATATACGGCTCGTTTTTAGTTCGTACGTAATTTTTATTTAACGTACGCGTTTTTAGTTTTAAACGTTTCTAAATAAATTGCTCTCACGTACTTGTTCATATAGCTTATTTAAGCTATTTCCTTTTATATTTTCTTAGTTTAATCACTCACAACCTTTTCCGTTCAATTATCACCCGATCACAAATTCGTTTTATTTCAGAATTCACACCTCGCTGGGACATAACGACCCGGGGAAAACACTAACTCCTCTGGTAAATTGCATTGTGCCCTTAAGCTGTTTGACTCTTGTTGACCATTTACCTGGTGAATTTGGGTTGACTGTTTGAGGTCGATCATAAAGAAATGAAAGCTTAGAAGATTCTGCAAGCTGAACGAAGTAATGAAGTTTGAAGACCATTCTCTGCGCTTATGGTTTTATATTTTACTTGTAGGGAACATTGTAAGCAATTCCAGTATAACATCACTTTGGGGAGAGATTGTTAGCCTTAAAAGTAATGTTATACTCAGGAATTGCATAGTATATAAACACAGGGACTAGTCTTGTATATAGGGCAAAGTTTTGTGTGTAAACTAGTATAAATACCCTCCTAGTTGAGACTAGGAGGGTTGGGAATTCTTGTATCACTTTGAAGGTGTGTGTGTGATCTCCTCTCTCTCTCTAGAAAACACACACACCTTCCCCCATTCTTAATCTAATAAATACCATGTTTAAACTTTATTTTGAGTTCCCCCGACCTCCTGAACACGAATCTTGATCACTACAAAAAATAACTGGGATGCATTTGGTGAGATAAAGATGTTGATACTCTATTCCCCCGAACAGATTCAGAGCACTCGGGGCACACATGAAATGAGGTTGTCAGTTTGGGGGAGAGCACTAATTAGGGGAGAGCACTCAGGGCACTCTGAAATAAACCCTAATTAGATTTGCTCACTTAGTTCGTCTACAAGTAAAGAAATGGCAGCTGAGAAGATTATGCAAGCTGAACGAAGTAATGAAGTTTGAAGATCTTTCTCATGTTTTTGTATTGAATTTTACTTGTAGGGAACGTTGTAAGCAATTCCCGTATGACATCACTTTGGGGAGAGATTGTTAGCCGTAAAGTTTTGTCATTTGTCGGGAATTGCATTGTTAGTAAATACGAGGACTAGTCTTGCCAAGAGGGCAAAGATTAGATTGTATAAATACCCCTCCTAGTTGTCTAGGAGGGTTAGGGGATTCATTGTAACACATGAGATGTGTGTGTTTTCTAGACTCTCTCTCTAGAAAACATACACACCTCGACACCCAATCAATAAAGTTCTATAATGTTTAATCTTTAGATCGTGTTTCCCCCACCTCAACGTGAATCTTGGCTTCTACACACTGTGATCTTCAAAGAAACGTCTTTTGGTCGTTCTTGCCTTGATCTACTTCTTCTGTCCAGATTCGTCGTCGTTGTAGATGATGGTGGTGGATGGACTTTCGTAGGTACCTGCATAAGACAGTTAGCAATAAATCGTCCAGCGCTTATAGGTTCAGATTTCGAGATCGTTATCAGCATAGTGTGAAAACTTTCTCTAATCTTTACCAAGGCCGTTGAGAGCCTCTGAAGTATACCGAAGTATCACTTCAAGACTGTAGACCGTTTGAAGCACGTCACCATCATGACATAAGGAAAGATCCTTAGATCTCATTAAGACTCATACTACTTGTATCCTTTTTAATGAACACAAGTGTATTTCAAAGGAAGTGTTCCTAAGATATCTTTGATGAATCTCATGTCTCTAGACTTAATTATGTGCGTTTTGGATTAAGTCATCGGAGGCATGGAGCAGAGTGCCACCTTTTCAATATCAACACATCTCGGAGTGAGAGGCCGACAGATTATGTAGTGTTCTCCGTGAGAAATGAAACAAATATATTTTAAGATATATCTGAGTGGATAGGAGGGGTGGTGCAGCGCGTCACTGGGTCCATGACGTCTTGTCTTCAATATCAGTATCACCTTAGTGAGTACCGATAGCAGATGTATTGACCCGGTTTCTGACCTAAGTTTTCATGAGGGCTATTTCTTTTCACCCTTTTGATGCGTGGTTTTGCAACCTTACAACAGGTTTTACCTCTCGAGGGATCTCAAGAGGCTTACAACCCCACCAGGCAGTGTACCTGACCGATGTAGTATAGTGTAGTGGTAAGTACGGGGGATTGATCGTTCTCCACAGGGAATAGTGTTCGTTAGGTATGAAAGACTACTCTAATTAGGTCTAAGGGTTGAGGAAGATTCTTTTTATGTTTTTATATTTTTATGAAAGCAAGTAAAATCTCGGGTTTGAAGGAGTGGGCGGAATTAGTTGCTAGTCAACTAACCCAAATAACTACAAATGCAAATAAAATAAATAACTGAAAATAAAATGTTGGTGAAAACTTATGTGTAGAGAAATGTGTTCACTTAGATTTCCTTACTCCCTAACTATCTTTTACCGGTTGATTAGTGTGCATTAGTTGCGTGGATGATGGGTGTATTCCTTAATACCAATCGTGGGGTGGCGTACGTACTTCCCCAACTCTACAAGCTCTTACTTCACTCCTATGTCGAGCCGGCTAGGAAGCTCCTAACATGGGATCACTAGAATTCGCTTGTGCATTAAATACAACCATAAAAACCTTTAGTACGCATTTGGTTCATGTTTCTTAAGACGTTCAAGCAAGTTACCGATTAGGAAGTTAGCCAGTTTTCTTAAGCCTAACATAGATAAACAATCATCCAATACAACTAATAACACACTAATAACCAATAATCAATAGCTAGGTTTCATTAGATCTAAGCAAACACAAGATAAATCTAGCCTAACATGTTAAACAAAAGACAAGAACAAGATAAAATCAAACAACACATAGACATATTGAATGATTAATTGATAACTTATCTTTCAATGTAACATGGAAGATCTCAAGGCAAAAAGCCTTGAAAAAGATGCTAAAATCGTCTTAGGGTTTTCTCCCAAAAATTCCACACTAAGTTCTCTCCAATGACAAAGAATTGCAAAACTATATATAGATTTTTACATCTGACGGCGTCACCTTATGAAGTGTGACGCCGTCACCTCGCCGCTTCTAGGGTTCCCGGATGGCCTTCTTGACGCCGTCCCTCTTTAGCTCTCCAAAATCCGTTCTGGCTTATCAAGGCTTGACGCCGTCAGCCCTTGATCGTGACGCCGTCCCTCTTAGAATTAAGCCGTGACGCCCTTGATCAGGTTAAAGCGTGACGCCGTCAGAATTCACATGCAATTTTCACTGGCTTATCATGAGTAAATTTCACATCCACCTTTTCTTGCCAAGCCATGACGCCGTCCAGGGTAAAATCTGACGCCGTCAAAGGTAACTTTTAGCCGATATTTTTGAGACTTTGTCGTTTTCTTCACTTTTATGCTCCAAAAACGTCCAAAATGCATCCTTTTCCAGATTTCTCCTCAAAAGTACCTAAAATGACAAAAGGAACGATTTAGGGCAATATTTGATCAAATAAATACGATTTAGGGCTTAAATGACCCCTTAAAAGCGGTACACTTTTCGCTTCATCAAATACCCTTACACTTGAGATTTGCTTGTCCTCAAGCAAATGCGCTTTTATTCTAATCAAAATACAAGTTAGGGGTCATTTAATGCAAACATAAAAGTAATTACAACAAATAATCGTTCCACTTCAATCATAATAAGCACGGAGATTATAAACTAGCACCTCAAAAGTAGTGTTTAGATACTCACATCTCTCAAGTGTCATCAAAATAAATCTCATAAATGAAAACGGATGATATCTCTCACTACCTGTCATAGCAAATAGATTACCATAGGCTTGGGAAAGGATCGAAAACCTCCTCCACTAGGCGTAAGCACCTAAGATAAACTATCAAAGAGGGCTTTTACATGGGTTATAACGTTAGGTGTAGGGAAAAGGAAAACACGGTTTTGTTGGATAAAGGATATTTTACTGGTGGCGAGTTAAAGATCTTGATTAATTACATGTACTATACAATGTTGCTAAGCCAAGACTCGACTCAATTTTAAGCTAGAAACAAAATAACAAAATAACAAAAACATAAAGATAAACATAAAATGAAACGGGATGGTAGTCCGTATGTTTTTTTTCTATTTTTCTTTTTCTCTTTTTTTTTTTTTTTTTTTTTTTTTTTTTTTTTTTTGACATACACTCTTGCCCTACCATCCAAAATAATACATCATAGGGGCATTGCATTCCCCTTACACTTGAACTTTTACATAACTTTACAATTAACTAATCTAATGACTCGAATTAAGATAATCGAAAAACTTGGAGTACTTTTTTTAAAATATTTAGCACATATGGGGGTAATAAATGATGTTCTTCCCCATTACTCCATTACACTAGTACTTTACCCATGAGTCCCAATCGTCCCAAAACAATATGTACAAGGATATGACTCGACTTAGCAACCATGTAATCAATTAGATAATTAACTTGTGTTTAAACAAATGTTGTAACAATAATGCACTAAAAATGAGTGCATACAAGGTAGGCTAAGGCGATTTGGGTGTACATTTTAGTGGGGTGTAACAAATTCTTCCTTTAAGTAAAATGCTTAAAGGTCGAAACGAAAAGATAGGCTCTGAGGGGTGTACTAGGGGTATCGTGTACTAAAAATGAGTACAACGCAAAGGGTGTGGGAGAATTACTTGACCAATGTAGCCAATGTAATTATAACAAAAACACAGGTGTAAAACAATGGGTTAATCCTAATGCCTCTTATCATGTAGTAAATCTAACTACACGAATGTAGTCTCACTTGTGGCCTTGGAATGGTCCTAACGCAAGTTCTAGAATCTAAGTGCTACCGGTACACACATCATAGCATAAATGCTTTTCCTACCAATTCTAGGGGCGAACCTCACATATTTGGGGGTGGAAAATTTTTTTGTGCTACGGTTTTTGTGCTAGTCATATAACTCCTATCCGTGAGACGCTCATTAAGATCAAAGTTTCACTCCTATATGTTGTAAAAAATTTTAAATTTGGCACTAAAATTACCTTAACAAGTATTTCTCTCAGTTTTATTACCCATCTACTATTAAACAAACAAAAATCAAGCGTAATAGCATTCTCTAAAATCGTACTTTTACCCTCCCCTTACACTTAAGATGAACATTGTCCCCAATGTTCAAATAACAAGATGTAAAAGCATAAAGTAAAAGAATGAAATCAAATACTCCCCTGATTCGCTCGGTGGATAATGAAGTAACACGGTTAAATCTTCTTCCAAAGTAATGTTGAAGCTCCATGACTAATGCATCGCCCTAAGCTTGATTCAAAACATTTCCTTGTCCAAAATAACCTGTTAAACCTGAGAAAACAAACACGAAAACCTGCATAACATCGGCGGGATAAATCTATATATAAGGATATAATGCTTGTGGAATGATAATTTTGCAGATTCCTGGAGATTATAAGTTGGAGATTTAATAAAAACTTTTTAAAAACAAAACTTTCAAAAATTTCTGAAAATTAAATCTGACGCCGTCAGGTTATAAACCCTGACGCCGTCAGAAATGACCTGACAAAAATTCTCATTTTAAGTTTCCGGAAAATTTCTAGAAAAACCTTTACCTTACTTCCTGGAAATCCTGCAAAACATCATTATGACTCGATACAAGCATTTGACTCAAACAAATACGAATATGTATGTTAATTTATTATTATTACGATTCATGTTCATTTGTGTTCTAATAAACCAATTTAGATTTCCCTTACACTTATCTTTCGCAAAATACCTTTATATGTAGTTAAGACGAAGTTAAAAACAAGATAAAGCATTTTCACAAATTACTTTTGAACATGAATCAATACTAATAAAAATTAAACACACATACGGAAACAAATAAAAACAAACAAACAAACAAATAAACACACAAAGCAAATAAATAAAATAAAGCTTGGGTTGCCTCCCAAGAAGCGCTTGTTTTTGTTCGAGTCACGAGCCTGACTCTACCCTTATTTAACGGAAATAGGGGAGGTTTTCCCTACACTTAGGATTAAGTGTGGGTGAAAGTAGCGATACACACCCTTAGGGTGGAAATATGCCACGTGAGGAAAGAGTGACGGGTGAATTATATGCTCAAAGGTGCGGGATCCTATCATCATAACCTTACCTAATTCACTTTGGTCAATGGGTGAGTTAAAGTGTTCTCCTAAAAAGGGATCATTTTCTAACAACTTCGAGAGACTCCTAATTGGGAATCCATCTTGACCCAATAGACCCGGTTTAAACCCATAATGTTTCTTGTGATCAATCATGAATGGGTGATGTAGACATGTAAGGTCATTTTTCACTCCTATATTGTCTTCCTCACTACAAGGCTTAATGTCTAATACCTTAAACTTAAGACTACCCGGACTATATGTTTTGATGGGTGGATCGGGACCTAATTCAATTCCTAAATTTTCATCCAAGGATGGAAGATTAGGTAACGGTTTTGGTTGAGGCTCCGGCTCATCAAAACTAGGAACTTCCATAGGACTAAAAGAAAGGTTGTGATCACTAAAAGCATTCAAACCTATTTCTTCTAGTTGTGTTTGGTCCAAGGGCTCTACCTCTATTGGGGTTCCTATAGTCTCCTCAACTTCTTCCGTGTAAGTCGCGGGTGGTGTGTGTGCCTCAAATGATGGTAGGACTTGTGGGGTACTTGGTGGGCTTATGTTACTTACCTCATCATTCCTTATGTCAAGATCGCCTATATCCTCATCATGTGTTTTAGTAGGATCTAACCCTAACATTTTCCCAAGTATCTCAAGTGCTTCTCTAGGCATCTCAACTTCTATGTCCGAATCATAAGGATCATCCTCAATATTCTGACTGCTATATTCAAATTGCCTAAAAGATTCATCATGTGTTTCTTGAGATTCAACGTCATCAATCATAAAACCTAGGTCTTTTTGATTAATGTGATCATGTTCGGCTAAATCCTCCATCACATCAATATTCCTCAATATTCTGACTGCTATATTCAAATTGCCTAAAAGATTCATCATGTGTTTCTTGAGATTCAACGTCATCAATCATAAAACCTAGGTCTTTTTGATTAATGTGATCATGTTCGGCTAAATCCTCCATCACATCAAGGTCACCTATGTGTTCATCCTGTATTATGGTAGTGCCTAACCATGACATGCAACTAGGTGGCTCAACTCTACCCTCATCCCCAAACAAACTTGTTTCATGATCCTTGAAATTTGTGGTCAATTGACTTGTATTAATGTTTGTTGGGTTGTCTACTATATAATAATATTGGGCACAATTCTCAATAGCTTCACATGCTTCCTCAGCACTTAATTCCCTAAGATCCCT
This sequence comes from Artemisia tridentata subsp. tridentata, assembly GCA_021014915.2. NCBI lineage: Eukaryota > Viridiplantae > Streptophyta > Magnoliopsida > Asterales > Asteraceae > Artemisia > Artemisia tridentata. The sequence continues at coordinate 415,411,443 of CP139505.1, forward strand.
GCCGGCAATATGGTAAATGTCCCTTTGGGCATGTCGGTCGACATGATTGTAAAAGATTTGAGTTATGGACCAAAAATCGAAGTTATGATGAGGGACTTTTTGGAGTAAATATTTAAAACGAGTCCATGCATCATATAGAGGTTCATCTTTATGTTGTTTAAACATCAAGATGTCATATGGAGTGGGTGAATTACGTGGTTGGTAGTATGGTGGATTCGCGTTCTCCATAATGGTGAACGGAAGAGTCAATGGAAATTACGAACAAACACACAAAGAAAAATAGATAGACTAAAGAAAACCTAAAAAAAAAAAAAAAAAAAAAAAAAAAAAAAAAATCTCACTAGAAAGGAATCTAGTGAGTAGACCTAATAAAATAAAAATTCAACCTAAACAATAACTATTCCCCGGCAGCGGCGCCAAAAACTTGATGCGTGGTTTTGCAACCTTACAACAGGTTTTACCTCTCGAGGGATCTCAAGAGGCTTACAACCCCACCAGGCAGTGTACCTGACCGATGTAGTATAGTGTAGTGGTAAGTACGGGGGATTGATCGTTCTCCACAGGGAATAGTGTTCGTTAGGTATGAAAGACTACTCTAATTAGGTCTAAGGGTTGAGGAAGATTCTTTTTATGTTTTTATATTTTTATGAAAGCAAGTAAAATCTCGGGTTTGAAGGAGTGGGCGGAATTAGTTGCTAGTCAACTAACCCAAATAACTACAAATGCAAATAAAATAAATAACTGAAAATAAAATGTTGGTGAAAACTTATGTGTAGAGAAATGTGTTCACTTAGATTTCCTTACTCCCTAACTATCTTTTACCGGTTGATTAGTGTGCATTAGTTGCGTGGATGACGGGTGTATTCCTTAATACCAATTGTGGGGTGGCGTACGTACTTCCCCAACTCTACAAGCTCTTACTTCACTCCTATGTCGAGCCGGCTAGGAAGCTCCTAACATGGGATCACTAGAATTCGCTTGTGCATTAAATACAACCATAAAAACCTTTAGTACGCATTTGGTTCATGTTTCTTAAGACGTTCAAGCAAGTTACCGAATAGGAAGTTAGCCAGTTTTCTTAAGCCTAACATAGATAAACAATCATCCAATACAACTAATAACACACTAATAACCAATAATCAATAGCTAGGTTTCATTAGATCTAAGCAAACACAAGATAAATCTAGCCTAACATGTTAAACAAAAGACAAGAACAAGATAAAATCAAACAACACATAGACATATTGAATGATTAATTGATAACTTATCTTTCAATGTAACATGGAAGATCTCAAGGCAAAAAGCCTTGAAAAAGATGCTAAAATCGTCTTAGGGTTTTCTCCCAAAAATTCCACACTAAGTTCTCTCCAATGACAAAGAATTGCAAAACTATATATAGATTTTTACATCTGACGGCGTCACCTTATGGAGTGTGACGCCGTCACCTCGCCGCTTCTAGGGTTCCCGGATGGCCTTCTTGACGCCGTCCCTCTTTAGCTCTCCAAAATCCGTTCTGGCTTATCAAGGCTTGACGCCGTCAGCCCTTGATCGTGACGCCGTCCCTCTTAGAATTAAGCCGTGACGCCCTTGATCAGGTTAAAGCGTGACGCCGTCAGAATTCACATGCAATTTTCACTGGCTTATCATGAGTAAATTTCACATCCACCTTTTCTTGCCAAGCCATGACGCCGTCCAGGGTAAAATCTGACGCCGTCAAAGGTAACTTTTAGCCGATTTTTGAGACTTTGTCGTTTTCTTCACTTTTATGCTCCAAAAACGTCCAAAATGCATCCTTTTCCAGATTTCTCCTCAAAAGTACCTAAAATGACAAAAGGAACGATTTAGGGCAATATTTGATCAAATAAATATGATTTAGGGCTTAAATGACCCCTTAAAAGCGGTACACTTTTCGCTTCATCACCTTTCATTAAACTTTTCTTTTTAATTCTTCAACCCCTTCTTTCCCTTTCTCATTTACTCCTTTTTCAATCTTACCTAAGGACTTCTAATTCTAATCTATTGGAGTTGTCCTTGGGTAGATCCCTCCGGTTCTGGCGGATCATAGGACATAACCTAACCATAATCACCTTATTACTTCATGATTATCCTAGATTATCGATCACTTGCCATAAAACCTTTTTGTGGAAATCTCTCAAAGTGTTCATGAATAAACACATTTAGTTAACACATTGAGAGTTTTGCATTTTGAAATACTCCCCCTTCACATGTGCTCATGCATTTTTGAAATAAATTGAACATGTTGGGTAGAGTTCGCACACTTTGAAATGATCGATTTTCAATGAACATGACCTTCGCGAGACACGCTTACATCACTAGTTAGACTAGCTTGAAATTATTTACCCGTCCCGGTCATATTCAATGATCATCTCTCGAATTGGTACATTCTACTCAGACACGTCCTTTGCGAGACACGTTTACATTACTGGATAACCAGCTTGAAATTATTACCCGTCCATGACATGTCTTTTCATTAACGGACATTTAGTTTCGTCAATTCGAGGGTTCATACTGAGCCTTTTTGAAGAACTCGTTTGAGATTCAAACCAGAAAACTTTTTTGATCACATTTAATCACGTCCTCTCCCCCTTATACCTAATTACCACTTAATCTCCCCCTCAAAAATAGCATGTAGTGGTATTTTTGAAAACAGTTGATTAAAATGAAACGTTTTGGAGAGACGAACTGATTTTAGCATGAAAGCGGAACATTTTTCTTTTTGTACTCCCCCTTAAACAAATCATATTATTAAACACTTGAGTTTAAAAGCAGTTAAGGGTCTTAGAGGGGGTCTTAGAGGGAGTGATTGTGAGCACAAAATGTATAGAAAGACTTTGAAAAATCTTTTTGAAACAATCTTGATTAAGTGCTCACGGTTTTTGCTTTTTGCTATTAACACTGTGAGTCCTGATCGGAAATGATCAGAAGTCATCAATGTAGCCTTTATATGAAATCTTTTCGAGTTGCAGTACCCGAGCTACAATAAAAGATTTCACGATAAAGCACGGGTTTCGTACTGATATATACGAAAACCTTAATGAAGAAAATTTTGCTAAACGACATGTTTTGGAAAAATTTAAAATGAACTCCCGCTCAAGCATTTGTATAGAATATTGATTATACGAGAGACATGTCGTGAGAAGAATATTTTTGGTTTTTTTTATTTTTATTTTTTTTTATTTAGTTTTTGTTGGTTTTTCAAATTTTGTATTTTGTTTTTCAAAAATATTTACAGTAAAGCTTTTTGAAATAAATCAAGAAGATTCGAGAAGACTTTCTAACTCTTCGGGAGTTAGGCTTCGCATTCCAATTCGACGAACTAAGTTTTCAAACCGCTCTTTTGGGAGGGCTTTAGTAAATAGATCGGCGAGTTGGTATTCAGTCTTCACGAAAAATAATTCAACAGTACCCTCTTCTACGTGATCCTTTATGAAGTGGTAGCGGACTCTAATATGCTTGGTCTTCGAGTGTTGCACTGGGTTGCACGAGATGGCTATGGCACTTTTCGAGTCGCAATACAAAGGTATGCGGTCGAAAGAGAAGCCATAATCTGTAAGCTGTGTCCTTATCCATAGAACTTGGGCACAACACGCAGATAGAGACACATACTCGGCTTCTGCTGTTGATAAAGCAGTGCAGTCTTGTTTTCTTGATGACCAGCCTTCTAGCTTTTCTCCCAAAAACTGTGCTCCCCCGGATGTACTTTTTTCGGTAACTTGGCAACCAGCATGGTCTGCATTTGAAAATGCTATTAGTGTAAACTCCGAATCCTTCGGATACCAAAGTCCCATATTAATGGTTCTTCGTAGGTACCGAAAGATCCGTTTAACCTCTTGGAGGTGAAGTTCGGTAGGCCTTGCCTGAAACCGTGCAAGTAAACAAACAGCAAAATGTATATCTGGTCGGCTAGCAGTTAAGTACATAAGAGAACCAATCATGCTCCGATATTTCTTCGGATCCATTGGTTTCCCATATAAGTCAACGACTATTTTTGGTGAAGTGACCATTGGTGTACCAACAGAGTCACAATTTTCCATTCCATGTTTTTTCAAAATCTCAATTGTATATTTAGCTTGATTTAGAAAAATACCACGTGGGGATTGATGAATTTGTAAACCCAGAAAGAATTTTAATTCTCCCATCATGGATATTTCAAATTTGCTTTTCATGAGATTTGCAAAATGTTTTGAATGTGTCGGATTAGTGGACCCAAAAATTATGTCGTCCACATAAATCTTAACAATCAAAATGTCATTTTTGAATTTTCTTGTAAACAAGGTCGGATCAGTTGTTCCTTTGGTGAAATTATTATGAAGTAGGAAAGATGATAATTCGTCATACCACGCCCGTGGGGCTTGATTCAAATCATAGATTGCTTTCTTTAGCTTGTAGAAGTATTCTGGATGATCTTTGTCTACGAATCCATCTGGCTGACTCACATACACTTCTTCTTTCAGAGTTCCATTCAAGAAAGCGGTCTTGATGTCCATCTGATAAACCGTGATATTCTTGTAAGCTGCATATGCTAAGAAAATCCTGACTGCTTCAAGCCTTGCAACTGGCGCGAATGACTCTTCAAAATCTATCCCTTCTTCTTGTCTGTATCCCTTTGCCACTAGACGAGCTTTGTTGCGAATTACAGTCATTTCTTCATCCTTTTTGTTTTTCCATAACCATTTAAGATCAATGACGAGTTTGTCAATTGGACTTGTAACTAAATCCCAGGTGTCATGGATTTGAAATTGAAGAAGTTCTTCCTGCATCGCTTCAATCTAGGCATTATCTGCCATTGCTTCCCGAATGTTCTTTAGCTCTATTAAACTGACTGAGAAGACACAGATGCACATGTCGCAATCGGTGTTTAATTGTTTTCTCGTCTGAATTGGCCTTGAAGGTTCACCAATAACTTGTTCTATTGGATGGTATTTTGTCCACTGTAATGTTGAAGGGTACCTTGGTGTTGAAGAATGTGTGTTAGATGGTTCATGTAACCGTGAAGATGATTCAGCGGAATCCGTGGCAAACGGATTTTCAAATGGTTCTTTATCTAACACATCATTATTTTGTTCTTGCTCATCAATTCTTGGTAGAACAATTTCAATTACTGGAGATGGTGGAGTAAATGTTGATGACGTGGAGGGAGATGGTGCGTCAGCTTCGAACGTTGTGGATGCATCTTGATTTGGTGGTGGTGGTGGTGGTTGATTTTGAGCGGGTGCAGCGGAACGTTGGTTAGATGCATTTGTCGAAGCGCCACCATAGTATTCATCATACATAAACTCGAAGAAATTATCCAGTTCATGATTTGTGGGTTGTTCGTTATGAATTGATTGAGCTCCTTGAGGTGCGAGTCCTGAACTGATATGTCCAAGAGTCATCGGGTTAAGCGCGGGTTCTAGAGCGAGTCTCTCAGAAGCCATTTGTGAAATTTCATCGAACTTCACATTCATCGTCTCCATGATCTTTTTCGTTCTCCTGTTATACACCCTGAATGCCCTCGAGTTTTTCGAATAACCAATGAAGATTCCAATATCACCCTTAGCTTTCAACTTCCCAAGATCTTCCCTGTCATTCGTTGGATAGCACAAAGCGCCAAATACATGAAGATAAGAAATATCCGGTTTTCTGTTGTTTACTAGTTCATACAGGGTTTTATTGAATCTTGGATGAACTAGGGATCGGTTCTGAGTGAAACATGCAGTGGCAACAGCATCAGCCCATAAGAATAACGGTGCACTAGAATAAATCAGCATTGTGCGAGCAGCTTCCACAAGAGTTCGATTTCTTCTTTCAACTACCCCATTCTGCTGTGGAGTTCTAACAGCTGATGTCTGGTGAGTAAGACCAGATTCTTCAAAATATGTTCTTAACTCCTGATTTGTGAATTCCGTGCCATTATCAGTTCTTACTATCCTTACTGGAGCTTGAAGTAGAACTTGAATCCGCTTCAGAAAGGTGATGATGATGCCTGGTGTTTCATCTTTCGACCTCAGAAACTTTACCCATGTATATCTTGAATAGTCATCAACAATTACAACAAATGTAACTTATCAACCGAACTAGGTACGGGTTTAGGTTTATATGTTGCTCTTTTGCTCTTTCCTTGCTCACAGGATGGACATAAGTGTTCTTTGGTGTATTTGAATTTTGGGAGACCATTGACGATGTTGTCTTTGGCAAGTTTGTTTATGGTGTCAAAGTTAAGATGGGACAAACGTCTATGCCACAACCAGGACTTTGTTTCGCTTGCCCTAGTCATGAGACAAATTGGTGATGAAGAGGCCATTTGGTTTATGTCTATTGCATAGAGATTGGTGCCACGATTCACAATTAAGAGATCATTCCCAACCAAATTCCTGACAAAACAAGTGTTTCTCCTAAATGAAACCTCTAAATCCGCATCACAAAACTGCCCGACTGAAAACAGATTATGTCCCAACCCTTCGACATAGTAAACTCGAGTGATCAAGTAGTTCCCAAACTGAAGATCTCCATAACCCAGAATAGCTGCAACATGATCATTCCCAAACCGTACAGTCCTCATGAACTGCCATACAAAGTTGATCAGCAGCTTCAGGTTCCCGGTCATGTGCTTGGAGCAACCCGAGTCTACGATCCAAAGACAAATTTCAATGACCTGCAAAGAACAAATGATTTTGTATATGGAAACCGTTTAACATTTGGTTCCAGGGGGTTAGATGTAATAGGTGAATTACACTTAGAGATGGTTTCCGTTGTTGCATTGGGAACTATTTCTAATGTGCCATTCTTAAGTGTGAACATTCTGCCCGTTGGTTTCTATACACAAAACTTAAGGTGATCCTTAGGCAATAGGCCACTAGTGGTTTTCCTAGCTTTTGCAATAAGTGTTCGAATATATCTAGACTTAGCCCTAGTGACTGAAGGAACCTTTTTCTGTTCAGGCACATCATTTACATTCACAGCATTAGAAACAATATCATCACAAGCACTTACAGACAAAGATTTCTTGTGCATTAAACAAACAGAGTCATTACATGCATTCAAAACACTAGTCTTAACATTACATCCAGATGACATATGTTTCTTATTTGAAAGCTCTAAATTCCTAGGGTGTTCTTTTACTTCCTTGCTTGCATTCTCAGAAATAGGCGAGACTCTAGTGTTCTTGTTATTGCTCCTAGACTTTCGTCCGCTCCTAGAGGTGCTTTCTAATCCTGTAGAAGGTAAGGCACACTCATTAGAATTTGTGTTGTTGTCCTGAGATGTTGTTGTAGCATTCCTAGACTCGTTTGGATTATCCTTTTCACTTTTGTCTATCGCCCTATATGTTTTGGATGTAGAGGCAGATGCAGTAGTGGGACTAATCCTATAAAGGCCAGGCGCTATTACATTAATGTTTTGACAACAGCTTTCCCTTTTTCTTTCTCACTAGGCAAGGGGGTTGATGGTGCTATACCCGTAGTTTCCTCACCCTTCCCTTTTTGACTTTCAAGTTGAGACTTCAAAAGATCAATTTGTTTTTGCATGTTGTGGTAGGAACGCTCATACGACAATTTGTCATACTTGCATTCTTCCTTTTTCTGATCAAGTTGTTTAAAATATGTGACATTTTGTTTTTCAATCCTGGCAAGTGCCTTTTCATATTTTATAAACAATTTGAGAAGTCTCAGCCCGAAGTCTTTCATCATCCTCAACAGAATATGTTTGATAAATAATAGACATAATTTCAGTCGATAGAGCCACTTCAGAGAGTATGTCATTATGTTGTTCCAAAACCTTTATTCGTTCCAAGTAGTCATTAGCTTCCTTCACTAAGGATTTGTGGTCCTTAACGAATTCTGCTGATTCTTTCAAAAGATTATGTTCCACATTTTGAGCAACCGCATAGATTCCAGCAATATGTGGATTAATTTCATTTTCAAACACCTTTTTTAGTTCAGTATGAAAACTTGAAAACCAGTCCAGCTGTTGACTGTTTGTTTTGGATGCCACAATACTTTGAAGTATTTCAATTCTCTGTTTAAGATCAACCAAATATAGTCTAGCTGCACTTGTGTCAAAAGTGTTTTTAGATGCCATTTGTTCGATGTTAGGCAGATGTTTTGAAACAACTTTTCGTTTTGCGACAACCACTGGTCTTTCGAAAAACATTGGTGACTCTTTTTGAACAAGATGAACTCCAGAATCTGTATTAAGCTTGTTATAATCAATTGGTTGAAATTCTCGGTTCATTTGTTTCATTTTAATTCTACTATCTTTGGAAAGCTCAATCGTTTCATAAGAATCATTTATCACATTACCATTATCTAGCACATTCTGTCCTTTCTGAGCTGTCTTGAGATAATAAGGGTTTTCACAACCGAGAGCCATTTTCTTGATTGTATGTAAAATCGGGTTTGGATCGTTAATTAACATATTAGTTGTGAGTGCAGAATGACCCGTTTTTACAAGCAATACATCCAACTTTTTAATGGTTTCCTGTTTGTCAAGAATTTCATCAAGAAGTTCATTTTCTCTTTTGGAAAACCTTGCATGCAACTCTTTCTTTTCTTTTTCAAGATCAGAACAAGTTGCTTTTTGTTTTGAAAGTTGGTTGGTTAGTTCAGAAATTTCCTTGTTTAAAGATTTTATTTTCATGTTCAAATTGACATCAAGAGTGTCAAATTTGATTTGCAAATGTTCTTCTCTTAAAACATAATCTCTTAAACTATTTTCAAGTTCTGACTGTCGTTTGGTATTAAAATCAAAAGCTCTTGCATTAACCTTATAACTCTCAAGCTCAGTGGTCAGTTTTTTATTCGCGGCCTTAACATCGCGATTGATCTTTTTGACCTTTTCAATCTCAATACTACAATTTTGCAATAATGATTCAAATAAAGCACATGTTTCCTCAGCATTCTCAGTATGTTGTGACTCGAAGTCTCCATTAGGATCCATATCTGGAGTTAACAAATTAGTATTGCTACAACTTGGTTCATCCATGTATGTATCGTAAGTGAGATTAGGAGTCGCATGATACTGTTCATTTTGAGGTTTCATATCAAACATTTCATTACTGTGACATGTAGCATATGGTTGTACCTCAGAAACTGCATTGGTGTCATAAGCAGGAGGTGCTTCCGAATCCGTGTCGTACTTAGCCTCCTAGAGATTTGCCATGAAAATGCAGTTTGCATCGATGTCCTCCAGAACTTCTGCATCGTCCATAAGAGCCATGAAGTCATTCTCTTCAGCACTCAACTGTAACCCAGCCGTTTCCTTCTGTGCCAACAATAATGCTTTCTGCAAGTAAGCTGGATCCCTCTTTTTGGGCTTGTCTGGACAGTTCCTAGCCATATGACCGAGACCTTGACAGTTGAAGCACTTCATCAAATTACCCTGATTCATGTTCCCAGCTCCCTGAGCACCAACATTCCCAAACTAATTCCCAACATTCTGACCCCTTTGATTACCAACAGCTGTACCCATCTGATTCCCTGCATACTGACCCATCTGATTACCAACATACTGCCCTGCATTCTAATTACCCATCTGATATCGAGGAGCATATCCCTGCTGATTTCCATAGCCCCCAACCATCTGTCCTTGCTGTCCCATGTTGAAACTCGGCTGAGCAATTTGCTTTTTGCGAGTGTTCGATGAGATTCGTTGATTGTTGTTGGTAGGTGTGGAGTAGCGTCCTTGGAATGCTTTTGTTAGTTAAGCAAAAGCTTGAGTCAAAGCAGCAGTTGACTCATCCTGATCATTAAGATCTGGGTGTTGCGGGTATTGTTGTTGTAGGATTACCTGTTGTTGTTGTGGGTAGAACGGTGTTTGTGGATTATGTTGTTGTTGCATGAAGTGTTGGGATGAAGATGAAGATTGTTGTGTATTGACTGTTGCAGGTGTAGGTGTTTGGACAATGAGTGCAAGAGGATCATGTTGTTTTGCTAACTTCTCTTTTCTGACTTCATTTGCCTCTTCCTGGTTTTGCTTTAGGAAATCATAAAGCTGATCATAATTTACCTCGTGAAGGTTCTTTGTTTGGTTGACAATAGTGACATATCGTCCTCATTCCTCTGGTAGGTTGTTGAGGAACTTGATGTTTTGAACAATTTGAGATGGTGTCAACTTGTTTCTGATCAACTCGTTCATGAGAGTGCAAAACCTTGTATAGTAAGATTCAATGGGTTCAGCTGAAGTTGATGTGAACTTCTCCCATTGAGTTAGAAGCTTGTTTTCGATGTCTTGTTTACTGATTTCTATGCCATAACAAAGCCGTCTAATTCGTGCCCACATATCATAGGCAGTTTCACAACTGTCTACAGCACAAAATATTTCTTGTGGTAAACCAAGTTGGATTAAATGCACTGCCAAGTCATCAGCTTCAATTTGCTTCCAATCTTCTGGTGTGTAGTCAGCTTCCGTTTGTTCCCGAAAGGTGTCTGGAGTGGTGTAGCAACCGTGAATTTTTCAAGTCTTTACTTATCATTTAAAACTCAATATGATTATTTTAGAAGTTACATATTTTCCCTTGCGTATAACTGGTAACTAAACTGCACGAATTGAGAGAACGATACCACACGCGTACCGACGCTAGATTAGTAATGGTTCAAATTTTTAATTCATATTCGGAGTCAATAAAATTTACTCTGTGTCAGTTAATAGAAACGTCTCCTGAATTATATTTTCCGTACTCACGACAAACCCGAAAATCTCAGCGAAACACAACCGACCTTTATTTAAAAACATAACACTAACTTTTATTTAAATCTACCTTTACCTTTTTATTATATTTATACAAAAAATAAATAAATAAATTAAAACACTCTTATCCTCACAAAACCCACGCCTCTCTCTCCTTCCCCACCACTCTCTAAAAATCTCTGCTCCTCATCTCTTCAACACTGATACCATTTCATCACCATTCTTGTCTTCAACGATAGTATCAAATCAAAACAAAGGTGATGTATAATCAAACAAGAAATAGTTGTCTCCACCCCTACTGCCCTACTTCTGTCGAGTTCAAGTCAACGCAAACAACAAAGGAGTGACGAAATCATTTCTTATTTTGGCTATGGAGCGTCTGGGAGGAGAGGAGAAGGCATCCAAGTTTTCCTTGATTTCTATTTTAAAATCCTACTCGATCCACAATCAAACCCACTTACCCTCAAAAGATAATTATCAAAACAATTTCAAGATTGGTGAAGATAAAGAAGTGGGTAACTTGGAGTTGGGTTTGTTTGCTTGGATTTGGGTTCTCCTTTGATTCGTTCAACCTTCCACCTGTCGATTTCTTTCATCTCTTTGTAAGGTTAATCTTTGTTCTTGTAAATTTTCCTTTTTATTGTTGAATGATATGAGAAATATGTAGCTTGTTTTCTGTCGAATGTCTTGTAGTATGATATTTGTTTTGTGGTATCGATTGTATAATTGGTCGAATTATTGTTGGATGTGGTGTGGCGAAACAAAATTTTGAAACTGATTTCATGTCATGGTCGAATTAAAATGGTTAGGATTTGGAAGTATTTTGGATTTGGGTCCGTTTGGTTAAATCGTTGTTGGCTCAACACTCGTGTCGTTTCATCGTTGTGTTAATCTATATTAGGCTGTGATTAATGGGTAGTATGGATATAAATGAGTGTCAAATTTTGGCTCTGTGCTGGTCGAACCCCATTTGGGAATAGTCCTTCTCGTGGTCCTCAATTGATACCGACGAACCCCAAGGGTGATCGGTTGTCGTTATTTTGGCTCAAGGCCAATCCGCCCACAATGGGTGTGTTTGTGTTGGTAATCTAGCCGCAACTCTATAAATTAAAAATCACTTGTGTCTTGTTTACGAAATGTTTCCTTGCCTTGTTTTCTCTTGGGCACTATAAATTAAACACAAGCGACATATTGGAGTCGAAGGTGTTTGAGTCGTAATCCTCTTGGTTGTGTCAAAATGGGTATAACAAATTGCAACAGAAACTTTAGCTAGGTGCTGTGGGTTAAGACTAAGGAGTTAGACATTTGGACCGTGTTTGTGGTCGTGTTCAGGGTTGAGTCGAGTGGTACTCGACTCAAGAACCTTCTAACCACTCGAGGTCAAACATGTCGTGGCCTAGGACTACTAGTCCCAGCCGAGAACTAACTCCAACATGAGTTGGTCGACACTCGCGAGCCACCATTCTGGCCTTGTTTCCTTACCAGTTGTGAGTGTGTAAACCTCACAGTGAGTTCGAGACTAAGTCTCGGTTACTCAAGTGACTTAAACCATTTTTCAAATCCTTGTCACTTTACAAAAAAAAAAAAAAAAAAATCACACGCCATTGATAAAATACAAAGTTCATAGTCCAGTTTCGAATATTACACCTGGGTTTCATTTTCTTTCCCATCGTCGCCTACTGGAACCAATATCCTTTCTATGTAATTTGTTATCAATAAACTACGCTGGGCTCACACATGTATGTAGTAAGAATGGGCCACAGCCCATTAATAGTCCTGTGGTCTTGCTCAGTTTACGCCAAACCAAAAAGGGACCATGAGCTATTGGTTTTCTTTTGTCGCTTATCATTTCAAGGCCCAACAGGCCGTGGCCTGTTTTTGTTAATCTCGCTCGGGCCACAGCCCAAGCCCCCTCCTCATAACCCATTTCCTTAATATAACACGTCAATAATTCACGGTCACTTAAAAATATACTCGACACTTGATTAATATAAAACTTGTAATCTATTTAACACACGACGGCTAACTAATTAGCGAAATATAAAATTGGACAATTAACACATGTTTTTCGAAACACTTTAAAAATATATATATATATATTTGACATCAAAATCATTTTTCTCGAAATGATCTAAATCTAGACACTTAAACATATATAGTTAAAATAATAAACCGTTTTATATTCTTGTAAAGCGGACAATTGAATATTTAAACTCGCTCGTTAACTTGAATACATTTTATCTAGTAATATATTTAATTTCTTTTGCAAAGCATATAATTTACTAACACCAAATATAGTATTTTCAAAATACCATTTTCTCACCAATTTATATTTTATTTATTTTACCACTAGTATATATATATGAATATATACACACGCACAATCAATTAACCCCCGACCGTTCTACGACCATACACATCGTCATCTTAAAAATTATTATCCTTTCGTACGTATCTTTCCGCTCATCACTAAGTAAAAAATCGCTATTTCTATTCTTTTGTACGTTCGTACAACTCGACGAGCCAACAACTTTAAATATTAAAAACTTGATTTTCACTTAAACGCTGCCACACCAGCAACACCAACGTAAACTTTTGAAATAACTGAAATCCTTAAACTTGAACTATGAACTAAAGCATATTTTACTAATCTAGGTCGCGTGTCGGTGCCGCACTCCATTTGAACTGCTTGTGATTTAACTACTACTTGACGAGGTGAGTTCTCGTAGCCCCTTTTTCATTATGTTTTTCCTTGGGGGAAAATGATACTCAAATGATATTTTAACTGTTTTCATGCTGTGATTATACTGTTTTCATGTTTTTGGACATTATGTGTGATGATGCAATTATATGCTGTGACGTGTTTGTTTTGTGATTACTTGACTGAGCCACTGTTAACTCTCTGTTGAGAGCCTACGTGTTATAGGTTCAGTTTGTGTAACTGTTAACTCTCTGTTGAGAGCCTACGTGTTGATAGATCTATCGGGGTAGCTCCCCACGTGATATTGGTTATGAGTATGATGGACATTATAGGTTCAGTTGGCGCGACACTATTACTGTTTGGATAACGTGCTTGTAATTGGTATTCATGTGCACTTTTGTCCTACACAATGATATCACAGCTCAGCGGTTTTACTTTTAAACCTACGAGCTCACCAACATTATGTTGACGTTTTCGAGTACCATTTTCAGGTGTTATTGAAGCTGCTTAGAAGGTTTAGTATTGACTGGCTTAGCAAGACTTAAGACAAGACCCTCCCGGGTTATAACTCGTGGAGTTGCATTTGGATATTCCCTAGTGATGTTGTTTAACTTTGAGGCTTATGCATATCTTGGATGTTGTACTTATCCCGGTTGTGGGAGTTTGCGACTATTGTCTATTATATGCTATGCATGTAGTGTTTCTCTATTGTGACACCTTGTGTTCTTGTCTATGAGGTCATACCCCGTAAATGTCATTCCGCTGCGCCATTTTTGGGGTGTGACAGATTGGTATCAGAGCCAAGGTTATAGAGAATTAGGTGGTTTAACCTAGACTATAACCTAAGAATCCTCATATAGTTTGCATTATAGGAACTACGTGTGCGATTATGCGTATAGTGTGACACGAAGTGATGATGATAAGTAAATACTGCATGATGCTATCCTAAAAACGCCTGGCCAACGTTTTTACGATAACATGATGCGGCATGGACTTATCAAACTCATGGACTGTCTGATAGGAAGTTGAGTGTAGTAGTACGACACGTATACCGACCCATCCTACCTACCTCCTATCTAACGTCTACCAATGTCCTACTTTGTAGAATCATGCCTCCAAGAAGATCGACACGAGTTAATCGAGGCATTCCACTACCGAGGGGTGGAAGGACTGGTGGACGAGGAGGTAGGGCAGGAGGTCGCGGCACGAGAAGCGACGATGCCAGTAATGAGACTCCTGATGTTGCTACCATTGTCGCCCAACAACTAAGGGAACTGTTACCCACTATTGTCACCCAAGTTGGCGACCATATCAGCAACCAAGGGAACAACGCGAGTGGGAATGATCAAGCGGACAACAACGGTGGAAGTGATCACGTCAATGACGAAAACCATAACAATGGTAACAAAGGATGTACTTACAAGGAGTTTACTGCGTGCAAACCGATGGACTTTGATGGTACTGGAGGTGCGATAGCTTACACTCGATGGGTCGAGAAGATGGAGTCAGTGATTGACATAAGTGAGTGTGCGAGTCATCAGAAGGTGAAGTATGCTGTTTGTTCTTTGATTGGAAAGGCATTGACCTGGTGGAACACGCAAATCCAAGCCAGAGGAAGAGAAGCTGCTATGGGAATGAGTTGGGATGACCTTAAGGCATTACTAAAAGAGGAGTATTGCCCAAACAACGAGATCCAGAAGTTAGAGCATGAGTTCTACAACCATGCTATGGTAGGTGCTGATCATGCAGTTTACACAGATCGATTCCATGAGCTTGCTAGACTAGTACCTCACATGGTCACTCCTGAATCCAAGAGAATTGCGAGATACATCTATGGTTTGGTCCCTGAGATTCGCGGGATGGTGAAAGCGACTGAGCCCCCTACCCTTCAGAGCGCGATACTGAAATCTGCAACCTTAACGGATGAAATGGTTAGGAATAGGACATTGTCCAAGAGTGGCGATAAAAGGAAGACCGTGAGTGAGCCAAGTAAACAAGGAGGTACAAATGGTGAAAATAAGAAGGCGAAATGGGGAAAAGGATTTGTGGCAACGAGCTCGGGTCGTAAGGGATATGAAGGCCCTCACCCTAAGTGTGCTAAATGTAACTACCACCACCCGGAGACTAGACCATGCCTGGTGTGTTTCAACTGCAATCAGACCGGTCACATTGCAAGGGATTGTCGAGCAGTAGCCATGCAGGCGACTCCAATTAATGTCATTTACCCAAGGACATGTTATGAGTGCGGGAGCCCGGATCATTTCCGAAACACGTGTCCTAAGCTGAGCAGAGCACAAGGGCAAGTGCAGAACGACCAGAAACAGATGTTAGTGACTAATGGAAACACTAGAAACAATGGCAACCCAGCTCGTGGGCGGGTGTTTGTGATGCACGCTGAAGAAGGACGCCAGGACCCGAACCTTGTGACGGGTACTTTCTCCTTAAACGAATATTAGACTATCATACTATTTGATTCCGACGTCGATTATAGATTTGATTCCACCTAGTTCATGCCTCTGTTAAAGACGAAGCCTAGTGTCCTAGTTAGGAGATTGATATAGTGTATGACCAAAAAGGTAGAAACCGATAAGATGATTCAAATCTTCACCACCTGGTAGCAAGATCTTGAAGTGCTGAAATGCCAACCGTTCATTTTTGAGCAACCCCAAACTTTAACTAAAATTTTTCTTAAAAAAAAAAAAAAAAAAAAAAAAAAAAAAAAAAAAAAAAAAAAAAAACTTTTTAACAACTTTTAACTTAATTTTATGTCAGTTCTTGTTTGATGAGATGTGAAATTAAGTTTAAAGTTGCTACTTGGCTTAAAATTTTTAAATGATTTTGCTCAAGAATGGACGAGGCATTTCATGAAGCCTAATCACTCGATAGTTACTAAAAACCGCCTATTTCATTGCGCCTAGTAGGACGAGCAGAAACCCAAAGATACCTCTCGTGCTTAAGACTTCCCTGGAGTACTTCGTAAAGACCTTGACGAATTGAGATACGCATCAACTTAACTCCCGGAGCGACACAAATTTCATGATATGCGATACTTCTCGAAGAAAGATTCCGAACCCGAATATCATTAGTTGAGAGTGCACAAGACTGACAGCCCTTAAACCGCGTTAAGAATGATATACAGGCACTTCGAGTTTTTAGGATAAGCCTTTTGGTTTGAACAATGCATCGGTAGTATTCAAAGATAAGAAATCCAATTAGAGCGGCATATGTGAGGAGCACCTTACTTATTATATTGAATCTTGACAGACGATTCACATCGTGATTTTGGTAGACACTATAGGACGCATTAGGAACACAGTTAGATTGGAGTACGACCTACCATTCCTAGACCGATGATCAGGGTGAGCACACTATCCGACACTAGGAAATTTACTCAGGGTACGCACTATTAATTTTGGAAGAAACAGGAATGCACATCCCCCTTAGTGAACTTTCTCCTTGGTTATCTAATAGTTGTTTGTTTGAAAGCGATCCAAAAATTGAGCCAATCCTTCAAAAATGTTGAGTTTCTTTTCTTACAACTTGATATTTAACTTAATTTCATGACAGTTCTTGTTTGATGAGTTATGAAGTTAAGTTAGATTCAAGTGTTACGTAGTTTAAGGTTAGGTCCAACTTGTTGCTCAGCTTAATCTCATGACAGTTCTTGTTTGATGAGTTGTGAGATTAAGCTGAAAACAAGTTGTTACTGGGCTTAAACTTGTAGTTTAGCTTAATCTCATGACAGTTCTTGTTTGATGAGTTGTGGGGTCAAGTTAGATTTCAGTTGAGGCTCAACTTAAACTACCGAAAAGATGCCTAAGGTTTTTGACGGCTTTACTCAAGGACGGGAAAGCTTGCCTTGCTGTGTGATTATTAAGTGGTTTCATTTGTGTGATTTCTAGAGGTTAAGAAGTATTGATAGTACCAATTGGGAAGTAGCACCCGGTACTATTTGGGTTGACACCCACACCCTTACCTTCCTGTGTGCAACCAAATCGAAGGGTGAATACTGTCCGATCAAGCGCAGACCCTTAGTCAACTGAATTTTGAGGACAAAATTCTGTTAACGGGGGTAAACTGTAGCAACCGTGAATTTTTCAAGTCTTTACTTATCATTTAAAACTCAATATGATTATTTTAGAAGTTACATATTTTCCCTTGCGTATAACTGGTAACTAAACTGCACGAATTGAGAGAACGATACCACACGCGTACCGACGCTAGATTAGTAATGGTTCAAATTTTTAATTCATATTCGGAGTCAATAAAATTTACTCTGTGTCAGTTAATAGAAACGTCTCCTGAATTATATTTTCCGTACTCACGACAAACCCGAAAATCTCAGCGAAACACAACCGACCTTTATTTAAAAACATAACACTAACTTTTATTTAAATCTACCTTTACCTTTTTATTATATTTATACAAAAAATAAATAAATAAATTAAAACACTCTTATCCTCACAAAACCCACGCCTCTCTCTCCTTCCCCACCACTCTCTAAAAATCTCTGCTCCTCATCTCTTCAACACTGATACCATTTCATCACCATTCTTGTCTTCAACGATAGTATCAAATCAAAACAAAGGTGATGTATAATCAAACAAGAAATAGTTGTCTCCACCCCTACTGCCCTACTTCTGTCGAGTTCAAGTCAACGCAAACAACAAAGGAGTGACGAAATCATTTCTTATTTTGGCTATGGAGCGTCTGGGAGGAGAGGAGAAGGCATCCAAGTTTTCCTTGATTTCTATTTTAAAATCCTACTCGATCCACAATCAAACCCACTTACCCTCAAAAGATAATTATCAAAACAATTTCAAGATTGGTGAAGATAAAGAAGTGGGTAACTTGGAGTTGGGTTTGTTTGCTTGGATTTGGGTTCTCCTTTGATTCGTTCAACCTTCCACCTGTCGATTTCTTTCATCTCTTTGTAAGGTTAATCTTTGTTCTTGTAAATTTTCCTTTTTATTGTTGAATGATATGAGAAATATGTAGCTTGTTTTCTGTCGAATGTCTTGTAGTATGATATTTGTTTTGTGGTATCGATTGTATAATTGGTCGAATTATTGTTGGATGTGGTGTGGCGAAACAAAATTTTGAAACTGATTTCATGTCATGGTCGAATTAAAATGGTTAGGATTTGGAAGTATTTTGGATTTGGGTCCGTTTGGTTAAATCGTTGCTGGCTCAACACTCGTGTCGTTTCATCGTTGTGTTAATCTATATTAGGCTGTGATTAATGGGTAGTATGGATATAAATGAGTGTCAAATTTTGGCTCTGTGTTGGTCGAACCCCATTTGGGAATAGTCCTTCTCGTGGTCCTCAATTGATACCGACGAACCCCAAGGGTGATCGGTTGTCGTTATTTTGGCTCAAGGCCAATCCGCCCACAATGGGTGTGTTTGTGTTGGTAATCTAGCCGCAACTCTATAAATTAAAAATCACTTGTGTCTTGTTTACGAAATGTTTCCTTGCCTTGTTTTCTCTTGGGCACTATAAATTAAACACAAGCGACATATTGGAGTCGAAGGTGTTTGAGTCGTAATCCTCTTGGTTGTGTCAAAATGGGTATAACAAATTGCAACAGAAACTTTAGCTAGGTGCTGTGGGTTAAGACTAAGGAGTTAGACATTTGGACCGTGTTTGTGGTCGTGTTCAGGGTTGAGTCGAGTGGTACTCGACTCAAGAACCTTCTAACCACTCGAGGTCAAACATGTCGTGGCCTAGGACTACTAGTCCCAGCCGAGAACTAACTCCAACATGAGTTGGTCGACACTCGCGAGCCACCATTCTGGCCTTGTTTCCTTACCAGTTGTGAGTGTGTAAACCTCACAGTGAGTTCGAGACTAAGTCTCGGTTACTCAAGTGACTTAAACCATTTTTCAAATCCTTGTCACTTTACAAAAAAAAAAAAAAAAAAATCACACGCCATTGATAAAATACAAAGTTCATAGTCCAGTTTCGAATATTACACCTGGGTTTCATTTTCTTTCCCATCGTCGCCTACTGGAACCAATATCCTTTCTATGTAATTTGTTATCAATAAACTACGCTGGGCTCACACATGTATGTAGTAAGAATGGGCCACAGCCCATTAATAGTCCTGTGGTCTTGCTCAGTTTACGCCAAACCAAAAAGGGACCATGAGCTATTGGTTTTCTTTTGTCGCTTATCATTTCAAGGCCCAACAGGCCGTGGCCTGTTTTCGTTAATCTCGCTCGGGCCACAGCCCAAGCCCCCTCCTCATAACCCATTTCCTTAATATAACACGTCAATAATTCACGGTCACTTAAAAATATACTCGACACTTGATTAATATAAAACTTGTAATCTATTTAACACACGACGGCTAACTAATTAGCGAAATATAAAATTGGACAATTAACACATGTTTTGCGAAACACTTTAAAAATATATATATATATATTTGACATCAAAATCATTTTTCTCGAAATGATCTAAATCTAGACACTTAAACATATATAGTTAAAATAATAAACCGTTTTATATTCTTGTAAAGCGGACAATTGAATATTTAAACTCGCTCGTTAACTTGAATACATTTTATCTAGTAATATATTTAATTTCTTTTGCAAAGCATATAATTTACTAACACCAAATATAGTATTTTCAAAATACCATTTTCTCACCAATTTATATTTTATTTATTTTACCACTAGTATATATATATGAATATATACACACGCACAATCAATTAACCCCCGACCGTTCTACGACCATACACATCGTCATCTTAAAAATTATTATCCTTTCGTACGTATCTTTCCGCTCATCACTAAGTAAAAAATCGCTATTTCTATTCTTTTGTACGTTCGTACAACTCGACGAGCCAACAACTTTAAATATTAAAAACTTGATTTTCACTTAAACGCTGCCACACCAGCAACACCAACGTAAACTTTTGAAATAACTGAAATCCTTAAACTTGAACTATGAACTAAAGCATATTTTACTAATCTAGGTCGCGTGTCGGTGCCGCACTCCATTTGAACTGCTTGTGATTTAACTACTACTTGACGAGGTGAGTTCTCGTAGCCCCTTTTTCATTATGTTTTTCCTTGGGGGAAAATGATACTCAAATGATATTTTAACTGTTTTCATGCTGTGATTATACTGATTTCATGTTTTTGGACATTATGTGTGATGATGCAATTATATGCTGTGACGTGTTTGTTTTGTGATTACTTGACTGCGCCACTGTTAACTCTCTGTTGAGAGCCTACGTGTTATAGGTTCAGTTTGTGTAACTGTTAACTCTCTGTTGAGAGCCTACGTGTTGATAGATCTATCGGGGTAGCTCCCCACGTGATATTGGTTATGAGTATGATGGACATTATAGGTTCAGTTGGCGCGACACTATTACTGTTTGGATAACGTGCTTGTAATTGGTATTCATGTGCACTTTTGTCCTACACAATGATATCACAGCTCAGCGGTTTTACTTTTAAACCTACGAGCTCACCAACATTATGTTGACGTTTTCGAGTACCATTTTCAGGTGTTATTGAAGCTGCTTAGAAGGTTTAGTATTGACTGGCTTAGCAAGACTTAAGACAAGACCCTCCCGGGTTATAACTCGTGGAGTTGCATTTGGATATTCCCTAGTGATGTTGTTTAACTTTGAGGCTTATGCATATCTTGGATGTTGTACTTATCCCGGTTGTGGGAGTTTGCGACTATTGTCTATTATATGCTATGCATGTAGTGTTTCTCTATTGTGACACCTTGTGTTCTTGTCTATGAGGTCATACCCCGTAAATGTCATTCCGCTGCGCCATTTTTGGGGTGTGACAGATTGGTATCAGAGCCAAGGTTATAGAGAATTAGGTGGTTTAACCTAGACTATAACCTAAGAATCCTCATATAGTTTGCATTATAGGAACTACGTGTGCGATTATGCGTATAGTGTGACACGAAGTGATGATGATAAGTAAATACTGCATGATGCTATCCTAAAAACGCCTGGCCAACGTTTTTACGATAACATGATGCGGCATGGACTTATCAAACTCATGGACTGTCTGATAGGAAGTTGAGTGTAGTAGTACGACACGTATACCGACCCATCCTACCTACCTCCTATCTAACGTCTACCAATGTCCTACTTTGTAGAATCATGCCTCCAAGAAGATCGACACGAGTTAATCGAGGCATTCCACTACCGAGGGGTGGAAGGACTGGTGGACGAGGAGGTAGGGCAGGAGGTCGCGGCACGAGAAGCGACGATGCCAGTAATGAGACTCCTGATGTTGCTACCATTGTCGCCCAACAACTAAGGGAACTGTTACCCACTATTGTCACCCAAGTTGGCGACCATATCAGCAACCAAGGGAACAACGCGAGTGGGAATGATCAAGCGGACAACAACGGTGGAAGTGATCACGTCAATGACGAAAACCATAACAATGGTAACAAAGGATGTACTTACAAGGAGTTTACTGCGTGCAAACCGATGGACTTTGATGGTACTGGAGGTGCGATAGCTTACACTCGATGGGTCGAGAAGATGGAGTCAGTGATTGACATAAGTGAGTGTGCGAGTCATCAGAAGGTGAAGTATGCTGTTTGTTCTTTGATTGGAAAGGCATTGACCTGGTGGAACACGCAAATCCAAGCCAGAGGAAGAGAAGCTGCTATGGGAATGAGTTGGGATGACCTTAAGGCATTACTAAAAGAGGAGTATTGCCCAAACAACGAGATCCAGAAGTTAGAGCATGAGTTCTACAACCATGCTATGGTAGGTGCTGATCATGCAGTTTACACAGATCGATTCCATGAGCTTGCTAGACTAGTACCTCACATGGTCACTCCTGAATCCAAGAGAATTGCGAGATACATCTATGGTTTGGTCCCTGAGATTCGCGGGATGGTGAAAGCGACTGAGCCCCCTACCCTTCAGAGCGCGATACTGAAATCTGCAACCTTAACGGATGAAATGGTTAGGAATGGGACATTGTCCAAGAGTGGCGATAAAAGGAAGACCGTGAGTGAGCCAAGTAAACAAGGAGGTACAAATGGTGAAAATAAGAAGGCGAAATGGGGAAAAGGATTTGTGGCAACGAGCTCGGGTCGTAAGGGATATGAAGGCCCTCACCCTAAGTGTGCTAAATGTAACTACCACCACCCGGAGACTAGACCATGCCTGGTGTGTTTCAACTGCAATCAGACCGGTCACATTGCAAGGGATTGTCGAGCAGTAGCCATGCAGGCGACTCCAATTAATGTCATTTACCCAAGGACATGTTATGAGTGCGGGAGCCCGGATCATTTCCGAAACACGTGTCCTAAGCTGAACAGAGCACAAGGGCAAGTGCAGAACGACCAGAAACAGATGTTAGTGACTAATGGAAACACTAGAAACAATGGCAACCCAGCTCGTGGGCGGGTGTTTGTGATGCACGCTGAAGAAGGACGCCAGGACCCGAACCTTGTGACGGGTACTTTCTCCTTAAACGAATATTAGACTATCATACTATTTGATTCCGACGTCGATTATAGATTTGATTCCACCTAGTTCATGCCTCTGTTAAAGACGAAGCCTAGTGTCCTAGTTAGGAGATTGATATAGTGTATGACCAAAAAGGTAGAAACCGATAAGATGATTCAAATCTTCACCACCTGGTAGCAAGATCTTGAAGTGCTGAAATGCCAACCGTTCATTTTTGAGCAACCCCAAACTTTAACTAAAATTTTTCTTAAAAAAAAAAAAAAAAAAAAAAAAAAAAAAAAAAAAAAAAACTTTTTAACAACTTTTAACTTAATTTTATGTCAGTTCTTGTTTGATGAGATGTGAAATTAAGTTTAAAGTTGCTACTTGGCTTAAAATTTTTAAATGATTTTGCTCAAGAATGGACGAGGCATTTCATGAAGCCTAATCACTCGATAGTTACTATAAAACCGCCTATTTCATTGCGCCTAGTAGGACGAGCAGAAACCCAAAGATACCTCTCGTGCTTAAGACTTCCCTGGAGTACTTCGTAAAGACCTTGACGAATTGAGATACGCATCAACTTAACTCCCGGAGCGACACAAATTTCATGATATGCGATACTTCTCGAAGAAAGATTCCGAACCCGAATATCATTAGTTGAGAGTGCACAAGACTGACAGCCCTTAAACCGCGTTAAGAATGATATACAGGCACTTCGAGTTTTTAGGATAAGCCTTTTGGTTTGAACAATGCATCGGTAGTATTCAAAGATAAGAAATCCAATTAGAGCGGCATATGTGAGGAGCACCTTACTTATTATATTGAATCTTGACAGACGATTCACATCGTGATTTTGGTAGACACTATAGGACGCATTAGGAACACAGTTAGATTGGAGTACGACCTACCATTCCTAGACCGATGATCAGGGTGAGCACACTATCCGACACTAGGAAATTTACTCAGGGTACGCACTATTAATTTTGGAAGAAACAGGAATGCACATCCCCCTTAGTGAACTTTCTCCTTGGTTATCTAATAGTTGTTTGTTTGAAAGCGATCCAAAAATTGAGCCAATCCTTCAAAAATGTTGAGTTTCTTTTCTTACAACTTGATATTTAACTTAATTTCATGACAGTTCTTGTTTGATGAGTTATGAAGTTAAGTTAGATTCAAGTGTTACGTAGTTTAAGGTTAGGTCCAACTTGTTGCTCAGCTTAATCTCATGACAGTTCTTGTTTGATGAGTTGTGAGATTAAGCTGAAAACAAGTTGTTACTGGGCTTAAACTTGTAGTTTAGCTTAATCTCATGACAGTTCTTGTTTGATGAGTTGTGGGGTCAAGTTAGATTTCAGTTGAGGCTCAACTTAAACTACCGAAAAGATGCCTAAGGTTTTTGACGGCTTTACTCAAGGACGGGAAAGCTTGCCTTGCTGTGTGATTATTAAGTGGTTTCATTTGTGTGATTTCTAGAGGTTAAGAAGTATTGATAGTACCAATTGGGAAGTAGCACCCGGTACTATTTGGGTTGACACCCACACCCTTACCTTCCTGTGTGCAACCAAATCGAAGGGTGAATACTGTCCGATCAAGCGCAGACCCTTAGTCAACTGAATTTTGAGGACAAAATTCTGTTAACGGGGGTAGACTGTAGCAACCGTGAATTTTTCAAGTCTTTACTTATCATTTAAAACTCAATATGATTATTTTAGAAGTTACATATTTTCCCTTGCGTATAACTGGTAACTAAACTGCACGAATTGAGAGAACGATACCACACGCGTACCGACGCTAGATTAGTAATGGTTCAAATTTTTAATTCATATTCGGAGTCAATAAAATTTACTCTGTGTCAGTTAATAGAAACGTCTCCTGAATTATATTTTCCGTACTCACGACAAACCCGAAAATCTCAGCGAAACACAACCGACCTTTATTTAAAAACATAACACTAACTTTTATTTAAATCTACCTTTACCTTTTTATTATATTTATACAAAAAATAAATAAATAAATTAAAACACTCTTATCCTCACAAAACCCACGCCTCTCTCTCCTTCCCCACCACTCTCTAAAAATCTCTGCTCCTCATCTCTTCAACACTGATACCATTTCATCACCATTCTTGTCTTCAACGATAGTATCAAATCAAAACAAAGGTGATGTATAATCAAACAAGAAATAGTTGTCTCCACCCCTACTGCCCTACTTCTGTCGAGTTCAAGTCAACGCAAACAACAAAGGAGTGACGAAATCATTTCTTATTTTGGCTATGGAGCGTCTGGGAGGAGAGGAGAAGGCATCCAAGTTTTCCTTGATTTCTATTTTAAAATCCTACTCGATCCACAATCAAACCCACTTACCCTCAAAAGATAATTATCAAAACAATTTCAAGATTGGTGAAGATAAAGAAGTGGGTAACTTGGAGTTGGGTTTGTTTGCTTGGATTTGGGTTCTCCTTTGATTCGTTCAACCTTCCACCTGTCGATTTCTTTCATCTCTTTGTAAGGTTAATCTTTGTTCTTGTAAATTTTCCTTTTTATTGTTGAATGATATGAGAAATATGTAGCTTGTTTTCTGTCGAATGTCTTGTAGTATGATATTTGTTTTGTGGTATCGATTGTATAATTGGTCGAATTATTGTTGGATGTGGTGTGGCGAAACAAAATTTTGAAACTGATTTCATGTCATGGTCGAATTAAAATGGTTAGGATTTGGAAGTATTTTGGATTTGGGTCCGTTTGGTTAAATCGTTGCTGGCTCAACACTCGTGTCGTTTCATCGTTGTGTTAATCTATATTAGGCTGTGATTAATGGGTAGTATGGATATAAATGAGTGTCAAATTTTGGCTCTGTGTTGGTCGAACCCCATTTGGGAATAGTCCTTCTCGTGGTCCTCAATTGATACCGACGAACCCCAAGGGTGATCGGTTGTCGTTATTTTGGCTCAAGGCCAATCCGCCCACAATGGGTGTGTTTGTGTTGGTAATCTAGCCGCAACTCTATAAATTAAAAATCACTTGTGTCTTGTTTACGAAATGTTTCCTTGCCTTGTTTTCTCTTGGGCACTATAAATTAAACACAAGCGACATATTGGAGTCGAAGGTGTTTGAGTCGTAATCCTCTTGGTTGTGTCAAAATGGGTATAACAAATTGCAACAGAAACTTTAGCTAGGTGATGTGGGTTAAGACTAAGGAGTTAGACATTTGGACCGTGTTTGTGGTCGTGTTCAGGGTTGAGTCGAGTGGTACTCGACTCAAGAACCTTCTAACCACTCGAGGTCAAACATGTCGTGGCCTAGGACTACTAGTCCCAGCCGAGAACTAACTCCAACATGAGTTGGTCGACACTCGCGAGCCACCATTCTGGCCTTGTTTCCTTACCAGTTGTGAGTGTGTAAACCTCACAGTGAGTTCGAGACTAAGTCTCGGTTACTCAAGTGACTTAAACCATTTTTCAAATCCTTGTCACTTTACAAAAAAAAAAAAAAAAAAATCACACGCCATTGATAAAATACAAAGTTCATAGTCCAGTTTCGAATATTACACCTGGGTTTCATTTTCTTTCCCATCGTCGCCTACTGGAACCAATATCCTTTCTATGTAATTTGTTATCAATAAACTACGCTGGGCTCACACATGTATGTAGTAAGAATGGGCCACAGCCCATTAATAGTCCTGTGGTCTTGCTCAGTTTACGCCAAACCAAAAAGGGACCATGAGCTATTGGTTTTCTTTTGTCGCTTATCATTTCAAGGCCCAACAGGCCGTGGCCTGTTTTCGTTAATCTCGCTCGGGCCACAGCCCAAGCCCCCTCCTCATAACCCATTTCCTTAATATAACACGTCAATAATTCACGGTCACTTAAAAATATACTCGACACTTGATTAATATAAAACTTGTAATCTATTTAACACACGACGGCTAACTAATTAGCGAAATATAAAATTGGACAATTAACACATGTTTTGCGAAACACTTTAAAAATATATATATATATATTTGACATCAAAATCATTTTTCTCGAAATGATCTAAATCTAGACACTTAAACATATATAGTTAAAATAATAAACCGTTTTATATTCTTGTAAAGCGGACAATTGAATATTTAAACTCGCTCGTTAACTTGAATACATTTTATCTAGTAATATATTTAATTTCTTTTGCAAAGCATATAATTTACTAACACCAAATATAGTATTTTCAAAATACCATTTTCTCACCAATTTATATTTTATTTATTTTACCACTAGTATATATATATGAATATATACACACGCACAATCAATTAACCCCCGACCGTTCTACGACCATACACATCGTCATCTTAAAAATTATTATCCTTTCGTACGTATCTTTCCGCTCATCACTAAGTAAAAAATCGCTATTTCTATTCTTTTGTACGTTCGTACAACTCGACGAGCCAACAACTTTAAATATTAAAAACTTGATTTTCACTTAAACGCTGCCACACCAGCAACACCAACGTAAACTTTTGAAATAACTGAAATCCTTAAACTTGAACTATGAACTAAAGCATATTTTACTAATCTAGGTCGCGTGTCGGTGCCGCACTCCATTTGAACTGCTTGTGATTTAACTACTACTTGACGAGGTGAGTTCTCGTAGCCCCTTTTTCATTATGTTTTTCCTTGGGGGAAAATGATACTCAAATGATATTTTAACTGTTTTCATGCTGTGATTATACTGATTTCATGTTTTTGGACATTATGTGTGATGATGCAATTATATGCTGTGACGTGTTTGTTTTGTGATTACTTGACTGCGCCACTGTTAACTCTCTGTTGAGAGCCTACGTGTTATAGGTTCAGTTTGTGTAACTGTTAACTCTCTGTTGAGAGCCTACGTGTTGATAGATCTATCGGGGTAGCTCCCCACGTGATATTGGTTATGAGTATGATGGACATTATAGGTTCAGTTGGCGCGACACTATTACTGTTTGGATAACGTGCTTGTAATTGGTATTCATGTGCACTTTTGTCCTACACAATGATATCACAGCTCAGCGGTTTTACTTTTAAACCTACGAGCTCACCAACATTATGTTGACGTTTTCGAGTACCATTTTCAGGTGTTATTGAAGCTGCTTAGAAGGTTTAGTATTGACTGGCTTAGCAAGACTTAAGACAAGACCCTCCCGGGTTATAACTCGTGGAGTTGCATTTGGATATTCCCTAGTGATGTTGTTTAACTTTGAGGCTTATGCATATCTTGGATGTTGTACTTATCCCGGTTGTGGGAGTTTGCGACTATTGTCTATTATATGCTATGCATGTAGTGTTTCTCTATTGTGACACCTTGTGTTCTTGTCTATGAGGTCATACCCCGTAAATGTCATTCCGCTGCGCCATTTTTGGGGTGTGACAAGTGGGAGGTGTTGCATTTGGATTTCCAGCTGTTACTAGAATCTTACGAGTCTTGAATGGACCCTTCTCTACGGTGTTAATCAATAGTCTTCCTTGTGCCTGAGGCTTGGTTCTCATATATCAAAGCATACGATTCGTCCATGGAAGGTAACCACCTTTTTCTAGCATTGGAGGATGGTTTTCTGCACCGGCGGCATGAATGTCTTGTTGAGTAGTCATCGTTTAAATCTGGTATGATAAAGTGAATGGAGGATCGTTTCAACAAAATAGGAAATGTTGTTGTTGAAGGTTAAGCTTGGTTGTTGTAGTGAAGCCTTGGTTTGTTGGTGATGATCGTTGAAGTTGCAGTGAAGATAAACGAAACAAATTAAATAAAGTTACAAAATTTGATTAGAGTATAATTAAGACAAAGTCAAAAGTTCACACGTTCGACAAAAGTTATGTAAATTACAATTTAGATTAAATGACACTTTCTATAGAAATTTCAATTTGACCAAAATTTGTACAAATTATGGCAAAATGTCAATTTAGATAGAAATATATCTAATTTATATAAATTGGTAATTTATATAAAAATCTAACACTCTTATACAAGAGGGTAGATATCCGTTTGTCGAAGTATTTTGCACACTTATACAAGCGCGAAAATACCGAGTTCACTTTTAGTGTTGACGAAATTACGTTCGAATCAAATCCTTAAAAGTTATTTAACATGGAAATCGTTTAACACTAGTACAAGGGCCAAATCTGTCAACTCTGAAACTTCCCAAAAGCTGCTGGAAAAGACAAGGACTGAATCTGCCAAAGCTGAAAAGTAGTGCTGTCCGATATCTGAATTGGCTTTGTTGTCCGACAATGGTTTGCGATAAAAGATCTCGGATGTCACTGTTTTTCTGAATTGCGATAAAGACAACGAATTGCGATAACTTTCTGAAAGTTGAATTGCGATAAGTCACAGTTCTGAATTGCGATAAGAGCTAGCTTTTGAATTGCGATAGAATCCAGCGTTTCAATTTCGACAGAATAGACAAAATCCAATTTCGATAAATGTTGACGAATTGCGATAGATGGGAGACTGCTGAATTGCGACAGTTGACTGCATCTACCAACTTTCACCAACTTTTTGTCCTTTTGTTACTTGCCCATGCTATGCC
The DNA here is from genome assembly GCA_021014915.2 of Artemisia tridentata subsp. tridentata. Lineage (NCBI taxonomy): Eukaryota > Viridiplantae > Streptophyta > Magnoliopsida > Asterales > Asteraceae > Artemisia > Artemisia tridentata. Next base: position 415,440,828 of record CP139505.1, read on the forward strand.
TATACTTGTAAGACTTTTCCACTTGAAGCCTTGCTCGTTGATACCACTTGTAGAGGTCGAACTGCCTTTCTTTATCACACAAACACATGACACAATATGATGATGACACTCACTAGATCGATGTATAGAACAAGAAGAGTAGATGTGGATCGTATGTTAAAACTATATGTCGAATGATTATCACTTGAAGAAAGGAATAATACAAAGACTTTGATGAACACACACACACACTCTCTTTGATACAATAATGAGGCACAATGATAGAATGAGAGTGTGTGTGGTGAAATAGCAAACACAGCCAACACCAAGGCTTTGGTGGGCTTTTGTTTTGGGCTTGGAGTGGGCTAATGTTAGCATTGCACTTATACATTTAAGATACTAACACAACTAATGACATTAGCCCACTTTCTAAACTATTTGATACATTTAACACTTAAGTTCTATTTAACAAATGACTATCACTTTATAATTAATAAATTAATTGCTAACACCTCGGAACTGAAGATATACGCAATTCGCGATTGCAAGTATAATCATTGAAAAAAAAGCTCAAATTTGCCTTTGTTTCTGTCCCATTTTAAGAGATGTTGTGCAATAGACCCAACCAATGCAAGGCTTATCATCACAGCTGATTAAACTTTTTAATGGTTTATCATATGTAAACTCACATTTAAAGTACTACCATTGTCAAAGTGGACAAAGATCAGTCACAAAATGCTAGAGAAGAAAACGTGAATGAAGATAACGCGAACCTCTTAATTAACTTTTGATATCGTAAGTTTGGTTTCTTAATTTTGATTTCCATTACACTATACCCCGCTCACCACCCAAACCCACAACCTTAGTGAAAAATCTAAAACTAACAGTAGTTAAGTTATTTTTAACAAATAAAAGTCACTTTGACCAATAGTAGTCTTTGTTCTTGTCAGTGGCTTCATCCAACGCCATCACCCACAAGAGAAACACGAAACCCGACCTGTTCAGCCGAAACCCGACCGGGTCGACCTGGTTTTTGCAAAATATATGTGGTTTTACCTGGATCAATGAATATGAAATAAGCACAAATACTAACCTACGATTATTCATTTTATTATCAACAACCAGCATTGCACATAACAAGCAGCCAATCGAGCTTTCTCTTTAAAAATATCCTCCGGATCACCTTGCAATTTGACTATTATATAAGTTTGATGATTAAACAATTTACTTAAAAGGAATAGAATGTCCCAAAATAAGTTTAACATCTTCCAGCTTCTTTGTATTCCCAGTCACAAATGTCACCTGAGCTAATTAACTTCAACACAAAAATATGAAAAGTTTGTGTTAATTAATTCAGTTGGTGTTATTATTTATTCAAAGTTATGGGCATGTAAGTGTTACTATGGGCTAAGCCTATTTTGAAAGTAACATAAACTTAATCCATTTCAAAAAAGTTACACAAAGCTAAAGTTTTTTTTGCCGATTTAAATCTTTTTAAGGAAGATAATTTGGTATATTATAATTAAGTTTAATTTTTATTTATTGAAGTTCGTTAGTTTTTATCAAAACTAAAAGATAATTACCTTTTTAATTTTCAAAAGTAAATATTTATTTATAATATTTTCTTATAGTAGACGATTACCCGTACATAACAGCGATGATGTATAGTAACGTTAATTTATGTGTGCAATTTTTTTATTTTTTATTTATTATTTTTTTTTTTTTATAAATATGAGTGCGGAGTAAGTGAGAGTAAATAAAGTTAGTGGTTTTAATTGTGATCAAATATCCAAATATTTAATAGATTTCATTGTCTTTATAAGTATTGATATTTTAGTTTTACAACATTACATTTAAAAAAGAAAAGATTTAAGCAAATGTGTTTTTTTAATATAAATATAGCTTTAGTATATGAAATGAAAAGTAGAGATGATAAGTGATATGTAGTGCATTCCAAGTGACATGCATATTACGGTTAGGGGATGAGTTAGGAATAAAAATTAAGAGGCTATAACATTACTCTTAACATATAGGCTATGTTTGGCGGAGAGCTTTTTGGAGCTTTTTTAGGCAATTAACGGTGAGCAATGAGTTTTTTTATTTTTAGTGTTCATTTGGCAAAAGAGCGGTGAACTTTGCTATTTTTTAGGAAAACTCATTTTTTCAATGCTTCTTTAAGAAGCTGTGAGCGGTGAGCAGTGAGCTGTGGCTACAGCTCACAACTCACAGCTCACAGCTCACTGCTACTGCTCACAGCTACTTTTGCCAAACATAGCCATAGTGACATAGTGTCGTGTTTTTCAAATCTAACACTAGATTATTAGATTGTCATGTGATTGAAAATAGCTATAAATAAACCAAATTTACATAGCAATAAGCTTGCTGGAGACACCTTGTCAACAATGTACATGTCAATAGCTGTAAATTGAATACTTTTTTTGTTCAATTTTATCACAGGGAGTTGACTTATTCGAAGGGTTGTGTTATTTCTCCTTCCCTTATTCATTTACACGCCCCCCCCCCCCCCCACCCCCTCCCCCCCTCTTTTTTAACGACTGTATTGACATGACAAGACTTTTTTTTTTTTTATAGTTTTTGTTTACGTATTTTTTGTCTTTTACTACTTTTAACTTGTCAAACTTTATATTTTATGTTTCCCACTTTTTTTCGACAGTTTTACCCACTTTATTAGCAAGACAATATAGTTTTTTGCTACGTATTTTTTGTGTTTTACTAATTTTAACTTATCAAACTTTATATTTTATGTTATTTGTAATTTCTGTTTCGTAGTTTTATAATAAATATAAAATTATAAAAATAAATAAATAAATAAATTTGAAAGGTATTGGTATCATTTTAATGGGTGTACTAATAAGTAATAACCGACCCCTTATTCGAATCCCATGTCTTTTTTTCTTTTTTTCATGTTTTTTTTTTTTTTTTTTTTTTTTTTTTGCCATGTTTGTACACTGCTTTTATCATCCAAGTGATGGGACATATTTTTGGGTATTTTGTAATAAAATGTGAACATGATTGACAAAGGGTCGCGCAAAGGTACAAAACGAAAGCAGACTCGATGTGGTGAAATATTATAACAACAAAGTTCTTGTTTCGTTTCAGTTTGCTACCACTTCATAAAGGTTCAATACCATACCAACGCAAGCCTTGCGTTTAAAACCCAGTTTTGGACCAGCATTATCACCTTAAGTAGAATACAGTCAACATACAGTGGGGAAATATTGGATAGCTCGTGATATTACGGCTGAAGAATACAAAATCTATCTCTCATAAATCATATTATAAGATATATAAACACTACCAGGGCGTTTCGTTTATAAAAAAAAAGGAGCAATGCCCATAGCGGGAATCAACCAGCATTATCACCTGGCTTATCTTTCTCTTGATAAACTGTCTCTAAACATTCCTTGGCTCGGTGAACTTTTGACTGCAGATAGAAACTCCCGTTCTTGGCGTTTCGTTCAAATAAAGTATCATATTTCTGTAAATAACAAAACATTACCCAAATGTTACAAAAAAACTCTTTTAAAAGACGCAACAGAAAACTAGGTTGATTATATATTAAGGAACCGACTATTTTTAGACCATACCAACTTTCAAAGATCCCAATTTTAGGGTAAATCTGACCACATACTTAAAAACTGGAAACCAGACAGAATAATAAACATGTTAAATACTAGCCTACGCGATTTCTTCCCAGGAAGAATGCTCGCTGACACCAAGAATTTGTCTGGCTTCTTGTTCGGTCATCGCCTTGCTTCCTTTACGCACAGCATTTTGTAATGTTTCTTGAGCAACACCCTTTTTTGATGCATCTGTAATTAAACAAAAACAATAAATACATACTCCATTTGTTCGGTTATGTAATATTTGACTTTTCAACATCTTTAATAATGTAAATTGTCTAGGCAATTTTTTTAAAAAGGTTTGAAGAAATTTAATTAACAAAAAGATACAACTAATAAACACCCCATCTGTAAGTTAATAAGAAACAAGGACACCAGTAAATACAGTAGATTAAAAGGTGAAATTTTGTACCCACTTACTGATAAATGAATCGATTTTGGTTATTACCTAATGGGTCAAATTTGTAAAGATTCTAACTAGAAAGTAAGCATGTCAAATGGCTTGAAATGTATGAAAAACCTCCTAAATTAATTTATTAAATACGGAGTAGTTAAATACAGTAGAAAAAAGTGTACACCTATTTCGACTTGCACAAAACAGTTACTCATCCTATCCCACCTCTAAAACAATATTAGTAAATAAAAGCATTTCAGAAATTGTTTCACAAAAGCAAACACCCAAATTGTACTAGAAGTCACGTAGGTTATGTGGCCCCTAATGCAACAATAATGTGCATGTCTTAAAGCCGCTTATATGACTACTGACCATGTTTCATAATGTCATTAAGGGTGTTTGATTTCAACTTAATTGACTTAATATGAAAAAAACTAAATTAATTAAGTCATATGAAAACTGTTTGTTTGTGACTTAATAGAGAAAGATTATCAGCATTAAGTAATCTCTTAATATAGAGTAAATACTCTTTTTTTGAGTAGTGATAAATAGGCCTACTAAATAGACCTACAAATAGGCCTACTCCATTCACATTTTTGACAAGTATTAAAAACACTCTTTCTCTCTCATCATATTCACCAATCAATTTTGAATTACACCAATCATATTTGTAGGTCTATTCTTAGGTTCATTACTTAGGCCTACAAATCATTTTTCAACTTATATTATGTGAGGTTAGGTAGACTGGTGGTAAGTGCAGTACATCTTATTCAGAAGGTTTGTGGTTCAATTCTCACTGGATTCTCTGTCACATTTTTATTTTTTATTTTCATAACAAGACTGCCAATTGGGGTATGTAATAGTTTAGAATATGTATTTACATGTCCCATGGTTGGTAGTCTATTGCAACTCTAGGAACTACATATAAGTCACTGCTCCAATATGAAGGTAATTGTGAAGGGAGGAGAAGAAGAAGAATGTGATGCCATAGTGAATGCTATTGTGGAGTTCCCTTGTCTAAAGTCCTTAAAACTTGAATTTCTTTATAGTCTCGAGGGATTTTGCTTAGGAAAGGAAGATTTTTCATTTCCATCATTGGATACCTTGGAAATTAGGTATTGTCGAAAAATGCTCTTTAAAGTATGAATCTTGATTATATCAAGTAAGAACTTCATTTGAAAAAATGTAGGTTTTAAAAGTCGGGAAAAAACTAAAAAAGTGATATTGGCTCGATATTTGTAGTTGTATGTACTAAAATGATATACATTTATTTTGCAGAAACTTTTTTATTAGGAAGGACTTCGTCAGTGATCGTGACACGTTAAAGAAAAGGCTAATGGTTGTTGGGATTGCCATGCTTCTCCTCTCTCCGTTTCTCGTTGTTTTTATGCTTGTGTATCTCTTTCATAGACACGCCGAACAATTCTATAATCATCCTAGTACAGCTTCATCTCGACGATGGTCAAATCTTTCTAAATGGGTATTCCGGGAATTCAACGAGGTCATCTCTCTAATCCTTTTAGCGATATATTTGTCTTTGCTTTTGTATCTCATATGGGTTGAATAAAAAGATTTAGCCAAAACGGCAATGGGTCAAACGGGTTGAATGTCACCAACTTTAAATTAATTATTATATTTCCATATTCAGACTGTTAGACCACTCCCAACAGTTAACTCAGCTTTAAAATTTAAGCCATGCCACGTCAGCTTTAACACACTCACCCTTAACTCAACTTTAACACACCCAACAATAACTCAGCTTTAACACATCTTAACTCACCTTTATATCAAATATTTTCAAATTCCACCCCTAACTTATAAATTACTTCATTTTTTAAAAACATAACATTCATTAAAAAACATAACATTACATACTTAATAAAAAAAATTACAACGAAATTAAAAAAAACATAACATTACATACAAATCACAATACAATACGAAATTTTATATAGATTTGTAATTGTCGATAAGATCCGACTTCTCCTCCCACACTTGTAACACATGCTCCCTAAACTAGCCATTGGAGGCTATTTTAAAATACATATTCAAAGTAAAAGTAACCGTACGAGTATTATTCAAATTCAAACGTAAACTAACAGTACAACATATTAACGCTGCGTTAACGCAGCGTAGCCCCAACAATTAAAATTCAAACACATTTTAAAATTCAGACTCATTGTAATGGGCGGGATATAGTTATATCCGTTTCAAATTCAAACTCATGTTAAAAAACGTGTGGATTTCTAGCCTATAAATACCCATACTTCTCAAACACATCTCACACACAAACACATTCAGACTGCTAAGATATTCAAGATCCAAACTTATCATTCCCCAAACTCCCAAATGTCTTTCAAAAAAGATTTCTCACAACAATTTCGAAGTCCACCTCGCTAAAAGGATTTTTCGCAACAATTTCCAAGTCCACCACATGAAGAATTACATACTCCACCTGAACATATCTTTTCGGTTTTCAGTCCACCACATGAACCGGTGAACAATCCACCGGAAAATGAACCGGTGAACAATCCACCGGTTGTCCACCAAGACCCAAATCCGTTTGGTTTAACAGAGGAACAACTCAGACAAATGGAGGAAGATATACAAGTCTTCCTAGAGTTTGAACAGCGTGAAAGAGAAGAGGAAGCTGCTCGTTTGGAGTAGCAAGCCAGGGATGATGAAGAACGTAGGAAGAACTGGGAAAGTGGTTGGTTCCCACATGATTCCTCTTCGACTGAAGATGGTTACCCAGACTCAGATGATACCTTCAATTAATTTGTATCGTAGTTTCATTCGTAGTTTCTTTTTAATTTCCTTATCGTATTTTCATTTGTAGTTTGGTTTTAATTTCCGTATCGTAGTTTAATGTAATTTCTATTTGACGTTTAATGTATTTGTATTTGATGTTTAATGTATTTTAATTTCCTAATTTAGAAAACTTTACAACTCTTCGTATATAAAAACATTTCGTATCTAAAACACAAATCTAAAACACAAGGGGCAAAAATGAGAAAAAGAAAATTGTATAGAAAGCACAAGGGGTGAAAGTGTAATTTTTTTTTACACAAACACCCCTTAACGCAGCGTTAAGGGGTTAACACTGCCCCTTAACGCTGCATTAACGCAGCTAGCCCCAACGCTTAACGCGACTTTAACGTTGCATTTTTTCTCCTTAACGTGGGTTTGCCTCCCACCGTTGGGAGTGGTCTTATGGCAATAAGAGTAAATTACATTAGTCGTCCCCATGGGTTGGTAAAAATAACAAAATGTTGGACCTCATTGATACCAGTCTCGAGCCAATATACACAACAGGCCACTCAACTCATTTTTTTTAAACACCTTAAATAAGAGGAGGGACTAAAGATGTAAAAGTTGATGTTCTTACACTTGACAACTCCTTCATCTTCAATCAGGATCAGAGGCAGAATCAGGATCTCCTGCCAATCATTCACGTGATCTGTTTTCAGGCAAGTTGTTCAATTTGTAGGGTTTGTGTGATTAGATGTATGATATTGGCTACTTAGCTACAAGTGTTTGAAAATAATTATGAAATCTTGTATTTTATTGAATCTGCAGTTTGGTAAAGGTTAAAAAAAAAAAAAAGGATAGATGGATAGATGGTTTGAAAAGGCACATTTGATTTGGGGTAACTTGGCAATGGTTGTATCCATTAGAAATAAAAAGTGCGCCTTTGATCTTTTGTGATGGTTTAGTCTTATAATGAATTGGAATGGCCTTAAGTTAAAACATATAATATAGGCTTGAAACTTCACTTATGGTAATCAAACCTTTTCCTGGTAAAAGAAAAGAGATAACTGGAGCAAGCAGATTAATAAGTCAACTAAAATCAAATAAATCATGCGAACGTGTGACCTGGTGGTTTTGAACGATTGGTCATACTTGGTCGCATGTCTAAAATTGAAAAAACTTACATGGCCCGTGGGTCCAAACTTACGTGAAGGGTGATAATTATATAAATTGATTTCTTTGATGACTGTATTTATGCAGCATTCTTGAGTTTAAAACGCGTGGAAAGGAAATGTATCATTTTTTGCCGTGTTTTTGAGTTACAATTGTTTTTTCTTCTAATTAAGTAGTTGATACATTCTAACATTGTTAATAGGGGTATTTTGTTATCACACGAAGTTAGACATTCGTTTCATCAGTTTCTTCATTTAAGTTAGTTGAAGTTTAAATATTGGCTGTTGCATACTTGCATTTGGTAGGTAGTTGGTTACCAATGAGTAGAAAAGTGATACAGTTGAGGCTTGTTTCTAGGGATATCTAATTACACCGACTAATAAAAGTGTCGTTTTACATATCATAGCCGTGTCTTGGGAGTTAGGTTGAGGGAGAATTAGTTCCATGGAGATGTGTGATAAAGATTGAAGGATGTGTGCAAGGTTTTTGATCTAGTTTAAGTCACTAGCAGGGAATGCTTATTTTTAGTTTTACATGTATCAACACTGCTTGGTACGTGCAGGCTGTACATGCAAGACAGTACTGAGACCTTATTCAGAATGTAAGACCATTCTTATCACCACACTTAGTACAGTCACTTGGCTCTTGGCTAGTGATACACAGACACAAACATTCTTAACTTGGGGCAAACTTTGTATGTATCGTAGAGCCTTGTACTTGCTTGGTTTTGTGATTGGGTTCTCATAATGAAATTTATAACCCTAGGTAACTTGTAAGAACTGTTTGGGCATGTGATGCACATAATAGGCGCCGAGTATTAATTATGCAAATATAGCCTGCAAATTTGCAATGAGAGGGATTAGTTCTGCAATATTCTTAGTTTTGACAGACAGATGGTAACTGGTGTTTTGTTACAGATCATTTTTTGGCGCAAATGTATTTGGAGGTCCCTTCAATTTCACTTGGGGTCAGAATTAGCTGCACATGATAGGTAAAGGGTCTTATGCGAGCTTTTGTTAGAGAGCACTATAGTGCTTGGGGTAATAACGAGTAGCCATGGCATGTGGGTGCAAAGTTAAGTTGTATATGGCTTCTAATCAGGTTGTAAGTATTGAAGGGTGATAATTATATATATTCATTGGTTTGATGACTGCATTACACGGCTTTTTTGAGTTTAAAATGAGTGAAAAGGAAAGGAAACGTCTCATTTTTGCCGCGTTTCTGAGTTACAGTTATTTCCCTCCTAATGAAGTAGTTGATAATTTCTAAGATTCTGAATAGGGGTATTTTTTCTATCACACAAATTGAGAAATAGGGGTACTTTTGTATTCAGTGCCTTGTTTCTAGGATATTGATCTGATTACAGATTTACAGCCTCATTTTTAGGCATTTGAATGTGCAAAATCAAATCAGGCACTGCAATTTAAAATGCTTATTCATGTAGAGTGTGTTGTTTTTACATGTCATACCCGTGTCTTAGGAGTTAAGTTGAGGGAGAATTAATTCCCTGGATACGTCTGATAAAAGTGGAAGGATGTATCTGTATTTGCATACAAAGTTATTGCTGTAGTATAAGCTCACAAGCAGGGAATGGTTCTTTTTGTTTTTTACATGTTATCAGCTTCGCTTGCTACTTGCAGACTGTACATTTTTGACAGTACTGGGAACTGATTTAGATTTTGAGAATATTCTTCTCTTGTTCTGGGCAACTGGCGTTAGGGTGTGCATTTGATTAGTTCACCAAACACAATATGGTCACTTAATTCTTGTTACTTGATAGTGCTACAGGCGGGCACACATATGTTTAAATTGGGGCAACTTCTGTGCATCATAGGGCCTCAGAACTGCATGGGTGTTTTGATGCTTTTTTATTCTCATCTGGAATCTTATGCAAAACTGGCCGCCTTGATGCTTTTTTATTCTCATCTGGGTAATTATGTTCTGCTTTTAGATCGCCAGCCTTTTCAGCATCTATTTCAGCTGCTTTGAAGCATCGAAGAACCTCGAAAAATCTTTCTTTGGATTATCCGTCTGCAGAGACTGATCATATAAGTAAAAGAACACGCCCGATGGGGACAACCGATGAGGTAATTTCGTTTCATTTGAGTTTCATGAAAGCATTTACAGTTTAAACATTGATGTTTTTCGTTATTAAACATATGCAAATCTACCTGTTGATGTGTTGCCGGCGTCTTTCCCAGGGCATGCTGGTCATAACCTTTTAACGCTTCTGATGACTTTTCATTGGAGGTCATATTGTATCTAACTACGGCATTATGTTGCTGTACATATGGTTAGCTTAAAGACACAAAATTAGAACAGTTTCAGAATACAGCTCTATGAAGCCTAACTATTAAGATTGATTGCAACTGCTGAAATAAGCACATCATCCAATTTTTAGTTACTGACACAACCACTCCCCCTGTTCTTTCCATAAAAAAGGTGGACATTCTATGAGCTACACTTGAGCAGGTCAGAGCTAGAACAATTTTATGCAACATATCGTGAGCAGGTGTAGGTTGAATATAACAACCCGCTAATTTACATGATAATACTATTCATCAAACTAGAATTTATTTTCTTGACATTTAATTGAGGACCATTTTACATATGTTTTTTACCTGAACCAACGTGAAACTTAGAATAAATATTTTATCACTAGAACTTAGGCTATATTTAGTCCACAATGCTCCAGAACCTTGCTCCTACTCCGGTTCACAATTTTAAACCATAAAACAATTTCTTATTCTTTAAATACTTACGATTGTCAATTCAACAAACACTATTCGCTATTTAAGATTTAACACCCGATGTACCCAATTCTCCCAACGATTATTTCTAACATATTTTTATACTTCCAAAATTATTACCAAAGTTCCAAAAATATTTCCTGATGCCTAAAGTAAATTCTTTATAACTTACGTTTAATTACGTACAACTTTTGTTAACCACCAAACCAACAACCAAACCTATTTTTAACACCCAATACATACAACATATACACTCTTGTATAAAAACTACTCATCTAATCTCATTTTATGTATTGTGCCGCCCCTTCCCCCTCTCATGTCTTTTAGATACTAGACAAACTTTTACACAACTTTGATTAGTCACCATCATCCCAACAAAACATGTTCAACTTTTTGCTTTTAGCCAACAAAGTTGTCTCCTTGTCCCCCCCCCCCCCCCTTAGCCACCCTAACCGGCCACCCTCCCCTCTTAGCCCAAATCATGATTTTGACTTTCCTATTCATCCTTTGAAATTGTTCAAGTATAAAAAGGCCTTAGTATCTTCATTTTGCTCTATTAGTACAAGTAAAGAAAATAATCTCCCATATATATATATATACACCAAATCGACCCACTTTGGAGCCAAGGAGGGAAGAAATATTTGTTGTGGCAAAGATCAAGTATATTAGGTCACATTAGCAAAGGTTTGGAGCATAAGTTTGTGGTTAAACAAGTGTTTTACAACTTCCATCTCACTAATCACTCTTGTAAGTGATCTTACAAACACTTCATGATTTTCATATTTTATATGCTTGTTAAGTATTTATACTCATTATCACTTAGTACATGTTGATAAGAATTTACATTTACTATGATCCTTCAACAAAAGTTTATGTTTTAACAAGTTTTTATTTCAAATAAACCTTATAATTATGAAGGTTAGTAAACTTGTTAATTTAGACATACTTGGTGACCATTTACTTGGACTTTGATTATGGATAAGTTTATGTTTAGATCACTATGGTTATGTTGGGAAGTTGATGGAGAAACTAGGACTAGCATTGAATTTGTGGTTAAGTGGACATGTTAGCTAGAAGAGTAGAAAATGTAGTTTTAACACTTCAATGAACAATCTGTCCCATTTTGAATAAACTGGAAAAATCAGTAGCTCAGGGTATCAATAGGCTAGAAATATAGAAAATAGACTTAATAACAAAAATATGGCCGCTTGAATGAGTTAAAACGGGCTTATAACGAAAAAGATTCGCTATTTTCAAGTTAGACAACGAAAACAACTATTTTCAGAAAATACATTCTGTCCAGATTTTTAGAAATGGAAAACTAAGGATTAAATGATGTTTAGGCTAGCCGAGACATTGAAAAGCCTAGAGTACACTTAAATACCTTCGCGTGGATATGTTAAACTTAAGATACGGAGTTACGATGCAAAAGTTATGACCAAAAGAGTGTTGCGGCAACAAATAAACTTTGACTGCCTAATAATAAGCTGTTAGGATTTTTAAAAGTGAATTTTAGACTATTTTGAGTACATTTTGGTTAAAATGAAGTAAACGGAAATGGAAGAACCATGTGTATACTTATTAGACGCGTTAGAGACCTTTGAGATAACCGTTGACGTGACGACTAAAAGTTGGTCGCAAGATAAACAAGTTACATTTTCTAAAGTGGTAAATTTTCTTATTAAAGGATCAAGTTGACTCAACAATATTTTGACGACAATTAAAACAACAACATGTACAAGTGATAACGTAGAGTATGATCTTGCATGCTTGACCTTGTTTTCGAATCTGAGACGTATGTAATATTTAGGTTGCGATTAGAGTTATTGGACTAAACTTGCCATTTACAATTTATCATTCGGGATTTGCTTTTGCTGAGGTGAGTTCTCGTAGCCCCTTTTTCATTATGTTTTCCTTGAGGGAAAATTGTACTCAAATGACATTTTAACTGTTTTTCATGCTGTGATTATACTGTTTTCATGATTTTGGACATTATGTGTGTTGATGCGATTATATGCTGTGACATATTTGTTTTGTGCGACCATGACTGCGCAACTGTTAACTCTTTTGAGAGCCGAAGCAATTATGATAGATCTATCGGGGTAGCTCCCCACAGTGTATGTTTTATGTGTGCAACGATCATGGTAGGTTCAGTTGGCGCGACTCTATTTTGTTTTGACATTGTGCTTATAATTGGTTATCATGCCCACTTTTGTCCTACACTATGCTATCACAGCTCCACGGTTTTACTTTTAAACCTACGAGCTCACCAACATTATGTTGACGTTTTCGAGTATCCATTTTCAGGTGTTAAGAATGAAGGTACCATAGAAGGTTGAGTAGTGACCTGACTTAGCAAGACTTAAGACAAGACCCTTCCGGGTTATAACTCGTGAAGCTGCATTTGGATATTGCCTAGTGATGTTGTGTAACTTTGAGACTCATGTTGTTTTGTACTTTGTACTTAACCTGTTGTGGGAGTTTGTGACTATTATCAGATCAATGTATTACATTTAGTATTTCTCTATTGTGACACTTTGTGTTCTTGACAATGAGGCCATACCCCGTAAATGTCATTCCGCTGCGCCATTTTTGGGGTGTGACATTGAACAAACTGAAGAGTATCAGAAACGATACAGAACGGCACTTGCCATTGCGATGACGTCTGCAGCTGAAGCACCAGTGGCGGATGCGAATATTAGACCTTTATATACTTTTTGTTATGTCAGTTTTAGGAGTGATGTATTTATCTGTATTATACTATTATGTACAAAACTAAATATATGGTCATCCAACTTTGAGGTATGGAAATTTGTATCTATGACCGTTAAAAGTCAACAATACATCTCCGATTTATTTTGAACATTTTCCCGGGAATGACAGGCATGGGAAGCATTGATTGGATTGAGAGAAATAGTGAGGCTTCAGGCGATGATTCGAGGATAAAGTTATAATTCTTACGGTAACTATAAGCTGGCAGAATCCTAGTTTATGGTTGTTTTCAGCTTAATCTCTGATCTAACAAAATTTGTACAAAGCAAAAATGCTAAACTACAGAAGTGACTAAACAAATTGCTTCTTATGTACCTGCACGCATGTGTTACTTCTAACAACCACTACAAATCTTTCCCGCCAAAGTCCAAACAATACTGAAAACCCCGCCGCAACGCGGCGGGCGCCTTCCTTCTTGTTTAAAGAATGTTTCTCTCAGATATAGTCATATAGTAGTAATTATTTATTCCAGTACTAAGGAAAACCACCGTATACCTCCTCTTCCTTCTTTTTTGAAATACTTGTGTGGCTGAGTTATATTTATACTAGTTCGTTGATTTGTCCAGTCACATGCATTGTACTTTTCCGGTTAGAACCGGTTATATCCTGCCAAGACCCGGTTATATCCGGCCAAGACCCGGCTATACTCGGCCAAGACCCGGTCATATCCGACCAAAACCCATATTCAGCTTCAAATGATTCCACATATCAACAAGGTTACTGGTATCGGTTTTTTTCTTGTTAATTTGTAGTGCATGGTTTGAATATAATGTATGTATCAATTAAGGATTTGAACTAATTAGTAGTTTCATACTCAGTACTACACTTGGTAAATCAGTTATCTCTTGAGCATTTTCTGTAGTGAATCGAAAATACATATTATTTGCACGTTATCGATTTCACAAACACACATATTACGTACCAAGGCATATGTTATCTAACAAAGCGTGATACAAAAGCAAAATGCAGAGAAAAATCATATCTATCAAATTTCACACTTGACCACAATGAGTATAAACAGAACCAAAAAAAAAAAAAAAAAAAAAGTGGGACATATGTAAAGAGTCGAACTTGTGACCTAACGGTAATAGGAAACCATGCTTAGCCTTTACGCTACCCACATCCTTAAGTTTTATTCTCAAATAAATTTATTTATTCTCGATTTAAAAATAAGCAACATACATTTGTCTTTTTAATTTATTATTATTATTATTATATATATATATATATATATATATATATATATATATATATATATATATATATATATATATATATATATATATATATATATATATATATACTTGTTTTTATTGAACACAAATTCACACTACAAAATACTAGTTCAATTTTCCACATTTTAAAGGCTAATTGGCCACGGTTAAAAATGTGTAAAATTATAAATTCCACACTTGCAAATGTGTGGTAATAATGGGTGTGACAAATTTTGCTACAAATTTAAGTGTGGAAATACTATCCAAATTTCTATGGTTAAAAGTGTGGAAACACTCTTTGAATGTTCACACTTAAAAGTGTGGCAAAATTGCAAAAAGATTGTTACAATTAAAAGTGTGGAAAGATTGTTAAATATTCACACTTAAAAGTGTGGACATATTTTTCTAGAAAAGGAAAAAAATAAAAAGAAAATACATACAAATATTTCAATGTCTACATTCATTAGTCAAATAGACCAAAACTTAAGCAAAGAACAAAATATTTCAATGTCTACATTCATTAGTCAAATGCTATTTATTAATCAATCATTTAGCATGTTTTCGACTAATACACAAGTAAAAACCAATTAACAATGAGCATACACATTTTCGGTTTTCTACGCTTTTTCTACACTTTGACATCAACAATCTTCGCTTTTTCTACCCTTGAGACGACGACCGTTGGTGAGCAAGTTATTAAAAGGAGACCTTTTTTCACATATTGCCCTTAATTCCGTTGGACAATCAGATCCTATTTTAACCTGCGGATGGTACATAAGGTACTACTTAGTGGGCTTCATACTCAAAATAGAATTTATAAAACCAAGTAGTAATTCGCAATAGACAAGATACAAACCTCTGATCTCTTTCGCTGAAATGAATAATATAGGTTGGTAGGATTGAATAAATCCTTCGAGGTCACAAGGTCGTCTATTTCTTGATCTGACATGGCGAATGTCTTACAAGATATTCAACAAATAGCTCCCCAGAAGGACCAACCAAGTAGCAGTGGGAAGCCATCACAACTATAAGCTGGAAGATGAACAAGTAAAGTTATGGTTTAAACTACAAACCCCGTGTAAGCCCAATAACTGAATAAAAACATACCTCTGCAAGTGCTTTACAAACCCCCAAATTTTGCTCCTCTAATAATAATGTAATGGATTCTATAAGTATTGGTCTTTTGTTACGCCAAGCTTCAGATAACCTAGTAAGAAACATCCAATAATGGGAGTGAAAAAAGAGATAAAAGAATAAATTACAGATGCCACTTATTACTTTTTACATTTTCAATTCATATTACTGTTACATTTTTTGCACTGTAACTAATTTACAGTCATGTATACTTCTAGCACCACTAATTCATGAAGGACAGAAAGATAAGGAGAGAGACGAGAGGGAACCTAGGCACCAAATGCTTAAGGACACAGAGAGCACCAAAAGTGATTTGAGTTTCTTTCAGCTTGAGTTTCTGTGAAGGAAGACACATTTCAATTTATCAAGAAACAGTTCGTGTCTCGCTTTTGGAAAGTATGATATCAAGAAGAAATTATGGGACTCACAGTTATTAGAAAGGTAAACAATTCATTTGGATACACCAACCCAACAGTTATGTCTGCACCAAATTCATTATATGTCTGCAACAAATTCAGTCATGATGTTATAAAAAAGATGAGACCAAGCATTCATTAAACCTGAGACAGTTTAGCTACTAGTTGGTCAACTTTAATAAGGCAAACAAAAAAAGTTATTGCTTAACCTCAAAATCAAGTAAAGGGAGACCGTTTTCAGAGAGTGAAAAGGCATTCAGTAGACTCTGAAGACTACATGTAGCCAAAAAGGCAATATCTTGATCTCTTCTATATCTGCATAACAGAGAAAAGAAAACGAATTAATCCTCAAGATTCCAGTTTCATCATCCAAAAACGAATTAAATAGTTTAGAAGTGAAGAGTTCATGATGTTGCTAACCTTTATGATGGGGTTTACCAATGAGCATCAGACCAATCTGATCATGATTTTTGCTCCTAAATCAGTGCCACCTTTTGGACAGAAACATATAGTTTCCAAAATAATGCAGCTGAAATAGTTTAGAAGTGAAGCTGAAATGGCTGCAGCTGGGATCGCTTTGTTGCTAATCATCTTTAATCATTCCTGGCCTGGTTCTGGATCATATAGTTTCCAAAATAATGCATCATTAATTGGCGTACCTAGTATCATCAACACCACATAAAAAGAAAATAACTTAAACCGCAAAGTTAGACCCATTAATTACAAATGGGTTGATTTGGGCTATGTTTTATCTCTACGTCGCCAAACAGATAAAAAAAGCTTTTACGGAAATGAGTCAAAGGACAACCAAGGTGCTTTTTTCATGCTTAAACCCTCCTAAATCATTTTGGACAGAAACATAAGATCGTAAGGAATATTATAAATTGGTAATCATATATGACACACTAAAAGTTTACAAGAAAATATAGATTTGTGGACATGAAGTGTGTTGGTTCTACACCATCAAGAAAAGTTTGTCCATAACCCAACGTCCCAACCCACCCGACCTAGTGATTTTGCCACCTCTACTCTGCCAGCAAGAAACCTTCATATATCCAAACCCACATTTTACAATCATGAATTAAATAGTTCTTCAATACATTTGCCACATATGTTTGCAGACATAAATAAAACTTACAATTTAGATTGTCACTGATGAACGTCACATTGTCAGTGATAACATAGAACTGAGTATATTTTTATCGGAAATAGCCCGCAAACATTACTGTCACGGAATGACACACTGTCGATAATAACCTGATGATTCAGAAAGCCTACAACTTAGAGTTACGTGGTTCCGCAACAACTAAATATTCTTGAATGGATGCGCGTAAACTCTAAGAAGTCAGCAAGTTACGTGGTTCCGCAACAACCAAAAAACAGGAAGTTTAAAGTGATCATATATAGTGTCTCTACTTTCACAGAACAAACCAATTTAAAAAATATTACGAAAAATAAAATCAACTTACATATGGTTCTCATACAAAGGTCTAAAAGGTAGAAATGTAGAATGGCTAACACACACATTCGTAACTTTCACCACATCTCAACGATCCTGATCTTCTCCATGTAATCTGCTATGCCCTGATAATAAATATAAGCAACCACACTTCAAAATCCAAAGTAGCAACAAACAACTAAGTTTACCAAAATTTTTGCAACAACTACTAAAATTAAATTAAGTGTTAAAATACTAACCTCGTATAAAATTAGAAATTCAAGGTGGTCATAGGTTGTGTCATTTTAGTCAAATAATCAAAAAACTTTTCGTTTAAGCATTTAATTTAATACATAATATGCAAAGATAATAATCAACAAACAAAACATGTATCGATACTAATGAATTCGTCGAGAATCATGGATTAAAGCCCAACGATAACATTAGCACTTACCTGAAATTTGATTGATACTGATACATCTCAAAACTAATAAAAATGCGATCTAGATATAATCTAATTTGAACCTTTAAGCCAAACAGTCCTATCTTATATTTTAGACACCAAAACCTCGAAAAAGTATACAATCCAAAATACGGAGAAAATGGTCTTATGTACATACCTCACTTAAATATAGTTGCTTCATTATTGTCTTCATCTTCATCTATATCCATCAACACATTACAGCAAACCAGCCCATGTTGAAACTTCAAAATTACTAAGCATCTTAAAAAAAAAAAGAAAGTGTTTCCTAAGCATCTTCAAAGTTATATTCATGTAAAATACATAATCGATGCACCCAATAAAATGAGAAAAATACATTTCGCAATTTAAGCATTGGGTACATAGTTCAATACTAACATCTTCTATCAATTAAAACTCAATCACAATCACATCACACACAATTAGACACACATAAGTATCATCAATAAAAGTATAAGAGTAAACCTTCTTTTCAACAGATGACGTCACAGGCGGAACACCGCCAGTAGACGACGGAACTGAAGCCGGTAACACTTGACGCTTCTTAAGTAAATTCTCTTCTCGTTTATTCTTACGGATCTCAACCATATTATCTTCTCTACGGCGCCGTCCGTCTTCTGCATCGACGGCGACTTTGTAACGGTTGCGACGGACTTCGGTTCGAGCGTTAGATTGGTTGGAGAAGAAGGTGAAACCCTAGGTTGAGTGTGTGTTTGTGTGTGTGTTTTTAGTTGATTGTTGAACGGTTTTGATTTAATTTGAGTTGAGAGTGTTTAGTTTTTTCATAATTATATACTGTATAAAGGAAACAGGGGCCTGTTTGGATTAGCTTTTTTAAAGTGTAATGTAATAGCAGTAAGAAATAGATAGAGTTATTTTGATTGTGTTGCTTTTTTTATTTTGATTTTGTTGTTTTTTTTATAAGTGTAGTTTTTGTTTTCACAATTATAAATGTGGCTTTTTTATATGTTATTTTTACATTTATAAGTGTAGCATTTTATAAGTGTTTTCTTACACTTATAAGTGTGGCCTTTTAAGAATTTATTTTACTTCAATTATAAATGTAGCGTTATTGTAATTCTCCACACTTATATAGGTGGAGTATTTTTTAAAAGATTTGTAACACCTATAAATGTAGCAAAATTATGATTTCATATAAAAAAAGTCCACGGTTGACTATACCGTGGAGAAATAAGTGTAGAGAATACAACTTTTTTTTGTAGTGAAAGTAGCATATACTTGACTGTGTTTTGATTCTTATATATATTTTTTCAATCTTCGTAAGAGTTTGTAGGATTTGTATGTACTCGACTGATAGCATGATAGCATGGATGCGGTAGCCAATATTTTCTAGTGAATTATAAACACATACTATTTGCATATTATAGATTGGCAAACACAAATAACAAGCTTTTTTACGTAAAATAGACATAAAACATCTCACTACTCGAATTCAAGCCTGTAATATAGGGTGCGCTGTAACGTGGCTGAGTGTTAATAGAGTTTGAATGTGAAAACATATCAACTATTTTGCACAAATTAACAATGTTGTTATGTTTAGTAAAAAAGACTAAAGATTGATAAACTTCATATAAAGTAAAACAAGTTTCATGTAAATCAACTTCCTTAGTTGGTTAGTTATGGACTCGCTAACATGCATGATTGAACGACTTACAATCGGTGAACCTTCTACGGTCTTTGTTCTCACAAAAGTCGACTTCAATAAGCAAAGTTTTTAACCATTTTAACAAAACTCCAACTGCATTACATGTCTTTATTTTACATAAACTCAATACTTTATATCACATACACGATTACATCGATCATTATTAGTCCACATGTCTTCCATTCTGATCATAGACCAAGAGCCACAGGTGAAGGTGCAATGACTTTATCACCGTTGTCATTCAACTTCATATAGACGCTCATCATATGGAAATGGCTTTGACGCCATTGTAGTGGTTCCTGAGAGAACAAGTATCATCAAGCATATCATCATAACCTTTCTCATTATACCTATAATTTCTTCTAGTTAAAATGTTTGTATTCCATGATGGATGCTTAATGAAGTTATTTATATGTGAAATTTAGTGAGAAAATGACATATTTCTACATCCGGCAAGATTACAAAGATGTAAACCAACACCATGAAGATTATCACTAGCTTTTGTTATTTTTCTAAACTTGATAAATATTCGAAAAAAATTAAGTACAACCCTAGTACCAAAATACGGGACATCTATGTTTCGGCTAATATCATCTTTCTTCATAAGAATTATAAACAGCTGGAGTTATCGGGGGGGGGGGGGGGGGGGGGGGGGGGGGGGGGGGGGGTCTTTGGCTTAACCAAAGTATTCTCGTGATTATTTTTGACTCTTTCCTGGACGGCCCTAAATGGGTTAATAATTATTAAGAACCAATTAATAACTTTTTATCACGTTTCTTGTTATTTTAGTGTAATCTTTTTCACAAAACTAAACCAACAAGGTAGGTGTCGCTTAATGTACTATCGATAAGAACTATAAAGTTAACGGTAAAAATTTGTTATTTTCTTGTTGATTAATTTGAGTGCACTATTTCATTCAGGAAATTATGGTTTTTAAATGTTTTGGTCGATCAAATCACGTGACTTTAACCCAACAAAATAAAGCGCAAAAGTGCACAAAAAAAAAAAAAAAAAAAAAAAAAAAAAAAAAAAAATGCGTGTTGCTGGCTCGAACACGAGACCTTCAACTTATAAGACCTCATTCTTAGCCAGCAAGCCGCACACACACTCAAGTTTCATTCATAAAAACAAATTATTTAATGTTTATGATGTTATATATGTACCTCATCTCAAGGAGCTTCAAATGCATTGATATTTTTACCAAAAATAACAAGTATACTACTGTCAATTTTTCTTTTGTTTTGGTCTACGTTACTTTTGATTTATTTTGAATTGAAGTAGCATTTACTTTTGTCACCCGATAATAATCAAGTTTCATTTTGTTTGGATTTGGTCACTCACAATTTATATCGACCAAAAAAATCATTAATGTTTCAAAATTGTTTTATTCTTTTGAAATTGTTTAAAATTGGTATGCTTAAAGTGTCATATATATATATATATACATTATCAGTTGTAACCGTGGTTTTTAAGATCCCGATCCTAATCTTAGGATCTTACGATTTTACGATACTGCAAAGCAAAAATGATCCGGATCTTACATATGATCTTTGAAAACTTAAGATCTTATAGGATCCGATCTTGACCATAGGATCTTAAGATCTAATCCGATCCGATCCTACTTTTTCTCAGATAACAAACTAAAAACTGCAAATTTATGGATTATTTTATTGTAGAATTTAAAAAACATGTTAATCTTCTTAAACATTTCATAATCATAATTTAGGACAACATTTCTATGAAACATTCATATAAATTTGTGGTTGTGGTTAGGGGTGTGATTCGGGTTGACCCGGTCGGGTTCGGGTCAACTCGGGTCGGGTCAACTCGGGTCAAGGCCCCTAAAAAAATACCCGAACCCGACCCTGTTTGAACTCGGGTCAATTTGGGTCGGGTCAATTCGGGTCTCGGGTCAACTCGGGTCGGGTCAATTCGGGTCGGGTCAGCTCGGGTTTGGGGTCAACCCGAGTTTTTGCCTTGTAAATTGTCAGTTTTCTCTGGGTCAATCGGGTTCGGGTCGGGTCAAGGCTCCTAAAAACATACCCGAACCCGACCTTGTTTAGAACTCGGGTCAATTCGGGTTGACCCGAATATAAATTCGGGTTGACCCGAATTGACTCGGGTCGGGTTCGGGTCGGCTCGGGTTCGGGTCGGGTCGGCCCGAATGACACCCTAGTTGTGGTACATAATATTTTGTAAATTTGTATAATATTATAAAAACTATTAAGAAAATAACATTATATTAGGATCTTAAGATCCTGATCCGATCTTACGATTACGATCTTGCAAAGACGAAAACGATCCTAGGTAGGATTCCGATCTTGAAAACCATGGTTGTAACTTAATAATAAACATCCCCCCTCTGAATATAACTACTTTCAGCTAACTTTATGTACAACCAATCAATGCATGAGTGAACATAAAAGAAAAAATAACAACGAAATAATAATGAAGTTTGGGAAATGTTTTGTTCAGGTCGCTCTAACATAAGAATTTCACAAAAATGAAACATTATTAAAACTTTAAATTGTTTTTAAAATTACGATAAAGTTAAAGTGACTCAATAGAAACAAATATCAAACTTGATTACTATTTGATAGACGTTGTCCTCCATCTAATTTTGCGATGGTCGGTGTGACATTCACTTGATACTTCCGGATCTCAGTTGCAAACTACTACAATAAGGTGCCTTCGAGTTACCAATTAATTCCACAATCGAACATGTTTTGCTACTTTACTTTAATATCAGATTTCTCTTTTTCTTTTCAACTTGTTCAAGGAATGTCAATACTGTTGTAAATATTAATGGGCTTATGTCTATTCACATTACCTCTGGTGGGCTTTAGAGTTTGAGATATATTCATCAACCCTATATATACAATCCACTTGTAACATTGATGACCACTTAATAAGAATTCTCACTCCTCTCATTCTTGTGTTCATGTTCTTTATTCTTGTAATATATTTATAATACGTTGCAAAAGTCCATTCATGAGGTTGCAATATCACGTTTGATCTTAAAAGAAAATAAGGTCCACCGATTCGAATTGTGCGAAGGTAAATCTTTTACCATAAATTTTTTATTATTATTTTTTTTTTATAATCACATACGGTTAAATAAATGTTCTGAATTCGATTGATCAATCAATAAATTATTTTCACAAATTATATTTAATTGTTTATCACATACAATTAAATTAATGTTTTATAAAATTTGGAATAAAGCAAAGTGCCATAAATCGTTAACATTGAAAACAATAACACATGTACTTGAGTAGCTTATTTGGCTTGGTGTGAGTTTGCTAACATGATGGTAATAACTCAAATACTCAATGAATGAATATCATTATTATGTTTTTTTTTTTTTATCTTTAATGTCGAGTCGAGTTAAGCCCTATCAATGTTCGACATGATTTGACTCGTTTATTCCCCTTTTCGTTTCAACTTGTATGGAAATGGCTTTGACACCATTGTTGTGGTTCCTGTTAGCACAAGTATCGTCACACATATCATCATAATCGTTCTCATGATACGTACCCATGTTTTCTTTCTGTTAAATGCTTGTATTCCATGATGGATGTTTAATGCAGATATTTATATAAGAGATTTTGTAAGAAAATGGCATGTTTCGTGAACCAGCAGGTAAATAACACCATGACGATTATCACAAGCTTTTGTTCTTTTACTACACTTGGAAAACATTCGATATAAACTCAGCCCTTGTTTGGTTGTTCCAAAATATAGGACATATATGTTTCGGCTAGTATCACCTTCGTTCTTATAAATCATGTATTCTTTAATGTTTTTTAACGACATATAAGATATTGAAAAACTAATACCGTAAGTAGCTATAAGATACACTAGTAAATCTTTATTAGGGGTAAGGAAAAAAAATGGAAAAATCTAAACCGAATAAAAAACCGACCAGTACATGTGACCGAAACTAAAAACAGACGAGGATTATATACTATATGTCAGAGTGGCTGACCCTAGAGCGTGTCAATACATAACAAAGGGTTTGTGTCGGTGTCACATGTTGTGTAAAAAGCTCGATCTACAACCAAATGATTGTGAGTTCAAGTTCTACTTTGAACATATGAGATAGATTTTCAATGTAAATATTGTGAAATAGTTAGTCGACGTTAAAAAAAGTTAAATATAAAAAATGTAACCGATTGAAAATTTAGCAATCAAAACTTACAAATTGGCAAAAGGGTTGATATAAAGTACGAGTAGTATGTTGGGTGTTACTAAACCTACACGATTTTTTTTCCATGTTCATATGTAGTGATATTAAATTTATTCTTGTGAACGTATTCAAAATTTTCGCCTAACTTGAAACTAAAGCTAAACCAACTAAAATGGTGTTTGGTTAATCTATACACTACAAAACACTAGTTAAATTTTCCACTTTTTAAAGGCCAATTGGCCACGGTTAAAAATGTGTAAAATTATAAATTCCACACTTGCAAATGTGTGGTAATAATGAGTGTAACAAATTTTGCTACACATATAAATGTGGAGATACTATCCAAATGTCTATGGTTAAAAGTGTGGAAACACTCTTTGAATGTCCACACTTAAAAGTGTGGCAAAATTGCAAAAAGATGCTTACAATTAAAAGTGTGGAAACATTGTTAAATATTCACACCTAAAAGTGTGGACATATTTTTGTGGCAGAAGAAAAAAATAAAAAGAAAATACATACAAATATGTATATTAAAAAACCTGATGCATGAAGAAAATAGACCAAAACTTAAGCAAAGAACAAGATATTTCAATGCTATTTATTAATCAATCATTTAGCATGTTTTCGAGTAACGTACAAGTAAAAACCAATTAACAATGATTATACACATTTTCGGTTTCTTTGATCAGAAGTTTTTCTACGAATCGGTGGAGATGATTCCTGACGTGGAGCCTTGTTATGTCTTCCCAAATCTGAAGGCATGCCTTCTTTCCCATTACGTTTACTTTCAGCAGGAACATCTTTCACGGATTTAAAATTTTCTGAAGTACACAACTCAGCCGCAACTCCACTGCCAATTTTGCTCTTTGTTTGAGAGGAATCAACTAGAAGTCCTATGGACATTGTTCATTCTCTTTGGCACATCATCGTCATCGTCATCGTCGTCGTCATCATCGTTACTCATCATCATTCGGTTGATTGAGGATGAGGAGCTGTCTGTTTTCTTTCCCCTCTTAGAAGCAGTGGTGCCCCTACCTCTTCCCCTAGGCGCAGCAGCTCTTCTGCGACCCTTACTTCGCATGCTCTCGTTATCATCCTTAAAACAACAAAGAGAAACAATGTATCAAAGCTTTACTTAAAAAAATGAAAAGGAAAACAATATTACATACTAAAGTAATTAATACCATTGTGGCAATAATATATTAGCCGACTGTTTGCTGATATATGAAACGAACAGAATTTCAGGAATTAAATGAAGCTTGAGTTGAGGTTAAGATTATTCATACCAAACTGTCCTGAAGGTCGTTTATCCCATACTGCACTGGTTCATCGTCTGAATCAGAATTAACATTTTCTTCATCAGCAGCTAAACTTTGAACTGCAGCAGATGTGGTAACTGATGCTGATCTGCAGAAAAAGATGGAACATATAAAATGCAAGGTTGAACAAATGACTCACGCAGACATACCAAACCATACCAAACTCTTCCCCTTCCTCTTGAAGTCTTTCCAACTTCAGAAACTTCACGAGCAGACGACGTAAACTGTTGTAGTGACCTTTTTTTGCCTCTAGCAGTAGACATTGTACCAGTTAATTGTGTAAAGTACTATAACTGCACAGAACTTGAATAATAAACCTATTGCAAAGAATAAAAACACGTTTTTAGCACACAAGTTACCATTTCGATAGTAGTATAAAAACCAGATATTTCTTAATTCACAAAAGGTTTGGGAATTAAACAACCATAAACATTAGTCTAAACAACCATAAACATTGAAGATACATTTATAGACCGAATTGGGTCAAACAAATCTTCTTTCACCCAATTACTACGATATTACTAGACTAAAAGCTTAAACTATCACCCAAATAATAATAAAAGTAGCAAGTTAACACGCATAGGATCCACTTAATCCAACAAATTAACGTCATCAACCTAGTCTATCTATCTTATTACTATCCATTCGAGTTCACGACTAAAAGCATAGCATAAACGGGTAAAATGAATGAGTATTTCGGCTACATGGGGAGGGCAAGTCTTTGACTCAGATGTAAGTTGCCTAACCAAGTTATCACTGTGACCATTTCCCTATCCACCCCTAAGTTTGAACCCTCAACCTCTTAAGTGTGTTACCACTAGGCCATTTGGTTTAAGCTTATATATGAATAACATAAACATACACAGAATAACATGATACTGAAACTATTAGTGTTTTATATAATTCTCAATTCCAATATAATGAGAATGTAACATAAGTAACAGTCTGAGACAGCAATTCCTATATAATGTGGTTCTTTCAGCGTACCATTTGCAAATATTGGCCGATGTTGATCTCTGACATTCCCCCAGAATAGGATTTAACCAATGATCACCTTTGATGAAATGATCTCTGCAGTAGCAAGTTTGGCAAGTTTAGACATATACACACTGTCTACTTCCGCTTCTTCCAGGGCACCTATTGCAATCGACATTACTTGAATCACACCATCCTACACCTACAAAAACCTTGAATAAAACCTAAATCTAATCACAATTCGCAAGCCTTCTTCACAACCGTAGCATGAGCAATATATAGTTTAACAGTAATATGCTCTATCATATTCATAAAAATATCTAGATTTCACACACACGCACACATAGACCGTCAATCAATCCTTCTAACAGCACATCTAATCACAATCACCTACAAAAAAAAACCTTGAATACACAGAAGAAACAAACCTTCTTCGTCGTAACAGAAGCATGAGCTACATATAATCTAACAGTAACATCTTCTATCATATTCGCTTTTATTTTCGTTCATTTTTCCCAGATTATAGAAATATCATCAATCAATCACCTGATCCTACCGCTACAAAAACCTCGAATAAAACCTAACTCTAAGGCGAGTACACAATCATTCTTCTTCACAGTCGAAGCATCGACAATAAAACCTAAATCTAATAATTCAAACTAATTCACAATCACGTCATTGCACTCACCTACAAAAAACGCAAATAAACCTAACTCTAATCACAATTTGCAAACCGAAGCATCAACTATATAAAAAATTTAATAGTAACTGATCAACTGATCCTACCGCAATAAAACCTAAATCTACACAAGTACACAAATCCTTATTCGCAACCGAAGCATCAGCTATATACAGTTTATAAAAATATCATCAATCAATCACCTGATCCTACCGCTACAAAAAGCCTCAAATAAAACCTAACTCTACACCGCGTTTTTCGCAATCACATAGTTCAATACTAACATCTTCTATCAATTAAAACTCAATCACAATCACATCACACACAATTAGACACACATAAGTATCATCAATAAAAGTATAAGAGTAAACCTTCTTTTCAACAGATGACGTCACAGGCGGAACACCGCCGGTAGACGACGGAACTGAAGCCGGTAACACTTGACGCTTCTTAAGTAAATTCTCTTCTCGTTTATTCTTACGGATCTCAACCATATTATCTTCTCTACGGCGCCGTCCGTCTTCTGCATCGACGGCGACTTTGTAACGGTTGCGACGGACTTCGGTTCGAGCGTTAGGTCGGAGAGACATGGTGGTGATGATGATCGGTTGGCTAATTGATGGTTGGAGAAGAAGGTGAAACCCTAGGTTGAGTGTGTGTTTGTGTGTGTGTTTTTAGTTGATTGTTGAACGGTTTTGATTTAATTTGAGTTGAGAGTGTTTAGTTTTGGATTAGCTTTTTTAAAGTGTAATGTAATAGCAGTAAATATGGAAATAGATAGAGTTATTTTGATTTTGTTGCTTTTTTTTATAAGTGTAGTTTTTGTTTCCACAATTATAAATGTGGCTTTTTTATATTGTTATTTTTACATTTATAAGTGTAGCATTTTTTAAGTGTTTTCTTACACTTATAAGTGTGGCCTTTTAAAAATTGTTACAGCCAAAGCTTCTCCTCTTTATCACACAACACACTAGAACACAATGATGACTCACATATACATATTAAGAACAAGAAAGAGTAGTATAGATCATAGGCTAATTTCAGTCAAAGGTTTATTAGCTTTAGTGAAAAGGAAATAAACAAAGACAAGGGTTACACACACACACTCTCTTTCTTACAAATGAGACACACTGATAAAAGTGTGTGTGTGCGTGGTTTTGTTGTGTTCACAGCCAACCAAAAGGCTTTGGTGGGCTTTCTATTGGACCTTGTAGTGGGCTTGATTAAAACATTACACTTATACATTTGTAACACTAATAAACTAATGCTACAAGCCCACTACTTTAACTACATATTACATGACACACTTAAGACATAAAAACTAATGACCATCACTTTTGCATTTATAAAATAAATGCTAACAATCTCCCCCTAAGGGATGGTCATTCAAATGATGATCCCGTGATTGTTCTTTTGTCTTCAATGTCTTGAACTTTGTGTGTCAATGCAAAATAATCTTCATTCAATGTTCCTTCATGCGCTGTAATCTTCAAAGAATCGTCTCTTTGTCGTTCTTGCCTTGATCTACTCCTTCATTCCAGATGCTTCGTCATTAGTAGATGATGATGGTGGATGGACTTCCGTCGGTACCTGCATAAGACAGTTAGCAATAAATCGTCCTTCGGCCATCATATTGTGAGGCAAGATCTTTTAGATCTCATTAAGACTCATACAACTTGTATCCTTTTGAGGTGAACACAAGTGTATTGCATAGGAAGTGTTCCTAAGAGATCTTTTGATGAATCTCATGTCACTACAACAAAAGTGGCTTTTTAGGACCCTTTGTGTGGGACGCTATGATAATGGAGTCCTAAAAAACTATTTAATAGGACATATGAGCATTTAGGGTCCTTTTTAAATATTTGCTACTTAGGCAATGTCCTAAAAAGTTATATAATAGGATGGTCGATGATTTGGGGTCCTATTATCATATACCTTAATAGGACGCTTAAAATATGGATCCTAATAAATTAATTTATAAGACATTTAGTTGTTGGTGTACCATTATGTGATAGTGTAATACGACACTTGATCACTAGATGTCCTATTATCATATACCTTAATAGGACGCTTAAAATATGGATCCTAATAAATTACTTTATAAGACATTTAGTTGTTGGTGTCCCATTATGTGATAGTGTAATACGACACTTGATCACTAGATGTCCTATTATGACATAACCTTAATAGGACGCTTAAAATATGGATCCTAATAAATTACTTTATAAGACATTTAGTTGTTGGTGTCCCATTATGTGATAGTGTAATACGACACTTGATCACTAGATGTCCTATTATGACATAACCTTAATAGGACGCTTAAAATATGGATCCTAATAAATTACTTTATAAGACATTTAGTTGTTGGTGTCCCATTATGTGATAGTGTAATACGACACTTGATCACTAGATGTCCTATTATGACATAACCTAATAAGACATAATAGGACACTTGAGTTTTGAGTCATAAGACATCAGTTAGTTAAAACGCTTATTCACAAAAAGTTTTATTATAGCAAAATTTAATAGGACCTTTGACACGTGGGTATTATAACGTTAACCTTTATAGGACGCTTATGTACAATGGTTTTATTATTGTACACCATAATAGGACATTTCATTTTTGAGTCATATAACATCATTTTTTTAAAACGATTATTTGCAAAAGTTTTATTATAACAAAACTTAATAGGACCCTTAAAGGATGCATATTCATTATGGTTTTATTACAATACACCATAATAGGACACTTGATACATAAGTCATAAAACATTAATTATTTAGAACGCTTATTCGCAAATGTATTATTAAAACATAAGTTAATATGACAGTTGATACTTGGGTACCATAGATTGATACTTGGGTACCATAGATTGATACACCTGTGTCTTTTAACATTAACCTTTATAGTACGCTTATTTGTTGTGGTTTTATTATCATACGCCATAATAGAACACTCCTTATTATGTGATAGTGTAATACGACATTGCATCTGGTGCAAGAACGTATGATGTGCAATACATATGACTTACTTAGGTGTGTACTATAAACTCATACACTTAAAAAATTGGTTTCATACATTTTACACGTTTTCGCCGGTATTTACACGTTTTCGTGTAAGAACGTATGATGTGCAATACATATGACTTACTTAGGTGTGTACTATAAACTCATACACGAAAACGTGTAAATAGCACCAAAAAAAGCCACTTTTCTTACGGGGGTACTAAAAATACGGATGAAAACGTGTAAAAACTGACGAAAACGGTGTAAATACCGGCGAAAACGTGTAAATACGGACGAAAACGTGTAAATACGGAAGAAAACGTGTAAAAACGGACGAAAACGTGTAAATACGGACGAAAACGTGTAAATACGGACGAAAACGTGTAAATACTGAGAAAAACGTGTAAAAACGGACGAAAACGTGTAAATACGGATGAAAACGTGTAAATACAGATGAAAACGTTGTAAAAACAGATGAAAACATGTAAATACGGACGAAAACGTGTAAATACGGATGAAAACGTGTAAATACGGACGAAAACGTGTAAATACTGACGAAAACGTGTAAATCCGGACAAAAACCTGTAAATATGGACGAAAACGTGTAAATACGGACGAAAACGTGTTAAAACGGACGAAAACGTGTAAATACGGACGAAAACGTGTAAATACTGAGAAAAACGTGTAAAAATGAACGAAAACGTGTAAATACGGACGATAATGTGTAAATACGGATGAAAACGTGTAAATACGGACGAAAACGTGTAAATACGGATGAAAACGTGTAAAAACCGACGAAAACGTGTAAATACATACGAAAACGTGTAAAAACGGATGAAAACGTGTAAATACGGACAATAACGTGTAAATACGGATGAAAACGTGTAAAAACGGACGAAAACGTGTAAATACGGATGAAAACGTGTAAAAACCGACGAAAACGTGTAAATACATACGAAAACGTGTAAAAACGGATGAAAACGTGTAAATACGGACGATAACGTGTAAACACGGATGAAAACGTGTAAAAACGGACGAAAACGTGTAAATACGGACGAAAACGTGTAAATACATACGAAAACGTGTAAAAACGGATGAAAACGTGTAAATACGGACGATAACGTGTAAATACGGACGAAAACGTGTAAATACTGAGAAAAACGTGTAAAAATGGACGAAAACGTGTAAATACGGACGATAATGTGTAAATACGGATGAAAACGTGTAAAAACGGACGAAAACGTGTAAATACCGGCGAAAACGTGTAAATACGGACGAAAAAGTGTAAAAACGGATGAAAAAATGTAAATACGGACGATAACGTGTAAATACGGATGAAAAAGTGTAAAAACGGACGAAAATGTGTAAATACAGACGAAAACGTGTTAATACGGACGAAAACGTGTAAATACTGAGAAAAACGTGTAAAAACGGACGAAAACGTGTAAATACTGATGAAAACGTGTAAATACGGATGAAAACGTGTAAAAACGGATGAAAACATGTAAATACGGACGAAAACGTGTAAATACGGACGAAAACGTGTAAATACTGACGAAAACGTGTAAATACCGGCGAAAACGTGTAAATACGGACGAAAACGTGTAAAAACCGACGAAAACGTGTAAATACGGACGAAAACGTGTAAAAACGGATGAAAACGTGTAAATACAGACGAAAATGTGTAAATACTGAGAAAAAAGTGTAAAAAGGGACGAAAACGTGTAAATACGGATGAAAACGTGTAAATACGGATGAAAACGTGTAAAAACGGATGAAAACGTGTAAATACGGACGAAAACGTGTAAATACGGATGAAAGCGTGTAAAAACGGACGAAAACGTGTAAATACTGACAAAAACGTGTAAAAACGGACGAAAACGTGTAAATACGGACGAAAACATGTAAAAACAGACGAAAACGTGTAAATACGGACGAAAACGTGTAAAAACGGACGAAAACGTGTAAATACGGACGAAAACGTGTAAATACTGACAAAACGTGTAAAAACGGACGAAAACGTGTAAATACTGACGAAAACGTGTAAATACCGGCGAAAACGTGTAAATACGGACGAAAACGTGTAAAAACCGACGAAAACGTGTAAATACGGACGAAAACGTGTAAAAACGGATGAAAACGTGTAAATACGGACGAAAATGTGTAAATACTGAGAAAAAAGTGTAAAAAGGGACGAAAACGTGTAAATACGGATGAAAACGTGTAAAAACGGATGAAAACGTGTAAAAACGGATGAAAACGTGTAAATACGGACGAAAACGTGTAAATACGGATGAAAGCGTGTAAAAACGGACGAAAACGTGTAAATACTGACAAAAACGTGTAAATACGGACGAAAACGTGTAAAAACGGACGAAAACGTGTAAATACGGACGAAAACATGTAAAAACAGACGAAAACGTGTAAATACGGACGAAAACGTGTAAAAACGGACGAAAACGTGTAAATACGGACGAAAACGTGTAAATACTGACAAAAACGTGTAAAAACGGACGAAAACGTGTAAATACTGACAAAAAATGGTAAAAACGGACGAAAACGTGTAAAAACGGACGAAAACGTGTAAAAACGGACGAAAACGTGTAACAACCGACAAGTTTCCAAAATTTGTTCTACGAGCCAAAATAACTATTTTGATATTCCTTAGCTTTTAAAACTCTTTGAACTTGTTTTGGATTGAATAACAATGGATATCTTGTTGAAACTTGAGAGTTATTCATTTATCGAGCCAACATAACCTAAAACACGCGAAACGAATCGAATTTGCCAAATAAATTAATTTCGATAAAGTTATGCATATTTATACTCGTTCTTATCAGAAAAATTATTTCGGGAATAATGAAGCAAGTTTCATAATTTTTCGAGTCTGTTTGGTACGTCGAATGGGTCCCACATTGTTTATGCCAAAAGTTTTACCCAGTTGGCAGTTTATACCCCGCCCAAAATTTACCCCCGCCCCCATACTATGATTTGGCCAGGTTTAGTCCCTCACAGGGTATAAAAGGCGAAATTTTTTTTATATTTTATTCATTTTTACACACTCTCACACACATCTCTCTCACCCCTCCCCCTCCTCCGTCCGGCCACAATTCTGGCAGCCACCGTCGATGGAAAATTTTCCGGCGAAACCCAAACCTATACCATTCGATAGATCAAGCAACGGAGACCCTTTCTGGAGAGTATGAGACCAAGAGGAGCTCGTTTGATCATGTTTTGAAGCCACCACATCCGCACACCACCATCACCACCACTCGCCACCACCTTTTTTTCCCTCCTCCCTCGTTGGTAAAACACTTGAACCATTCTTTTACTTATTTTCCTCATTTTAATCAAACCCTAATCAGGTTTAAATTCATATTAAAGATTTAAAAAAAATGAAACTAAAATTAATGTTTTCTATTAAAACTTGTGTGGATCCATGTTTTGAAACCGAGAATCGTCTGACTTGTGGGCGAGTCAACTCAACTCAGTGAGTTGAGTCAACTCGACCGAGTCAACTCACCGAGTTGAGTTGACTCGGATATTGGCTATATTTCTGTGTGGATGTGATATACTAGATTCGCATTGGGTTTATTGTTGTTGTTAATTATTTTGACTCGTATGGAGTCGAGTCATGACTCATTATGAGTCACGACCTGATTGGGTGATCATTTGAATTCATTGATTTTTTTTTTGTCTTCGATTACTTTGCTTGTTGTATGGATATGTTAGGTGTCGTTACTTTGTCTTGGTCTCGACATTACGAGACACCACAAGATGATATTTTTTCTGAAGTAATGGTTAAAGATCGAAATTGTGAAGCAGTCATGGTGGTATAGACGAGGATGGTGTGAGGTAAACGTTCAAGTACCAACAAAAAGAGATGAAATGTTGGTGAGACCATATGGGTTATTTGCCACAATTGAAGACTGTGTTGGTGCAACCATAGCATGGCCTTGTCCCTTTATCTCGGTATGTCTTTGTTAAACTTGTGATACCAATAATTTTAATAACATGGAACTTAATGCTTATACATGGATGTATATTTGTAGGTGGTCCGTGACGATTGAGAAAGGATGCATGATGACCCTGGACTAAGCTTCTTGTTGCTTTAATTCTAGTTTAATGTTACAAGACTTTATGTTGGATAATGTCTATACCTTATTTATGTTTAGTGCTTTTGTTATGACAATTGCTTATTTGAAATACAATTTCGTTCTATTCATTTAATAATTAGTTGATCTTTTATTCATATCGTAATAATAGAGTGTGCATGCTGAAAATAGCGTCCTATCATATGATTTGTCAGGACTTTGAAATTGTCCTATTAAACTTATTAATCGTCCTAACAATAAACTTTTAAGGACGCTTAACATTGTAAAAGTGTCCTAATATCACTACTAGAAAAATAGCCTTTAATGACTCCTAAATTATGACACACACATTTTATTGACAAGCAAAAATGTGAGTCATAAAAAAACTGTCATAACTTGTACAATTTAAAGGACTTATGACATGCAATTATTAGACTCATACAAACTGAAACACGGGATACACTTTTTGTTTCCCGCTATTGACAAAACCCCAAAAAAAAAACTAAGTTCTTCAAAATCCCCAAAAAAAAAACCCACACTTAGGGTTAGCTATTCTTCTCTCCCAATCCAGCCGCCCACCTTCACCACATTTTTCCGGCCATATTTCTCCGGCATCTCCACCATCTCCGGCGACCTCATCACAGCCGTCATTAAACACCATCAACCTCTCACCATCACAACCCCTCGCCTCTTCTCTCTTTCTTGAAGATGCCGACCACCACCACCCTTTCACTGCCACACTCCTTTGTTTTTATTGAAGATAAGTATAGATCGAAGATGGCTTCAAATCGATGTCGAAAAAGGTTATTAAGAAAGATGTGAATATAAAGAAGATTGATGATGAGTTGATTGATCCTCAAATGTGTGAAACTTATGTTGAAGATATTTACGACTATCTTCGTAATATGGAGGTTTGTAATATTTGCTTTTTTATTGTTTCAGTTCATGTTCTAATTCTATTGATAGTATTTAATGTTTATTTTATGTAATTTTGATTAGATCTAGCGTCTAATTGAGGAGTTTATATGGGAAATTAGTGAAGTTTTAGGGCTAATGTTACTCAATAGTGACCTTAATGAATCGGTCTTATAGTGATTGATGTTATTATAGTAATTAGGATGATAATAATGTAATTACAATAATCTGCTTGAAGGTGTTAGTGGCATAAGTGATATCGAGGCATTTGATTGTTCAAACTATCCAACTGTATGTCATATACTAATACTTCATTTCTCATAAGTACGTATATCATTGTGAATTAGCATAGCCATAACAAAGTTTTAATAACAGAGAATAGCTGGAGAGATAAAAATTTTTACGACAGATGGAATGGTTATACCAAAGCTCTCTAAGCGGCTTGATAAGTTTATGCTTTACATGCTGACCGCAGGCAAGAAAGCATTAGCTGATGGTGGTCTGACAGAAGATAGAATGGAGGAAATCGATAGAAAGAGATGTGGAGTTCTGATTGTATCCAGTATGGGTGGTATGCAGGTATAGTCAAAGAACACTTTCATGATAAGACTAGTTACTGTCTGATTTTGACGCATAATGGAAGTAAAAGACTGCGGATAAGACACCGGCCTTTTACCATAAAATTTCAGATATTGCAATATGATTGCAAGGTTAAAAAAGTACACAGAAGATTCTATCTTTGACAAGTTGACCAACATTTCAAAGTTAACACCCGCTCTTATTATTGGAGGTTAAACGACACGTGAAAATTACATATATAGTACTGATTCGATATAATTCATCTAATAACTAAAATTAGAAAATAAACAGAAAAGGTCCAATTCTGATTCGGGGCCGACAATTGGGTCAATAAGGTTTGGCATGTTGAGCTTTCATAAAATATATAGTAGGCTCCGTGACTTTTCAGTATTCACGGTTAGAAAATTGTGTTCTTTCTTGTCATGCTCCCACTGTTCTATGAAAAAGTTAGCTAACCGGCCATTAATCTACTCAGCATCATGTTTAGTTATTTTACTTCTATTTTAGATTGTGAGCGATGCTATAGAAGCTCTAAGAGTATCATATAAGAAGATGACTCCTTTCTGCGTACCCTTTTCAAGTACTAACATTGGTTCATCTTTGCTCGCCATTGATCTGGTTAGGTCCTATTAATCTATCATCTTTCACACCAGATTAAAAACATTGCTATATCTTTATAACAGAATAATAATTTTAATGTTTTACTTCAGGGTTGGATGGGTCCAACTTATTCTATATCGACAGCTTGTGCCACAAGCAATTTCTGTATATTGAATGCTGCAAATCACATAATCGACGGTGATGCTGTGAGTATTGTTTTTGTAGTCATAATTATTCTATGGCGCAAACATTGATTTTTATAGCGTTGAGAATCTTGCAGGACATGATGCTTTGTGGTGGATCTGAATCTATCATTACACCATTAGGTATTTTCCCTTTTTCTGTATATAAATCTCGTTGAATCGTGAAGATCACGAAAAAAAATTATGCAGGAATGGGCGGTTTTGTGGCATGTAAGGCTTTAAGTGAGCGGAACAATGATCCTACCAAAGGTTCACGTCCATGGGATTCGGTATATCTTCTTGTGTCATTTATTCTATATTCTGGAGCTTGCATTTTTTTTATTTTATTATTATTATTATTTATTTTTTTTATGTTTTCATTTAACTTCAACAGGGACGTGATGGATTTGTTATGGGAGAAGGAGCTGGAGTTCTGTTGTTGGAAGAACTTGAGCACGCTAAGGTGTTAAATAACTGAAGTTTGCCGTATCCTAATTATGTTTCCGTTTGCTACTTGATACTTATATGTAATTGGTGGACAGAAAAGAGGTGCTAATATATATGCAGAAATTTTGGGCGGAAGCTTTAGTTCTGATGCATATCACATGACACAGCCTCACCCTGAAGGTAAACAAAATAAATGTACCTCTTATATATGTCTGACATATGAGCAAGATTAACTGAGCAATTGGTCAAATGTATGAACTCTTATTAAGGTAGTGGTATCATATTATGCATTGAAAAGGCGTTATCACAGTCCGGGGTGGCTAGGGAAGATGTGAACTACATAAACGCACATGCTACATCAACCCCAGCTGGTGACATTAAGGAATACCAAGCTATTGTTCATTGTTTTGGCCAGAATAAAGAGGTTGACTTAATCGATATGTTACTAATAGTCATTATAATACCTAATTATTAGCATTAATTATTTTCGACCTGAACTTTGATGTTGCAGTTGAGGGTGAACTCTACAAAATCCATAATAGGCCACCTTATGCACAATGACACTACGCATTTTTGGAAACAATCACGGGGATACCCCGGATAGGCCGCGTACATTTAAGTCAAAGACTCGCCCTCCCGGGTAGCATGGACATTGAAAACCTCATCCGTTTAGTGTATAGTGTATACTTACTAAAAATAATTCAGTTTTGATTGCTAACTTGTTGGTACGCGCTTTGACATTTCTGTGACGTACGCTGAACCTATCTCTGAAACTTTCGTGTTGTTTGATGACTTATTTTCTATTGCAGGCTCCAAGTCTATATCACACTTGATTC
This sequence comes from Artemisia tridentata subsp. tridentata, assembly GCA_021014915.2. Lineage (NCBI taxonomy): Eukaryota > Viridiplantae > Streptophyta > Magnoliopsida > Asterales > Asteraceae > Artemisia > Artemisia tridentata. The sequence continues at coordinate 415,478,461 of CP139505.1, forward strand.
TCGTGTGGATATTGCATCTTAATAATTTGTCGAAAAATCCTCCGTAATGGCTGCAACTGGTTCTTTGTTGTTTTCTCGGGAACTGGGGATCAATAAAAGTTCTGTATATATCAGCCAACCTAAGGTGCGTGGTTTTATCTATAGGTCACTTGCTGATCTTTTTCGCATACATGATTCTAGAGAACTTCTTAGATAGAGTTCGTGTAATTCATCATTCATTAGCTCTTTAATTTGTTTCTTTGTGTTATCACCAGGGAAAGAGACATAAGGTTCACGCGCATATTTTTAGTGCTGGTCTTTCGTCCCATACATCGGTATGTTCCTATGTTACGAGAGCTCTGTTTTTCAGCTCATGTCTATCTTTTTCTTTCGTTCTAAAGATATCCCCTAATCTACTAAGTATTGCTTTCCCATCCCATGGTCTGTTCTATACTTTAATCTGCAGCTACAAGAGGCTTGGAGTGTACATCTATTGACTGCACGGGAGTCAGTAAAACCAACACCAAATAGGTGAAATGGGCAAGGTCAGGTTGACTCAAAGCACTTCGCATCTATAAATGTTTAAGCTTTTATTCACATCTAATAGTTCGAATCGTTTTTGGCTAGAAAACGATTTTGGTTTTATTATTTTGGCCGTAACAGATAAACATACAAATTGATCCACATAATATGGGCAGGCTAGTTACCCCGTTCAGCTCAGAATGAATCCTTTCTTACAGCTAGTTAATGGGTTGGACTGATGTAAATGCTGTTTTGTTAAAATTTTAAACTAAATTTTTAAATAATCAGCTTGTTAAATATGGGCCGGGTCACGCCAGTTTGACAGATTTAATACTTCTTTCTGTTTAATTTAACTATATTAGTACGAGTGTATGGACCGTTAGAGATAAATATGCCCCAAAGTGACACATTTAACACCAACACTTAATGTCAACTTTGTTAGAATCGCACAAGATGATACTGATGTAAGAGCTTACCCGATTGCGATGATTAAATTATGGGTCATTAGTTATTATGCAACTGTCATTTATGTCTTTTTCTGAATTTTTGCAGACACCCAATATGCAATTGGAGTTCTTGAGTTATTATTTAGCGGAATTAAGCTTGTTAGAATACGGTTGCATCAAGTTTCTGCCTTCAATGGTTGCTGCATCAGTCATTTTCTGTCAAGATTTATGCTCAAACCAAAGTCATATCCAAATAGCAAACACATTGTATGTAGCTATATATGTTCTACACATTTACCTGTATATTTTGGAATTTGAAAATAACTTGTTGTATGAAACGCATTGTTTTGATATATATGAAATGCGCTTTTTTGCTATTTGTGTATTTATTTGTATCATGAGATTATCTGTTATTTAATGTGGGGATATTATTAATTTTATAAAAATTATTTTTTTTTTAAAAAATTTGACCCATGACACGCAAAAAAGGGTGTCATAAAAGCGTGTCATAAATTCATGACGCGCGAAATGCGTGTCATAAAGCTTTATGACGGGTCGATCAATGACACCAAAAAGCGCGTCATCTGACCCCTTTTATGACACGCAATGCGCGTCATTAAAGGCCTTTTTTCTAGTAGTGTATGTTGTTATTAGGACGTTATTTAGGTTGTTAATAGACATTTTATACGACCAAAAAATTGGTTTCATAATCTTCTTTGAGATATTAGAACCCTTTTCTTGGTGTTAAAGTAACTATAATGGTATATGATAACCGTCCTAAGAATTAACATTAAAGGACGCTTGTATGTGTATCAAAAGATTAAAAGTAGGTTACCACATGTTAGAACATTGGAAAAGTGTCCTAATATGTTTTTATTAGGACGTTATTTGTGTTGTTTATAGACGTAAAATGCGACCATAAAATTGGTATCATAATCTTATTTGAGTTATTAGGACCCTTTTCTTGGTTGCTAAAATAGCTATGATGTTACATCGTAAGCGTCCTAACAATACTTTTAGGACGTTTTTATGTGTTTCAAAAGATTAAAAGTAGGTAATCACATGTTAAAACAATGTAAAAGTGTCCTAATATGGTTTTATTAGGACGCTATTTGTGTTGTTCATAGACATATATTACGACCATAAAATTGGTTTCATAAGGGTTAGGACGCTTTGGACCTATTACAACCGCTCGAGATGAAACGCTTTCATCCTTGGTCCTATTAAATGAAAGGTCCTAAAAAGTACCATTTTATGACGCTTATGGGGGTCCTAAAAAGCCATTTTTCTTGTAGTGTGTCTCTAGACTCAATTATGTGCGTTTTGGTTTTAGTCATCGGAGGCATGGAGCAGAGTGCCACCTTTTCAATACCAACACATCTCGGAGTGAGAGGTCGATAGATTATGTAGTGTTCTCCGTGAGAAATGAAACAAATATCTTTTAAGAGATATCTGAGTGGATAGGAGGGGTGGTGCAAGTGCGTCACTGGGTCCATGACGTCTTGTCTTCAATACCAGTATCACCTTAGTGAGTACCGATAGCAGATGTATTGACCCGGTTTTTGTCCTAAGTTTTCATGGAGGGCTATTTCTTTTCACCCTTACAAAAACTTTTCTTTTTCATTCTTCAACCCCTTCTTTCTCCTTTCTCGTTATACTCCTTTTTTCAATCTTACCTAAGGACTTCTAATGCTAAGCTATTGGAGTTGTCCTTGGGTAGATCCTTCCGGTTCTGGCGGATCATTGGACATAACCTAACCATAATCACCTTATTACTCCATGATTATCCTAGATTATTTGTCACATGCCATTAAACCTTGTGAAAATCTCTCAACGTGTTTATGAGAAAACACATTTTGATAACACATCGAGAGTTTTTGCATTTTTGAAACACTCCCCCTTCACATGTGCTCATGCATTTTTGAAATAAATTGCACATGTTGGGTAGAGTTCGCACATTTGAAATGATCGATTTTCAATGAACATGACCTTCGCGAGACACGCTTACATCACTAGTTAGACTAGCTTGAAATTATTACCCGTCCCGGTCATATTCGATGATCATCTCTCGAATTGGTACATTCTACTCAGACAAGTCCTTTGCGAGACACGCTTACATCACTGGTAAACCAGCTTGAAATTATTACCCGTCCAGGACATGTCTTTTCGAGAACGGACATTTAGTTTCGTCAATTCGAGGGTTCATGCTGAGTCTTTTTGAAGAACTCGTTTTGAGATTCAAACGACAAAACTTCTTTTAGATCACATTTTTATCACGTCCTCTCCCCCATATATAAACACTTTATCTCCCCCTCAAAAATAGCATGAAGTGGTATTTTTGAAAAACAGTTGATTAAAATGAAACGTTTTGTGGAGAGACGGACTGATTTTAGCATGAAAAATGGAACATTTTCTTTTTATACTCCCCCTTAATCATAGCAAATGGTTAAACTTTTGAGTTTAAAAGCATTTAGAGGTCTTAGAGGGAGTTGTTGTGAGCACAAAATTTATAAAAAGACTTTGAAAAATCTTTTGAAACAATTTTGATTAAGTGCTCACAGGTTTTAGCTTTTCGCCATTAACATTGCGAGTTCTGATCGGAAATAATCAGAAGTCATTCAATGTAGCGCGGGTTTCGTACTGAAATGCACGAAAGCCGTAATGAAGAATTTTGAGAAACGACATGTTTTAGAAAAACATAAAAATAACTCTCGCTCAAGCATCTGTAAATACCCGTATCATTGTTGAATGACATTTCTAAGTACGTACAGAATATTGATTAGACGAGAGACATGTCGTGAGAAGAATATTTTTGGTTTTTGATGTTTTATATTTTTTATGGCTTTTTCAAATTTTCTATTTTTTTTTTTATATTTTGATTTTTTAAAAGGTATGTATATATTTACCAAAAATATATACATAAATATTTACAAAAAATGTTTACCAAAACATTTACAGAAATATTTACATGCGAAGCTTTATGAAGTAAATCAATGAGATTCGAGAAGACTTTCTAACTCTTCGGGAGTTAGGCTTCGCATTCCAATTCGACGAACTAAGTTTTCAAACCGCTCTTTTGGGAGGGCCTTAGTAAATAGATCGGCGAGCTGGTATTCTGTCTTCACGAAAAACAATTCAACAGTACCCTCTTCAACGTGCTCTTTTATGAAGTGATAGCGGACTCTAATATGCTTTGTCTTCGAGTGTTGCACTGGGTTGCACGAGATGGCTATGGCACTTTTTGAATCGCAATACAAAGGTATGCGGTTGAAAGAGAAACCATAATCTGTGAGTTGTGTTCTCATCCAAAGTACTTGAGCACAACACGCAGATAGAGACACATACTCGGCTTCTGCTGTTGATAAAGCAGTGCAATCTTGTTTTCTTGACGACCAGCCTACTAGCTTTTCTCCCAGAAATTGTGCTCCGCCTGATGTACTTTTCGCTGTTACTTGGCATCCAGCATGATCGGCATCTGAAAAGGCAATTAGTGTAAACTCCGAATCCTTCGGATACCAAAGACCCATGTTAATGGTTCTTCGAAGGTATCGAAAGATCCGTTTAACCTCTTAGAGGTGAAGTTCGGTAGGCCTTGCCTGAAACCGTGCTAATAAACACACAGCAAAATGTATATCTGGTCGGCTTGCAGTTAGGTACATGAGAGAACCAATCATGCTCCGATATTTCTTCGGATCCATGGGTTTCCCATTTAGGTCAGCGCCAATCTTGGGTGAAGTGACCATTGGGGTTCCAACAGAGTCACAATTATCCATACCATGTTTTTTCAAAATCTCAATTGTGTATTTAGCTTGATTTAGAAAAATTCCACGTGGGGATTGATGAATTTGTAAACCTAAAAAGAATTTTAATTCACCCATCATGGACATTTCGAATTTGCTTTTCATGAGATTTTCAAAATGTTTTGAATGTTGCGGATTAGTGGACCCAAATATTATGTCGTCCACATAAATCTGAACAATCAAAATGTCATTTTTGTATTTTCTTGTAAACAAGGTTGGATCAATTGTTCCTTTGGTGAAATAATTTGACAACAAGAAAGATGATAACTCGTCATACCACGCCCGTGGGGCTTGTTTCAAACCATAAATTGCCTTCTTAAGCTTGTAGACGTATTCCGGATGATCTTTGTCAACGAAACCGTCTGGTTGACTCACATACACTTCTTCTTTCAGAGTTCCATTCAAGAACGCTGTCTTGATGTCCATCTGATAAACCGTGATGTTCTTGTGAGCGGCATAAGCTAAGAAAATCCTGACCGCTTCAAGCCTTGCAACCGGTGCGAATGACTCTTCAAAATCTATTCCTTCTTCTTGTCTGAATCCCTTTGCCACCAGACGAGCCTTGTTGCGAATCACAGTCATTTCTTCATCCTTTTTATTTTTCCATAACCACTTAAGATCAATGACTAGTTTGTCAATTGGTCTTGGAACTAAATCCCAGGTGTCATGGATTTGAAATTGAAGAAGTTTTTCCTGCATCGCTTCAATCCAGGCATTATCTGCCATTGCTTCCCGAATGTTCTTAGGTTCTATGAGACTGACTGAGCAGACATAGATGCACATGTCGCAATCGGTATGAAGTTGTTTTCTCGTCTGAATTGGTCTTGAGGGTTCACCAATAACCTGTTCAATCGGATGGTCTTTTGTCCACTGTAATGTTGAAGGATACCTTGGACTGAATAACTGCGTGTTAGTCGGTTCATGTAATCTGGAAGATGATTCACCAGATTCCGTTCCAAACGGGTTTTCAAAGACTTCTTCGTCTAACACAACATTATTTTCTTCTTGCTCATCAATTCTTGGTAGAACAATTTCAATGAATGGAGTTGCTGGAGTAGATGTAGATGATGTTGATGTCGAGGGAGTTGGTGCGTCAGCTTCGAATGTTGTGGATGCATCTTGATTTTGTGGAGGTGGTTGTTGATGTTGAGTGGTTGCAGCGGAATGTTGGTTAGATGCATTTTTCGAAGCGCCACCATAGTATTCATCGTACATGAACTCGAAGAAATTATCCAGTTCCTGAGTTGTGGGTTGTTCTGAATGAATTGATTGAGCTCCTTGAGGTGCGAGTCCTGAACTGATATGTCCGGAAGTCATCGGGTTAAGCGCGGGGTTCTAGAGCGAGTCTCTCAGAAGCCATTTGTGAAATTTCATCAAACTTCACATTCATCGTCTCCATTATCTTTTTCGTTCTCCTGTTATACACCCTGAATGCCCTCGAGTTTTCAGAATAACCAATGAAGATTCCAATATCACCCTTAGCCTTCAACTTTCCCAGATCTTCCCTGTCATTTGTTGGATAGCATAAAGCCCCAAATACATGAAGATAAGAAATATCCGGTTTTCGGTTGTTGACAAGTTCATATGGGGTTTTATTGAATCTTGGATGGATTAGGGATCGGTTTTGAGTAAAACAAGCAGTAGATACAGCATCAGCCCATAAGAATAATGGAGCACTGGAATAAATCAGCATGGTGCGAGCAGCTTCTACAAGGGTTCTATTCCTTCTTTCAACTACCCCATTCTGCTGTGGAGTTCTAACAGCTGATGTCTGGTGAGTAATACCAGTTTCTTCAAAGAATGTTCTTAACTCCTGATTGACAAATTCCGTGCCATTATCCGTTCGTACTATCCTAACTGGAGCTTGAAGTAGAACTTGAATCCGCTTCAGAAAGGCGATGATGGTGCTTGGTGCTTCATCTTTTGATCTCAAGAACTTTACCCATGTATATCTTGAATAGTCGTCAACAATTACAAGAATATACTTCTTCCCATTAATGCTTTGAACTCTCATCGGGCCACATAAGTCCATATGCAACAAATGCAACCTATCAACCGAACTAGGTACAGGTTTAGGTTTGAATGTTGCTCTTTTGCTCTTTCCCTGCTCACATGATGGACATAGGTGTTCTTTGGTGTATTTGAATTTAGGAAGACCGGAGACGATGTTGTCTTTGGCAAGCTTGTTGATCGTGTCAAAGTTTAGATGGGACAAACGTCTGTGCCATAACCAGGATTTTGTTTCACCTGCCCTGGTCATGAGACAAATCGGAGATGAAGAGGCCATTTGGTTTATGTCAATTGCATAGAGATTGGTGCCACGATTCCCAATTAAGAGATCATTCCCCACCAAATTCCTGACAAACAAGTGTTTCTCCTAAAAGCAACCTCTAAATCTGCATCACAAAACTGTCCGACAGAGAACAGATTGTGTCCCAACCCTTCGACATAGTAGACCCGTGTGATCAAGTAATTCCCAAACTGAAGATCACCATAACCCAGAATAGCTGCAAGATGATCATTCCCAAAACGTACAGTCCCCATGAACTGCCACACAAAATTGATCAGCAGCTTCAGATTCCCGGTCATGTGCTTGGAGCAACCCGAGTCGACGATCCAAAGACAAATTTCAATGACCTGCAAAGAATAGATGATTTTGTATATGGAAACCGTTTAACATTTGGTTCCAAGGGGTTAGATGTAATAGGTGAGTCACACTTAGATATGGTTTCCTTAGATGCATTGGGAACTATTTCTAATGTGCCATTCTTAAGTGTAAACATTCTACCCGTTGGTTTCCATGCACAAAACTTAGAGTGATCCTTAGGCAATAGGCTGCTAGTGGTTTTTCTAGCTTTTGCAATAAGTCTTCGAATATATCTAGACTTAGCCTTAGTTACTAAAGGAACCTTTTTCTGTTCAGGCACATCATTCTTTTTCACATCATTAGAAACATTATCATCACAAGCATTTACAGACAAAGTTTTCTTTTGCATTAAACAATCAGAATCATTACATGCATTAGAAACAGGAGTCTTATCATTACAACTAGATGATACATGTTTCTTCTTGGAAAGCGGTAAATTCCTAGGGTGTTCTTCTACTTTCTTGCTTGCACTCTCAGAAATAGACGAGACACTAGGTTTCTTGTTATGGCTCCTAGACTGTCTTTTGCTCCTAGAGTTGCTTTCTATTCCTGTAGAAGGTAAGGCACACTCATTAGAATTTTTGTTGTTGTCCTGAGATGTTGTAGTAGCATTCCTAGACTCATTTGGAGTATCTTTCTTACTTTTGTCTATCGCCCTATATGTTTTAGATGTAGAGGCAGACGCAGTAGTGGGACTAATCCTATAAAGGCCAGGTGCTATAACATTAGTGTTCTTGACAACAGCTTTCTCTTTTTGTTTCTCATTAGGCAAGGGGGTTAATGGTGCAATACCCGTAGTTACCTCACCCTTCCCTTTTTGACTTGCAAGCTGAGACTTCAAAAGATTGATTTGATCTTGCATATTTTTGTAAGAGCGCTCATACGACAATTTGTCATACTTGCATTCTTCCTTTTTAGTATCAAGTTGTTTAAAATATGTGCAGTTTTGTTTTTCAAGTTTCAAAAGCGCCTTTTCATATTTTTCAACAATTTGAGAAGTCTCAGCTCGAAGTGTTTCATCATCCTCAACAGAATATGTTTGAAAAATAATGGACATGATATCAGTCGATAGAGCTTCGAAAGAGAGAGAGTCATTTTGATGTTCCAAAACCTTTATTCGTTCCAAGTATTCATTTGCTTCCTTCACTAAGGATTTGTGATCCTTAACGAATTCTGCAGACTCTTTTAAAAGATTATTTTCCACATTTTGAACAACCGCATAGATTGCAGCAACATGTGGATTAATTTCCTTTGCAAAAATCTTTTTCAGTTCATCCTGAACACCCGGAAACCATTCAAACTTGTTATTGTTGATTTTGGAAGCCACAATACGTTGAAGTTTCTCAATTCTCTGCTTAAGATCAACCAAATATAGTCTAGCTGCACTTGAATCATAAGTGTTTTTAGATGCCATTTGTTCGATGTTAGGCAGGTGTTTTGAAACTGCTTTTTGTTTTGTGAAGACCACTGGTCTTTGAAAAAACAATTGTGACTCTTTTTTAATAAGATGAACACCAGAATCTTTATTAAGCTTGTTATAATCAATTGGTTTAATTTCTGGGTTCATTTGTCTCATTTTGACTCGTCTCTTTTCAGTACGCTCAACCGTTTCATCTGAATCATAAATTTCAATCGGATCATGTTTATCATTAAGCACACTACCATCATATAACACATTCTGTACACTCTGAGCTTTCTTGAGATTACAAGGGTTTTCATAACCGATAGCCACTTTCTTTATTGTATGTAAAATCGGGTTTGGATCGTTTATTAACAAGTTAACTGTTTGTGCAGAATGACCCGTTTTTACAAGCAACTCGTCCAACTTTGCAATGGTTTCCTTTTTGTCATTGATCTCTTTAAGAAGATCCTTTTCACGTTTTGAAAACCTTTCATTCAACTCCTTCTTTTCTTTTTCAAGATTGGAATAAGTTGATTTTTGTTTTGAAAGCTGGTTGGTTAGTTCAGAAATTTCCTTGTTTAGAGATTTGATTTGATTATTCAAATTAACATCTAGAGTGTTAAATTTGATTTGTAAACGTTTTTCTCTTAACTCAGAATCTTTTAAGCTAACCTCAAGTTCCGACTGTTTTTTGTTATGAAAATCATAAGCTCTTGCATTCACCTTATATCTCTCAAGCTCAGTGGTCAATTTTTCATTCGCGGCCTTAACATCGCGATTGACCTTTTTGACCTTTTCTATTTCTACACTACAATTTTGCAATAATGATTCAAACATAGCACGTGTTTCCTCATCATTATCAGTATGCTGTGACTCGAATTCTTCATTAGGATCCATATCTGGAGTTTCCAAATTAGTATTACTACAACTTGGTTCGTCCATGTATGTATCATAAATGAGATTAGGAGTCTCAGGATGCTGTTCATTTTGAGGTGACATATCAAACATTTCATTATTGTGACATGTAGCATATGGTTGTACCTCAGAAACCGCATTAGTATCAAAAGCAGGAGGTGCTTCTGAGTCCGTGTCGTACTTTGCCTCCTGGAGATTTGCCATAAAAATGCAGTTTGCATCGATGTCCTCTTGATCTTCTGAAGCATCCATAATAGCCATGAAGTCATTCTCTTCTGCACTCAACTGAAGCCCAGCCGTTTCCTTGTTTGCCAACATTAATGCTTTCTGCAAATACGCTGGATCCCTCTTATTCGGCTTGTCTGGACAGTTCCTAGCCATGTGACCAATACCCTGACAGTTGAAGCACTTCATCACATTTCCCTGATTTCTATTCCCAGCTCCCTGAGCAACATTCCCAAACTGATTCCCAGCATTCTGTACCCTTTGATTACCAACAGCATTACCCATCTGATTCCCTGCATTCTGATTACCCATCTGAAATCTTGGAGCATATCCCTGCTGATTCCCATATCCCCCAACCATCTGTCCTTGCTGTCCCATGTTGAAACTCGGCTGTGCAATCTGCTTGTTGCGAGTGTTCGATGAGATTCGTTGATTGTTGTTGGTGGGTGTGGAGTAACGTCCTTGGAATGCTTTTGATAGGTAAGCAAAAGCTTGAGTCAAAGCAGCAGTTGACTCATCCTGATCGTCTTGATCTGGGTGTTGTGGGTATTGTTGTTGTGGGATTACATGTTGTTGTTGTGGGTAGAATGGTGATTGTGGAATATACTGTTGTTGCATGAATTGCTGAGTGGATGATGATGATGATGGTTGTGCACTGACTGTTGCAGGTGTAGGTGATTGGACTATGAGTGCAAGAGGATCTTGTTGTTTTGCTTGCTTCTTTTTTCTGACTTCATTTGCCTCTGCTTGGTTTTGTTTGAGAAAGTCATAGAGTTGATCGTAGTTCACATCATGAAGATTCTTAGTTTGGTTGACAATAGTAACATATCGTCCCCATTCTTCTGGAAGGTTGTTGATGAACTTGATGTTTTGAACAATTTGTTTAGGTGCCAAATTGTTTCTGATCAACTCATTCATTAGAGTACAAAACCGTGTGTAGTAAGATTCAATCTGTTCAGCTGGTGTTGCTGTGAACTTCTCCCATTCTGTCAGAAGCTTGTTTTCCATTTCCTGAATGCCAATTTCTGTACCATGACAAAGACGTCGAACTCGATCCCACATTTCTTTGGCAGTTTCACAGCTATCTACAGCACAAAATATTTCTTGTGGTAGACCGAGTTGGATTAGATGCATTGCTAGGTGATCAGCTTCAATTTGCTTCCAATCTGCTTCAGTGTAATCCGATTCCTCTTTGGGTCGGTACGTTGGATCGACGGGAGGTTCTGCAGTAGGGTTTCCAGCTGTTTCTTCAATCTCACCAGGCTGGAATGGACCTTTTTTTACAGAGTTAACCAAGAGGATACCTTGTCCATTAGGTTTGGATCTCATATATCGAAGCATACGACTCGTCCATGGAAGGTAACCACCCTTTTCTAACATTGGAGGTCGGTTTTCTGAACCTGCGGCATGAATGTCTTGTTGTGTAGTCATCTTTAAAATATAATGTATGATAAAGTGGATTTAGGATCTTTGCAACAAAGTAGGAGACGTTGTTGTTGACGGTTAAACTTGATTGTTGTTGTTGTGAAGCTTTGTTACGGTGAAAATTTTGGTCTGAAAACTTAGAAAATCAATAACTTCCTTCTGGAGCATTTTTAGGCCTCGAAACTTGGGTTGAATGAATAAATTTATTCAACGTGTCATTCTCCTCGTTCTCACGGTCGTTTTGACAGGTGTTTCGCTGAAAACGGAGTTACGGTTCAAAAGTTATGACCTTTTGAAGTTTCACATAAGTACGAGGGCCAAAACTGCCAAATCTGAAAGTTCCCAAAGGCTGCTAGAAAGTACAGGGACTGAAAATGAAAATTCTGAAAACTGCCCAAAATCCTTTGTTGTCCGATATCGTGGAGGTAGTATCGTCCGATATCGCTATTGGCTCAAAGATGTCGGATGACACTATGACAAGTTCAACTGCGATAAGGCAACAAATGGCCAATTGCGATAACTATCGCAGTTGTCAATTGCGATAAGACCTGGTCTTGTGAACTGCGATAGGGTTGAAGTGCGATAAGGCTTGAACTGCGATACAAGGTCAAATTGCGATAAGGCAAATTGCGATACCTATCGCAATTCTAATACAAGAAATGCGATAATACTTCGAATTGCGATAACCTCGACTAATCTTCTTCAATTGCGATAAAACGCAACTTTTGACCAAATCTCACCCACTTTTTGTTTTTTAGCTACTAGCCCATGCACTTCTCCATGCTTCTCAGTAAACTTTCTGCCACTTTTACTAACTTCTACTAACTTCAATAATTCACCTTTTATCACTTAAAATAATCAAAACAATTCTTATACAAGAATTGTTAATGATTCATACGAACACAGAAGTGAATAATAGACCAAAACCAAGATTCCACAAGCTTTAAACAAGTAGAAAAACTAGAAACTTTGAGTACCCAAGTTCGAATAAACACAAAACAAACTTAACCTTGAATCTTGTATAGATCGATTAGAAGAAAAAACATAGGTTGTAATTTTCCTAGTGAAAGAAAAATGACAAAGGATGTTTTTTACTCTTGAAGGATCATACAAAAATAAAGATAGTCCTACCTTGAAACCTTGCTCTATGTATACCACTTGTAACAGCCAAAGCTTCTCCTCTTTATCACACAACACACTAGAACACAATGATGACTCACATATACATATTAAGAACAAGAAAGAGTAGTATGGATCATAGGCTAATTTCAGTCAAAGGTTTATTAGCTTTAGTGAAAAGGAAATAAACAAAGACAAGGGTTACACACACACACTCTCTTTCATACAAATGAGACACACTGATAAGAGTGTGTGTGTGCGTGGTTTTGTTGTGTTCACAGCCAACCAAAAGGCTTTGGTGGGCTTTCTATTGGACCTTGTAGTGGGCTTGATTAAAACATTACACTTATACATTTGTAACACTAATAAACTAATGCTACAAGCCCACTACTTTAACTACATATTACATGACACACTTAAGACATAAAAACTAATGACCATCACTTTTGCATTTATAAAATAAATGCTAACAAAAATTTATTTTACTTCAATTATAAATGTAGCGTTATTGTAATTCTCCACACTTATATACGTGGAGTATTTTTTAAAAGATTTGTAACACCTATAAATGTAGCAAAATTATGATTTCATATAAAAAAAAGTCCACGGTTGATTATACCGTGGAGAAATAAATGTAGAGAATACAACTTTTTTTTGTAGTGATAGCATCAACAAAACCAACAATTTAATGGTTAAAATTCACTATTTTTGTGTTAATAAGCCTGAGTGCACTATTTGAATGCATGTGAAAGCCAATAACAATAACAAGAATAACACAATATTATTAACAAACTAAAAAGACAAACCGAAAGAAGTTAAAAATGAGTATGACTAGTAAGACGACTCGAACATTTGATCAACCTTTCATAAGTGCTCGTCCTTAGCCGTCAAGCCACCCATACTCAACAAGGATATTTCTCAAATACAATTATTTATTAGGAAAGTTTTTCTAGAAAAAGACAAGAAGAAGACCATGAGTATGTTTGGCACGAAACGATGGAGTTTCTTTTAGGGCGGTGAGCAATGACCATTTTTTATTTTTAGTGGTCATTTGGCAAAAGAGCAGTGAGTTGTGGCTATGTTTAGGAAGGCTAATTCTCCGATGCTTGTTTAATTAAAATCCGAGGGTTTAAATAACGCTTGACAATAATCAAAGCTTTAAACGAGTCTAGCAAAGCTCTACTCGGTTTTTCTTTTTCTTATTTTATTTTATTTTATTTTATTTTTAAATAAAAGCTCGAGCTCGAGTTGCAATTTTTAACGTTTGATCATTGCTCGATAGTTATTTATAAAGCTCTAGCTGAGTTTGTTAATGATATTTATTTTGTACTCCGTATCATGTTTAGAAAGCTAAATATAAGTATGTGTTGAATACGAGCTTAATAATCTTATGTCTTAGTATAAACCTTTGGTTCGAGTAGTTTTTTAATTTTATCGTCACTCACTATCACACATAGTTTGTTAATAATCTTCATGGTTGTTGCAAAAATATTTAAACTTAACATGTTTACATTTTAGTGATTATAATCGCTAACTCACAAACTTTTACCGCATGACCATAAAGCTCTGTCCATGTTTACTCGTATTGGTAACTAAAGCATCTCTATATTGTACAGGTTTATAGAGAAGGTCTATGTCATATGGAGGTAGCATGAAGGACACCCACTCGACTATTGAAAGAAAGGCCGGTTCGAATAGGCAAGACTTTAAAGATGTAAAATAACATCATGTGAGGATTATCACTAGCTTTTGTTGTATTTCTATTAGGGTTGCAAATAAGCCAAGCTTTTATCAAGCAACTCGAGCTCGAGCTAGCTTGAGCTTGACTTGATCGAGTCGAGCTTTTATCGAGCTTAAGCCCGAGCCCGAGCCCGAGCCCAATAAATAAGCTTGAAACACAAAACTAGTCGAGCTCACGGTCGTTTTGACAGGTGTTTCGCTGAAAACGGAGTTACGGTTCAAAAGTTATGACCTTTTGAAGTTTCACATAAGTACGAGGGCCAAAACTGCCAAATCTGAAAGTTCCCAAAGGCTGCTAGAAAGTACAGGGACTGAAAATGAAAATTCTGAAAACTGCCCAAAATCCTTTGTTGTCCGATATCGTGGAGGTAGTATCGTCCGATATCGCTATTGGCTCAAAGATGTCGGATGACACTATTGTTGGAATTTACGTAGCATGACAATCATAAAAACTCCATAATCAAAGTACACATATAGCGGAAGCGTGTAACAATTAGTATAACATATAATTATTAACATAAACATTAAATAGAAAACATACCCGATGCACTTCAATTAATTCTTGAACAATTGAAGATTATTAGATCAATGATAAACCCCTTACCGTTTTGTTTATCGATCTCTTGATAATAACTATAGTGAGTTATTACCTCGTTCTTGTACACACAAACTAAACCGTATTAAGTTTATGCAAGTAAAACACAAGAAACAATTTTGACAATCAAAATTTCGATCCAAACAATCCCTAAGGATTGGTTCGACCGGTTTTAGCAAGACAAAGAGAAGGAAAGAGTTTAGGGATAATTGTGTGTTCAAGAGTTATGAAAACAATTGACCCTAAGGTTTGTTTATATAGTATTTGATTACTTGGAGACAAAGGCAAAACCCTATGGATCGATCCACCATAGGGTCGGCCGGTTTTATAACCCTAAGGGGTTCTAGAACTTTTCCAAGTTTCCTAAATACATATAAACAGACTTTCCTTATATTCGTCTAACGGTCGTTAGTCATTTAACTGAAAACACTAACGGTCGTTAAGTTCTCGTGTTAATAATAAATATATAAAATACATTTATTATTATTACTTAATACTCATTTGTAATGTGTGCAATCCCGAGGTCTCGGGTTCGATACTAGACATTTACGTATTAATTATTTAACCATTTCTAACAACTCCCACTTGGTTAACTATTAATAGTAAAATGACATTGGTTGGCGTCTTGCAACACTCCAATGCCCCTAGATCAACTCGAGGTAGATTTCCTGGAAAATCTTTAATGATTCATCATTATTATTATCCTTTTGTTTCTAATACTCTATTAATAAAGAAATGGATCTAAGTCACTCTTTATTAATGTTTCTGTTTCTCGTTGTTATTGATTGAACAAAATTACCAAAACATCTGAACGTATTCCAGATAGACTTTGGGCGTGGCCACGCAAACATTTTGTCAACCCTACGAGGGGCCCAGTAGTATTATACTTCAAAACAAATTTGAAGGAACAAATTCTTTCTTGACTACAAGAATAACCCATGAACTTTGCAACACTTCTGAAAACAATCCTTATAACTTCCAGTTACGGTAAGCGGTAGATTGCTTTACAAAAATGCACTACATCCATGACTCTTATCTGGTATCTCAAGTCTGAGGATAACTATTTCATGAATTACTTGATGACAAGATCCATTAAGTAATCTCATGCTTAGTTGGGATAAGTCCTATACTCTACACTTAGAATATCATGTGAATTTGGTATGACTACGCATCAATATACTTTCAAGTATATTCTCACCAACATTCACATTTGTCTTAATTTAATGATATTCCCATATCATTAACCGACAATGGACACATTTAGAATAATAAAATTATTCAAGGATATAAACATGCAAAAACAGGATATATGTATATTTCAACAAGACAATATATATAAATAAACATAACCAATACTTTATTTCATAAAATCAATAATTGTCTATTACATCCTTTATCCAAATACTAATCACAAATGGGCATGAAACTTTCAGCCTTACGAAGACCTATTCCTTCAGCTAACTTATAAAGCTTAGTGCCAGGAAGAGCTTTCGTCAATTGATCTGCCAAGTTATCATCTGTGTGAACTTTGAGTACTTCGATCTCCCCAATCTCTATTTGCTCTCGCACATAGTGATATTTGATCGGATAATGTCTGGTGCCCTTCATGATTCCAGGTTCATTGGCAAATGTAATTGCAGCTGAATTGTCGCAATACATTTTTATAGGTCGTTGAATCGAAGGCATAACTCCAAGCCTTGATATAAACTTCCTAATCCAGACGGCTTCCATTGCAGCATCTGATGCAGCTATGTACTCACTTTCTGCTGCAGACATCGCTAATGTACTCTGCTTCTTGCTCCTCCAATCCACAGCTCCTCCATTAATGACAAAGACGTATCCAGTCTGAGACTTCATATCATCCTTATCACTTTTCCATGAAGCATCGCAGTAACCTGTAATATCAAGTTCCGCTTGTGGATCACCCCCATAAACTAAGAACAAATCTTTAGTAGCCCTAAGGTACTTAAGAATATTCTTAACAGCAGTCCAGTGAGCTTCACCGGTATCCTGCTGATATCGACTGGTTAAGTTCTGAGCAAACGCCACATCTGGCCTTGTGCTTTTAACCGCATACATAATAGATCCTACAGCCGAAGCATAAGGAACTTTTGCCATGCGTTTCACCTCTTCAGGTGTTGAAGCACAAACTTTCTTGCTCAAGCCATGTTGTTCTTGCATCGGCAAATATCCCTTCTTGGAATCTTGCATATTGAATCTCTTCAATATTTTATCGATGTAAGCACTTTGGCTTAATCCAATTAATCGCTGAGATCTATCTCTATATATCTTAATTCCCAGAATGAAAGCAGCTTCCCCTAAATCTTTCATAGAAAAACACTTTCCAAGATATGCCTTGACTTCATGCAAACTTGGAATGTCTTTTCCCATGATCAATATGTCATCGACATATAATATAAGGAAAATTACTTCACTCCCACTAACTTTGTGGTATACACATGGCTCATCAAGATTTTGAGTAAAACCAAACTTCTTTATTTCACTATCAAACCTTTTGTTCCATTGTCGTGATGCTTGCTTCAATCCATAAATGGATCTTTGAAGTTTGCATACACGATTTGGAAACTTTGGATTCACAAACCCCTCAGGCTGCGCCATATAGATATCCTCATCTAGGCGACCATTTAAGAAGGCGGTTTTGACATCCATCTGCCAAATCTCATAATCATAGTATGCAGCTATGGCTATGAGAATCCTAATAGCCCTAATGTCAGCTACAGGAGAAAAGGTCTCCTCGTAGTCAACACCATACGTTTGAGTAAAGCCTTTAGCTACCAAACGGGCTTTATAGGTGTGTACATTGCCATCCATGTCAGTTTTCTTCTTGAAGAGCCACTTACTCCCAACTACCTTGGCATTAGGAGGAAGGTCTACTTCAATCCAGACTTCATTATCTCTCATGGATTGCATTTCCCCATTCATAGCAACCAACCATTTTTCCTTTTCAGGACTATTAATGGCAGCTTTATAACTAGGCGGTTCATCAAGATCCCCTTGTATATATTCCTCACATTCTACGTTAAGACATAGACGTTCAGGAGCTTTTACAGTCCTTACGGATCTGCGAATGGGAACCACTTCAACTTCTGGTGGAGGACCCAGACTTTCTGGTTCTTCAGGAAGTTGGTTAGTGTTTTCAGAAGGTAATGCATCATCTTGATCTTCTTCAAGATCATATATCCTCCCACTTAATTCTTGAGATATGAGATCCTTCTCCAAGAAATCTCCATACCTAGCAACGAATACTTTGTTCTCAGGAGGATAATAAAAGTAGTAACCCATTGTTTCCTTTGGGTATCCTACGAAGATACATTTTACAGATCTTTGTTGGAGCTTGTCGCCCGAGTCACGTTTAACGTACGCCTCGCAACCCCAGACCTTAAGATAAGACAAGTTAGGAGCATTTCCAGTCCATAACTCATATGGTGTCTTATCTACCTTCTTTGTGGGAACCATGTTAAGAATGCGAACAGCAGACTCCAAGGCATAATCCCAGAATGAGAAGGGAAGAGTTGTTAGATTAAACATAGATCGTATCATATCTTGCAATGTACGATTTCTTCTCTCAGATACACCATTTTGTTGTGGTGTATATGGAGAAGTAAGGTGCTGGACAATTCCTTCCTTAGCTAAATAATCCACAAACTCTTGACTCAGGTATTCACCACCTCTATCGGATCGAAGAGCTTTAATCTTCTTTCCAAGTTGCAACTCTACTTCAGCTTTAAACACTTTGAATGTTTCAAACACCTCATGTTTATGTTTAAGTAAATAAACATAACCATAACGGCTGAAATCATCCGTAAATGTTAAGAAGTAGCTAGCACCTCTCCTTGACACATGTCTAAGTGGTCCACACACATCTGTATGAATAAGACCAAGTAGATCAGTAGCCCTTTCAATCCTATTATTAAAGGGTTTCTTTGTCATCTTCCCACTAATACAAGACTCGCATTTATCAAATGATTCATCATTGATCTTTTCTAAAAGCCCATCATGTTGCAGCTTTTTCATGCGATCCTTGCTTATGTGTGCAAGACGACAATGCCAAAGATAAGATGAATCCAGACTTTTCTTGATTCTCTTATTGTTGATGCTATACATCGAATTATTTTTAACACAAGCATCATCATTATCATTCATATCAAGTTCAAAAATACCATTCACAGCAATAGCTTTAAAATAAAATACACCATTTAAAGAAACACAAATTCCATTGCTATTAATAGTATGTTCAAAACCAAGGTTCAACAAACATGAAAATGAAATAACACCTCTAACAATTGACGGTGCATAATGACAATTATTTAAAGATAGTACTAGGCCCGAAGGCAACACTAAATCAAATACGCCTATAGCTTCAACTGCTGCATGTGCTCCATTACCCACGTGCAAGAATTGTTGTCCATAGGCCAGCTTTCTCTCAACTCTAAACCCCTGCATAGTATTGCAAATATGAATACCACATCCCGTATCATATACCCAGGAATTTAACTTATGAGTTAGAGTAAATAATTCAATCATAAAGAACGCACCTGAAGAGCTGGGTTTACCAGCTTCACTCTTTTGCTTCTTCAGTCGCAAGTCATTGATGTAGAGTGGACAGTTCCTCTTCCAGTGCCCTACTTCATGACAGTGGTGACAAGCCTGATCCTTCTTTCCTGGAGGACTCACCTTGTTCTTCTTGGGCTGGTGTTGATTCACCTTAGGATTTGGTTGATAGCCCATAACTTGCTTGCCTTTATCAACTTTACCCTTACCCTTGTTCACATGCGATTTTTTCTGGATCCTACCTCCTTGAATTGCCAACACTTGGGGAGTAGGAGCCTTGCCCTTTTGTGGTAAGTGTTTCTCATAGTCAACAAGCAATGCGAGTAACTCAGAAACTGTCTTCCCCGAGCAATGCATGTTGAAGTTCTGAACGAAACCACCAAAATCCTTGTTAAGGGATCTGTTGATTAGGTGAACTTGAACATTCTCGGGGTATGCAAAACCACCTCTTTGAAGTTGATCAAAGAATTCCTTCATCTCATTAACATAGTCTTCAACTGGTTTGCCATCATTATGCTTGCAGCTGTGTAACTTGTCAAGAGACTCATACAATTCAACTTCAGGAGATTTTTCATAAGCCTTTTTAAGGTCATTGAGCATGTCATATGGAAAATGATACTCAAACTTCTTTTGCATCATTGGTTCCATACTTTGAAGCATTAAGCACCCAATTTCATTGTACTTAGCATGCTCAATTTTCCATGCTGCCTTAACCTCATCAGAGGCATCCGCAGCAGGCTCATCAGGGCAAGGAGTATTCAAGTAATTGAGCCTACCAGTCGCCCTCAAAACAATTCTGAGCGATCTGTGCCAATCATTGAAGTTTTTCCCAGTCAATTTGGCTCTTTCAAGATGACTCTTGAAAGCAGCATACATGGAGTTATCGGGTTGAGCCATTCTACAGAAATAGAAAAGTTCAAACATTAGTATTTTCGATAATAATTATTCTCAAGAAAATATAATACCCATGGATATATTCATATAACCATCTTAATTTCCTTGAAAATCTAGGATCCAACTTTACATAGTTCCACTACATCAGTTGATCTGCTAGTAGTGGAAGTACAAAAGATGGTAATCTGTCGTACAATAATTGGCAAACAAGTTTTCCAATTCCTAGATAATTTATGGGATTTACTACATATTGATTCATCAATATGTCACGTAAGCATGTTTCATCCCATCTTATGCCTTAAGCTCTAGGTCTCACGCATCAGCTTAATTAAGTCGTCTAACTTAGAAACTGCAAATTCATCCATGTGTGGTCTCACGCACACTCGGAAATTTACCTTGTCATTAATTTTGGTC
Organism: Artemisia tridentata subsp. tridentata; assembly: GCA_021014915.2. Taxonomy (NCBI): domain Eukaryota; kingdom Viridiplantae; phylum Streptophyta; class Magnoliopsida; order Asterales; family Asteraceae; genus Artemisia; species Artemisia tridentata. Next base: position 415,499,156 of record CP139505.1, read on the forward strand.
CAGGTCTCACGCATACCCAAAATTAAGTTCAAGTGTTCCTTATAGTTAGATGGCACGTAACTTAATTTTTAGGGTATTTAGTTTTTGATGTGACAAAAACATGTACAAAGATGCATGCACTCATCTTTGTATCATTAGTTTTCAAAACAATTTTTATTTACCAATTAGTTAAGAGTAAACCAAAAAAAACTATTTACTTGAGGTATTGGGTTCACCAATTAAAGAAGTACCACCAATTATCGCCCACATATCCTACTACTTACATGTTATTCGGATATTTGCCACAAAAGTGGCGCGTGGAATTGTGGTAAATCACCCTTAAGATGACATTGTACGTAAATAGTGATATAGGTAAGTCGCAGTTGACGCACAAGCGGGCCCGGAGAGCCGGTAGGAGCGAATCTCTTAAAAAACCCCTCTCCAGTTAAACCCCCCACACAGTTTGTCAACTTTGGTCCGCCTTTCACACACTATTGTACAAAAACATCAATCAAGCAAAAGTTTATGATCTTAGTCTTAAAAATAAATAACAAAGTTTAGATCTTGCTAGTCTCGCCTGGGAGCCAATTACCGTGCGAAGCGAACCACTGTCGGCACATAAGACACCGCAAGATCCTTACTTTATTACCGATGTTTCACCATTATTAGTCCAATTTAATTTTTCTTTGAAAATTACCCTTTTTATTGCTTACTTTAACATATCACATATAAAAAAAACAATAAACAAGTAATTAAAAGAAAACAAATAATCAACTAATAATAAAACAATTAAAACAATTAATTGTAATTGAAACATCTAGCCACATGCAATCTTTTTTTTAAACAAATCCTATTAATAATCTATATGTGAATTATTATGTATAGAATCAATAAAACTCCCATTGGTTTTCGAGCGCATTGTACCCAATGGACCACAGACACCAACAATTGGCCGCGTAAGTTTTAATGATAATATACCACGTTGCACATAACCGATTCATTAATTTAATATCTATTAGGTCTTCCCTAATTCTTGATTTATTTAAACATGTAGCAAACATTTAAACAATTTAATTCAAGTAATTTTAATCCGTGACTAATTATGCATAAATAGTCACGAATTCATGCATATCATATAACAAATAGGTCACAAGATTCATAACACAACAATTGTTTAAAGACCTAGGGTTTCTAATTAATTACAATTAATTATGAAAACCACAAACCCTAATTAGGGTTTATGGACAAATCGACACCCCCCCCTAAATTAGGGTTAGGGTTCGACATTAATTAAAAAAAACAAATTTTTAATAATTAAAACCCTAGAAACAATCATGTATATTCTAAACAATTTAAAAGATACGTTTTTTTATTGTTTAAGTAATCAATTACATGTTATACATGGCTCTTGATGCCACTGTTGGAATTTACGTAGCATGACAATCATAAAAACTCCATAATCAAAGTACACATATAGCGGAAGCGTGTAACAATTAGTATAACATATAATTATTAACATAAACATTAAATAGAAAACATACCCGATGCACTTCAATTAATTCTTGAACAATTGAAGATTATTAGATCAATGATAAACCCCTTACCGTTTTGTTTATCGATCTCTTGATAATAACTATAGTGAGTTATTACCTCGTTCTTGTACACACAAACTAAACCGTATTAAGTTTATGCAAGTAAAACACAAGAAACAATTTTGACAATCAAAATTTCGATCCAAACAATCCCTAAGGATTGGTTCGACCGGTTTTAGCAAGACAAAGAGAAGGAAAGAGTTTAGGGATAATTGTGTGTTCAAGAGTTATGAAAACAATTGACCCTAAGGTTTGTTTATATAGTATTTGATTACTTGGAGACAAAGGCAAAACCCTATGGATCGATCCACCATAGGGTCGGCCGGTTTTATAACCCTAAGGGGTTCTAGAACTTTTCCAAGTTTCCTAAATACATATAAACAGACTTTCCTTATATTCGTCTAACGGTCGTTAGTCATTTAACTGAAAACACTAACGGTCGTTAAGTTCTCGTGTTAATAATAAATATATAAAATACATTTATTATTATTACTTAATACTCATTTGTAATGTGTGCAATCCCGAGGTCTCGGGTTCGATACTAGACATTTACGTATTAATTATTTAACCATTTCTAACAACTATGACAAGTTCAACTGCGATAAGGCAACAAATGGCCAATTGCGATAACTATCGCAGTTGTCAATTGCGATAAGACCTGGTCTTGTGAACTGCGATAGGGTTGAAGTGCGATAAGGCTTGTACTGCGATACAAGGTCAAATTGCGATAAGGCAAATTGCGATACCTATCGCAATTCTAATACAAGAAATGCGATAATACTTCGAATTGCGATAACCTCGACTAATCTTCTTCAATTGCGATAAAACGCAACTTTTGACCAAATCTCACCCACTTTTTGTTTTTTAGCTACTAGCCCATGCACTTCTCCATGCTTCTCAGTAAACTTTCTGCCACTTTTACTAACTTCTACTAACTTCAATAATTCACCTTTTATCACTTAAAATAATCAAAACAATTCTTATACAAGAATTGTTAATGATTCATACGAACACAGAAGTGAATAATAGACCAAAACCAAGATTCCACAAGCTTTAAACAAGTAGAAAAACTAGAAACTTTGAGTACCCAAGTTCGAATAAACACAAAACAAACTTAACCTTGAATCTTGTATAGATCGATTAGAAGAAAAAACATAGGTTGTAATTTTCCTAGTGAAAGAAAAATGACAAAGGATGTTTTTTACTCTTGAAGGATCATACAAAAATAAAGATAGTCCTACCTTGAAACCTTGCTCTATGTATACCACTTGTTACAGCCAAAGCTTCTCCTCTTTATCACACAACACACTAGAACACAATGATGACTCACATATACATATTAAGAACAAGAAAGAGTAGTATGGATCATAGGCTAATTTCAGTCAAAGGTTTATTAGCTTTAGTGAAAAGGAAATAAACAAAGACAAGGGTTACACACACACACTCTCTTTCTTACAAATGAGACACACTGATAAGAGTGTGTGTGTGCGTGGTTTTGTTGTGTTCACAGCCAACCAAAAGGCTTTGGTGGGCTTTCTATTGGACCTTGTAGTGGGCTTGATTAAAACATTACACTTATACATTTGTAACACTAATAAACTAATGCTACAAGCCCACTACTTTAACTACATATTACATGACACACTTAAGACATAAAAACTTATGACCATCACTTTTGCATTTATAAAATAAATGCTAACAAAAATTTATTTTACTTCAATTATAAATGTAGCGTTATTGTAATTCTCCACACTTATATACGTGGAGTATTTTTTAAAAGATTTGTAACACCTATAAATGTAGCAAAATTATGATTTCATATAAAAAAAGTCCACGGTTGATTATACCGTGGAGAAATAAATGTAGAGAATACAACTTTTTTTTGTAGTGATAGCATCAACAAAACCAACAATTTAATGGTTAAAATTCACTATTTTTGTGTTAATAAGCCTGAGTGCACTATTTGAATGCATGTGAAAGCCAATAACAATAACAAGAATAACACAATATTATTAACAAACTAAAAAGACAAACCGAAAGAAGTTAAAAATGAGTATGACTAGTAAGACGACTCGAACATTTGATCAACCTTTCATAAGTGCTCGTCCTTAGCCGTCAAGCCACCCATACTCAACAAGGATATTTCTCAAATACAATTATTTATTAGGAAAGTTTTTCTAGAAAAAGACAAGAAGAAGACCATGAGTATGTTTGGCACGAAACGATGGAGTTTCTTTTAGGGCGGTGAGCAATGACCATTTTTTATTTTTAGTGGTCATTTTGTAAAAGAGCAGTGAGTTGTGGCTATGTTTAGGAAGGCTAATTCTCCGATGCTTGTTTAATTAAAATCCGAGGGTTTAAATAACGCTTGACAATAATCAAAGCTTTAAACGAGTCTAGCAAAGCTCTACTCGGTTTTTCTTTTTCTTATTTTATTTTATTTTATTTTATTTTTAAATAAAAGCTCGAGCTTGATTTGCAATTTTTAACGTTTGATCATTGCTCGATAGTTATTTATAAAGCTCTAGCTGAGTTTGTTAATGATATTTATTTCGTACTCCGTATCATGTTTAGAAAGCTAAATATAAGTATGTGTTGAATACGAGCTTAATAATCTTATGTCTTAGTATAAACCTTTGGTTCGAGTAGTTTTTTAATTTTATCGTCACTCACTATCACACATAGTTTGTTAATAATCTTCATGGTTGTTGCAAAAATATTTAAACTTAACATGTTTACATTTTAGTGATTATAATCGCTAACTCACAAACTTTTACCGCATGACCATAAAGCTCTGTCCATGTTTACTCGTATTGGTAACTAAAGCATCTCTATATTGTACAGGTTTATAGAGAAGGTCTATGTCATATGGAGGTAGCATGAAGGACACCCACTCGACTATTGAAAGAAAGGCCGGTTCGAATAGGCAAGACTTTAAAGATGTAAACTAACATCATGTGAGGATTATCACTAGCTTTTGTAGTATTTCTATTAGGGTTGCAAATAAGCCAAGCTTTTATCAAGCAACTCGAGCTCGAGCTAGCTTGAGCTTGACTTGATCGAGTCGAGCTTTTATCGAGCTTAAGCCCGAGCCCGAGCCCAATAAATAAGCTTGAAACACATAACTAGTCGAGCTCGAGCTTTTCGAGCTTTCAAGAAATTATATATTTTTAGTATACATATTTATATAAACACCTTAAAGACTAATGTGAATATTGGTATAATAATTAAATACTTGTAGGAGGACCATTTAAACCCTAATTATCCAAATGTTTTCTATAATTTATTTCCTCTCGAGTTCATCGCATATTTTCTTGAATTTATTAATGAGCTTGGCTATTTAAATTCAAGCTTTTCAAGCCAAGCTTGAGCCTTACACGAGCTGAGCTCAAGCCTCGATGATTAAAGTTCGTCAAGCTATCAAGCTAAGCTCAAGCCTACCTAATAAATTTTGAGTCAAGCTCAAGCCCTGTCAAGCTCGAGCTCGGCTTAACTCGATTACACCCCTAATTTCTATGCTTGCAAAATATTCGATACAACTTAAATACGGCCCTAAAGTGTCAAATTTTCTAGTTACGGTGTCTGTACTATTCTTGTGAACCTATTTATAATGTGAATAATTTTAGCCACTTGAATGTAAAACTAAACCAATAAAAATAGTCCTATTCATAATGTGAATAATTTTAGCCACTTGAATGTAAAACTAAACCAATAAAAGTAGTGTCGCTTAATCTAGTATAAATAAAACCAATAATTTAATGGTTGAAATCCATTATCTTTGTGTTGATAAACCTGAGTCTGAGTGCATCATTTTAATGTGTGTGATGTTTAGAGCAATCGATGTCATGACATCCCAAAATTACTCATTTGGGTCTCACGAGATGCCACATCACCATGATAAATAGGGGTGAGCAAAACAGACCGACGATCGACAATCGACGCAAACCGACCCCGACCGACACAAACCGAACTCAACTCGGGTTGGGATTCGGGCTGAGGTTTCCAGTTTTTCGGGACTCGGGTCGGGTTGGGAGTTGGTTTTGCTCAAGCCCGACCGAGAAAATACAAAGAAACCGATGCTCCCGACAACAAACCAACAAAATCGAGGTGATTTTGGGACTATTCGGGAGTCGGGAAGGGTCGGTTCCGGCCCGATGCTCACCCCTAATGATATACCTCCCTTTACAACCCTCCCTTATCATAACAAACTACAACATACACATTTGGGTCCCACCACTTCTTATTTTATTTTTTTTATTCAAATTTTCGAATAAACTAAATTAATTTAATTAAAAATAAAAATATAATACATCAAATTTAAAGTGTCATATATACATTACCAGTTGTAACTTAATAATAATCATCCACCATCTCAATATAACCACTTCCAATTAACTTTATGTAAAACTAATCAATGCATTAGTGAACATAAAAAAATAACAACGAAATAATAATGAAGTTCGGGAAATGTTTTGTTCAGGTCGCTCTAACATAAGAATTTCACAAAAATGAAACATTATTAAAACTTTAAATTGTTTTTAAAATTACGATAAAGTTAAAGTGACTCAATAGAAACAAATATCAAACTTGATTACTATTTGATAGACATTCACTTGATACTTCTGGATCTCAGTTGCAAACTACTACAATAACGTGCCTTCGAGTTACCAACTAATTCCACAATCAAACATGTTTTGCTACTTTACTTTAACATCAGATTTCTCTTTTTCTTTTCAAGTTGGTCAAGGAATGTCCTTACTTTAATAAGTTGACGCTACTGTGTTCTAAGGATATAAAAACGTTGGTGAAATACATGCTAATGATTGAAAATTAAGCAACAAAAACATACAAATTGGCAAGGAATTGATGTACGCCAGTATATATGTTTGCGTGTGGCGTTAGTTTAGAACCTACAAGTTTTTTTTTTCCATGTACATTTGTGTTGATATCAATTAGTCATGAGTCGTGACTCATAAAAACTATTGCTGGTCAGATATTTCAGAAGAAGACAAAATAATAACATCAATTGAGGAAAAAGAAGTATGCATTATTTGAAGGTTCGAACGCGAGATCTGTCGTTCATAAGAAATGAGGTTTAGCCTTCAAACTAGGGGTGAGCGTGTCACACCCCAAAAATGGCGCAGCGGAATGACATTTACGGGGTATAACTTCATAGTTAAGAACACAAGGTGTCACAACAGAGAAACACTAAATGCATAACATACGATAGATAATAGTCGCAAACTCCCACAACCAGGATAAGTAAAAAGATCCAAAATAAACATAAGTCTCAAGGTTACACAACATCACTAATCAATCTCAGAATGCAACTCCACGAGATGTAACCCGGGAGGGTCTTGACTAAGTCTTGCTAAGTTAGGCCAATACTCAACCTCCTATGGTACCTTCAGTCTTAACACCTGAAAATGGATACTCGAAAATGTCAACATAATGTTGGTGAGCTCGTAGGTTTAAAAGTAAAACCGCTGAGCTATGATAATATAGTGTAGGATAAAAGTGAGCATGATAACCAATTATAAGCACAAGTCAAACAAAAATAGTGTCGCGCCAACTGAACCTGCCACGATGGTTGCACACATAAACATACACTGTGGGGAGCTACCCCGATAGATCTATCATATTGCTTCGGCTCTCAAAAGAGTTAAGAGTTGCGCATTAATGGACACACAGTCAAAATATTTAGTAGCACATAATTGTATCAACACACATAATGTCCAAAATCATGAAACAGTATAATTGCAGCATGAAAAACAGTTAAAATATCATTTGAGTACCATTTTTCTCCAAGGAAAAACATAATGAAAAAGGGGCTACGAGAACTCACCTCAGTGTAGTAGTAGTCTGAAATGCAATAGAGTCAAATGGTAGGTAGTAGTTCCGACGCGTGACCTAGATTAGTATGGCATAATTTAGTTAACCGACTAAGTTCAAGACTCCACGAATTTAATTCAAAAGTTTTAAAGTGTTTATGTTGTTGTTGCTGGTGTGGCAGCATTTAAGTTTAAAACTATGTTTTTAATACTTGAAGTTATTGGCTCAATGAGTTGTACAAGCGTACAAAAGAATAGGAATAGTGGCTCTTGATTCGATAATGATCGAAAAGGTACGCACGAAGGATAACGATTTTGAAATGAAAATGCGAACGTTTTGTAGGACGGTTGGTGTTTGTATAATTGTTCGTGTGTATGTATTTATATTTATACACATATTCATGTGGAAAAATAAATGAAGTTGGAATAAGTTCATCATTACATAAGGTGCTAAAATTTGTGTTTGCGAGAAAATGATGTTTGAAGTCTAAAGAAAATTAATAGTTCTTGTTTGCTTATATAAGTTTTGACATAAACGCCTTCAACTAGTAAGTTACAAAATTGTCTAATTAGTTTATGGTTTCCCCAAATTGTATCGTATATAGTTAAGGGTCGTTATAAAAAGAAATTTGAGGTTATACCGAGTAAATAATTTACATGTTATATATCTTTTCATAATGTATATAGTTGAAGTATTTAAATCATTTGTGTCGAGTCCTTTTACATGTAGACGTTGCGTACTAATTTTTAATAGAGCTGTCGAGTTATAATATGTGATATATACATGTCGAGGAGGGGGGATGGGCTGCGGCCCACTCCAATTAGCGAAACAAGGCCCCAAACAGTTGGGCTTTTATTTTTACATGCGTCACATGGGCTTCGGCCCAATGTGATTTTCTTGATTCTTGTGGGCTGGGTCACGCTAAGAAGAGAAAACAAAATGAGTGACTGTTGATGGGCTTTGGCCCATCCAGTGGCAAGAAGGAGGACAACAGATTCAATATACAACCCTTTAGAAAACATCATATATCTTTCACAAAAGCCTTTTGTTGAGTTAACGTGGGAGAAGAAAATTCGAACCAAGACTTGAATAGGGCATGACCTACAAGAGCTCGGTTATATGGTGTGACCCTTTTGGGAGACGAGCGAAGGTAGCACCCAGTGGGCGTCGTCAACGACCCAATTGGTCGACCCAAATCAAGGGTAGGAACGAGCCAAACAAGGCTCGAGATGAGCTCCGAGACCATAACTCATGGTCTCTCGGCTCGACGTAACAAACATATAAACTAGGAACTCAAGGAGTTTAAGCATAACGCAACATAACATGAATGTAAACACAGGAAGAACGCAAAACAGACGAGGCAAAATTTTAACACAACTTATAACGAGGAGTTACTAGGTAGGCTAAAACGGCAAAAGACCAAGAGTTGTGGACCTCATTCTATTCGATCATAAATTCATTTTGAAGCTTTATATTTCTTTTTCGACATAACCTCAAACACCTTGCGTGCACATTTTCAATACTATGATTCGGCTAATCCAGCTTTTAACCATAACCCCAAACGATACTACTTCAAGATTTGAGCCAATAACAAGTTTTGATTTAGTGTCCTTATAATTCTTACTAGTTCTAAAAACCTTTTTAATCCACACCATAACTAACATATAATCAGTTTCTTAAGGAAAACATGTTCAACCGATTCACAAAACTAGCGAGTCCAATACAATAACGCAATGAATAATACTAATTTCATAGGTTCGAATGAATCAATCAAACAAGGAATTTAAAACCTTACAAAAGAATTAGAGTCGTTTAACGAGGAGACCGAAAATAAACTCGAATCCGTCTTCAAGCGAATCCACAACCCTTCGATAAAATTGAACCCTACTATGAATTTTTGTTGGTGGAGTTTTGAGAGTGTGTGGATTCACTTGTGGATCACTCGGTTTATAAAGAATAATACAAGGGAGGTTTGCCCCTCCTCATCTCGATGATCAGTTGGAGGTGTAGCTCAAAAGAGTAAAGCCTCATCACAGCTTAGTCACTTCTTCTTGGATCTTGTGTTGACTTTCGAATAGGCAGCGATGGCAGTCGTCTCTTTATGCACAGAAAGAAATGGCATCATCATTTGTTTGTTATTGATCTGAGGATAAGGATAAGGGAGGTGACGATCTCTTTTGTTTTGATGGGAGCAGAGGGTGAGGTAGTGTAGCAGGGATGATGTTGTCTGGTTTTTAGAGCGTGTGAGGGAGAGAAGGAGGTGAGGAGAATTAGGATATGGTTGGGAATATTATACGCTCGTTTTCTTTTTCTTTTTTCTTTTTCTTTCTTTTTTTTTAATTTTTTTTTTTTTTTTTTTTGTATTTAATTTATTTGTAGTATAAGTGTTGTTTAAAAGGTGAGGGTTAAATAAACGCGAGATGTGGGAATACTTTTGATTTCGTAATGCTCGAAAGAATTTAACGAACCTCGTGTTTTAATGACTCTCGGTATTAAATTATTAGACTTATGCCATACTATCGCGGTGTCGGGACGCGTGTGGTTCCAGTAAAAATGGAACGTGAGCTTTGCCACATTGTTTGTTAGCCTTAAAAGTAATGTTATACTCGGGAATTGCATAGTTATTAAGTACAAGGTCTAGTTTTGCCATTTGTGTAAAGTTAGGCTTGTAAGGTTGTATAAATACCCTCCTAGTTGAGACTATGAGGTAAGGGAATTCATTGTATCTTGGAGGGGTGTGTGTGATTCACTTTCTCTCTCTAGAAAAACACACACACCGTCCCCCATTCTTTAATCTAATCATACCATGTTTAACCTTTATTTTGATTTCCCCCGACCTCCTGAACACGTATCTTGATCATTACAATTGGTATCAGAGCCAGGTTCATATACAGTTCTTCTGCAAGTAAAGAAATGAAAGCTGAGAAGATTATGCAAGCTGAACGAAGTAATAAAGTTTGAAGACCATTCTCTGCGCTTATGGTTTATATTTTACTTGTAGGGAACATTGTAAGCAATTCCCGTATAACATCACTTTGGGGAGAGATTGTTAGCCTTAAAAGTAATGTTATACTCGGGAATTGCATAGTTATTAAGTACAAGGTCTAGTTTTGCCATTTATGTAAAGTTAGGCTTGTAAGGTTGTATAAATACCCTCCTAGTTGAGACTAGGAGGTAAGGGAATTCATTGTATCTTGGAGGTGTGTGTGTGATTCACTTTCTCTCTCTAGAAAAACACACACACCTTCCCCCATTCTTTAATCTAATCATACCATGTTTAGCCTTTATTTTGAGTTCCCCCGACCTCCTGAACACGTATCTTGATCATTACATTGTTCGTTTGGCCATATCATTTGTTGTTTCTCATTTTAAACCGGGCATAACTTTAAATGCGAATATGAATAAAATAACTTGAATAAAACTTCATAATTGATTACTTCGAGTTTACAGGAATTTAATAACTTGAAAAATTACGGGTTATCACAAGATATAAGTTATACGCAAGAGAATATGAAAGGTCTAAAATAAATTATTTTGAGTCCTAAATGTTGAGTAATGACCTGGAAAATTCGCGGTTGCTACAGTCTACCCCCGTTAACAGAATTTTGTCCTCAAAATTCAGCTAGTACCATTGTCAAACAGGTGAGGGTATTTCTGTCTCATCTGATCCTCACATTCCCAGGTAAACTCTGGTCCACGCTTTGAGTCCCAACGTACTTTAACTATTGGTATCTTGCTACGTTTCAGCTTCTTAATCTCGCGTTCTAGAATCTCCACAGGTTTCTCTACAAAGTGTAACTTAGGATCTATCTGAATTTCTTCCAAGGGTATGTGTAAGGTCTGATCAGCAAGACACTTCTTAAGGTTCGACACGTGAAACGTGTCATGAACGCCACTCAGCTCTTGTGGTAGTCTTAGTCGGTAAGCTACCGGACCGATCTTCTCAGTGATCTCAAAAGGTCCTACATATCTAGGTGCTAACTTGCCCTTCTTTCCAAATCGTACCACACCTTTCCAAGGTGATTCCTTGAGTAACACATGATCACCAACACTGAATTCCAAGGGTCTCCGTCGGTTGTCGGCATAGCTCTTCTGACGGCCTCGAGCAGCCTTGAGCCTATCCTTAATTTGAATGATCTTCTCAGTGGTTTCTAACACTATCTCAGGTCCTATCATTTGACTCTCTCCAGCTTCCGCCCAACCAATAGGCGAATGACATTTTCTTCCATAAAGTGCCTTGAATGGTGCCATATCTATGCTGGTATGATAACTGTTGTTATAGGAGAACTCGGCTAATGGAAGATGGGTATCCCAATTGCCACCGAAGTCTATGGCACACGCCCTGAGCATGTCTTCTAGGGTTTGTATGGTACGCTCGTTTTGACCATCGGTCTATGGGTGATACGCCGTACTCATATCTAGGTGTGTCCCCAAGGAATCTTGCATTAATTGCCAAAAGTTCAATGTGAAGCGGCTGTCGCGATCAGATATAATTGATATAGGCACACCATGTCTTGCCACTACCTCCTTGATGTAAAGTCTAGCCAATTTGTCCATCGAATAATCTTCCCTGATAGGTAAGAAATGTGCAGACTTAGTCAACCTATCTACGATGACCCAAATCGTATCGTACCCACTACTAGTTCTAGGCAACTTTGTAATGAAATCCATGGTTATCCTTTCCCACTTCCATTCGGGAATCTCTGGTTGTTGTAACAAACCAGATGGTCTCTGATGTTCAGCCTTCACTTTAAAGCAAGTCAGACACTTGCTAACGTAGACAGCTATGTCCTTCTTCATGCCAGGCGACCAGTACAAGTCTCTAAGGTCATAGTACATCTTATCTGCTCCTGGATGAACGGAGTACCTCGTCGTATGTGCTTCGTCCATGATTAGGGTCCTCACATCACCAGTTAACGGTACCCAAATTCGGTCTACAAAGTACAGTCCACCGTCGTCCTTTTTCTCCAGTTGCTTATCTAAGCCTCGCATCTTCTCCGTGGGTGCATCCATATTCACAGATGCCTCTCTCTGAGCTGCTAGTATCTTATCCTTGATGCTCGACTGTATAGTTATACTCATGGCTTTTACTTTCCTCGGCTTGAGTATTTCCTTCCTACTCAAGGCATCAGCTACTACGTTCGCCTTACCTGGGTGGTAGCGAATCTCACAGTCATAATCGCTGAAGAGCTCAATCCATCTCCTCTGACGCATATTCAACTCTTTTTGATTGAAGATGTGTTGGAGACTTTTGTGATCAGTATAGATGATACTCTTCGTCCCATACAAGTAATGTCTCCATATCTTGAGAGCGAATACTACAGCGCCTAACTCTAGGTCATGGGTGGTGTAGTTCTTCTCATGAACTTTCAGTTGTCGAGAGGCAGAGGCAATCACCTTACCTCTTTGCATTAACACGCACCTAAGGCCTTGACATGACGCGTCACAGTACACTACGAAATCTTCGGGTCCATCGGGGAGGGCTAGTATTGGTGCATTACATAGGTTATCTTTCAACGTCTGAAAAGCACTTTCCTGTGCTTCGCCCCAATCGTATTTCTTGTTCTTTTGAGTCAGTAAGGTAAGTGGCTTGGCAATCTTTGAGAAGTTCGCGATGAAGCGTCGGTAGTAACCTGCCAGGCCTAAAAATGATCGGACTTCTGTCGGGGACTTAGGAGCTTCCCAATTTTTCACTGCCTCAATCTTACTAGGATCCACATGAATACCATCTTTGTTAACCACGTGTCCGAGGAATTGGACTTCTTGTAGCCAGAATTCGCACTTCGAAAGTTTGGCGTACAACTTCTCCTTCTTGAGAAACTCTAGGATTAACTTCAAATGCATCTCATGTTCCTCTTTTGTCTTGGAATAGATCAGAATGTCATCGATAAATACGATGACAAATTTATCCAAATATGGCCTGCATACTCGGTTCATCAAGTCCATAAAAACCACAGGCGCGTTTGTTAGCCCAAAAGGCATAACTGGGAACTCGAAATGACCATATTGAGTCCTGAACGCGGTTTTTGGAATGTCATCTTCGTGTACTCGTAACTGATGGTAGCCGGAATGGAGATCTATCTTGGAGAAGTACCGTGAACCTTGCGGTTGGTCAAATAGGTTGTCAATTCTCGGGAGAGGGTAACGGTTCTTAATGGTTAGTTTGTTCAGTTCCCGATAGTCGATGCACATCCTGAATGAACCATCCTTCTTTTTGACAAATAGTACCGGTGCTCCCTGATGAACTCAAATAAGTACATTTTATTATCATCATTTATCCTATTTATTTGACTTGTTTTATTATATTATATATGAGAATTGATACGTTAATGTTTACTTTTGTAATTCTCAGGTAAAAACAAGTATTATGTGAAACTTGGCGATTTTGGACTAATTATGGAGCAAAACAAGCAAGATGTTAAGAGTCTACCGAAATGTACAAGATCAAGATCATTCTGCTCCAGATACGCCGCAACATACTTCTTACATACGGCGTATCACTATCAAGATTTCACAAGTTACAATCCAAGACAGCAAAGGACATGCGCCGCATATAGAAATGGAGTTACGCCGCATCTTAAGGCGGTGTACGAATATTCCTGAATATATTAATCTTGGACCCCACGCGAAGTTAAGTCAATGCGCCGCATCTATCCCTCAGACAGAAACTATAAATACCCCAAGGCCAGACGAATTTCGGGACACTAGACTTTAGAGACCGAAGACAGAAGAACCCTAGAAGCCGAATTCAGACGTATTAGCAGCACAAGACACACCCTGAACGAAGATACAAGAGCTGTAAGAAGGTCCTGCATGTATTCAATTCATTAAGTAGTTTTGTTTTATTGTATTAGTACACTTTAATTCATCAGGATTGATGGGCTGATGTCATGTGACTACGGAAAATCATGCGCACCCCTTAAAATTGCTTTCCCATTAATTAAAGTTTATATGTTGATGTCTTTGGTGACTTTTATTAGTGCATTGATAACCTCTGTGTCTAGCTGAGCATTGCTTGGGTCGCCATGCCCCTTCCTCGCCTATTTAAGAGACGCTTAATAAATAGGATAGACATAAGTAATCATTAAGGGTTTACTCGCCGATAAGATTAGAGCCAACGAGAAAGGTTTAATTATATACACTTCATATAAAACTAGCAATAAAACAAGTGACAAGCTACTTAATTATCAGGACAGGTCTTCTTATTGTCTCAAGTATCTATCTGTGTACGTGTGTGCTAATCGCTGATTCGTGCTCATTAGTTTAGTTTACTATTTAATCATAACCAAACCGTGCCAGTCTCTCAGGCTGAACCCCATTGCGTTAGATTAGGTTGTATAGCTAACTTAGGATATTAAAATACTGATTAGAATAACTAGATAATACGTTCCACTCTTAGTGATCGACACTCTACTTACCATTATATTCATACTGACCGGGTACACTGCTCGTTAAGTGTGTGTGTTATTGATAAGTCGGCTAAATATAAATTTAAAACTTGAGTAGGCATTAATACTGCTAAACCGCAACGACACGCACGCGCATCAAGTTTTTGGCGCCGCTGCCGGGGAGTGAATTGTTATTATCTGTTAATTTGATTAGTATTTTAATTAGGTTTTTCTTTTCAATTTTTAGATTCTAACCACTAACCCTGTTATATATTAGATAAATTGCATTCATTGTATTATTTGCATATTTTCTGTTTTGTGTGTTTTTATTTTCTTTAATTTTTGTTTCTTTTTGTGTTTTTATTTTTGTTTTTCTCTTTTTTATTTTTTCTGCATTCTGCTATCGTTGTACTGAGCTGATACAAACGATACGGCGTGTTGGGAATTATGATGCATATCAAGAGCAGACTACTTAGGTCTGGTAGTTTACTACTTAGGTCTGGTAGTTCACTGAGTTAGGTCTGTTTGTGATTTAGGTCTGGTTATGTAAAGATAAGTCTGGTTATGTAATGTTAAGTCTGGTTGACTTATTAAGTCTGGTCTGGTCGTGAAGATAGGAAAGTTTGTTAGAGTTATATTAGGAAAAGATACAATGCGTGTATGTATCTTTATAGAAGATTTGTGTATATCTTCTGTGTCATCTAGGGTTTCCTTGTGTTATAAAAGGATCCCTAAAGTTTGTTAGTAAAGGTGTGTGAGTTGTACGAATTGATAATAGTGAATATCAATATACGAAGTTAGTGATATCCCTGCTTGTGTTCTTAATTGTTCTTGTTAAGATTCCGCATTAACATTAACAATCACTTAGGGTTTCTCACTTAGATTGGTTCGGATTTATCCTAACCATCTACTAGGTATTCAAAACTACTTAGTGATCCATATACAATTTGTGGACCAACAAGTGGTATCAGAGCAAGGAGAGAGACTCTGAATTCGTAGAACACTAAATCCCTAAAACCTAATTCTCACTCAAATCACCCTTCACAATGTCTGAACTCGATAAGCCTGAAACTTTCTCAATCCATAACAGTGAGGATGAGCAATCAAACCATGAAGATGAAGGAAAAACCGAAACCAGTAACTCCCAAACACAACAACAACCCATCCCTTCCACAACCACAATCTCAAACATAAAACTTCCACTACTGAAGAGAGAAGAGTATGATATATGGGCCATGGAGATGGAACATTATCTGGAATACATTGATAGTGATGTATGGAAGGTGATTCAAAAGGGAAATTCTAAGAAAAGAATTTCACAAGGGAATGATGGGCAACTCAGAATAATGCCCCCAGTATCTGCTGAGGAGATTAGGGCTGTGGAGAAGGAAAAGAAGGCCAGAACCTTGCTTCTTATGGCTATTCCTAAGGAACATCTACAAAGGTTTCATGGCATTCTTGATGCTAAGGAGATGTGGGAAGCTATCAAGAAACGATTTGGAGGTAATGCTAACTCCAAAAAGATGCAAAAGGCTGTTCTTAAACAGCAATTTGAAACATTTAGTGTTTCAAAGACTGAAGGTTTGGAGAAGGGCTATGACAGATTTCAACATCTGTTAACACAATTGGAAGTTCATGGTGCAGCAGTCTCGAATGAGGATGCAAATCACAAATTCCTTAGATCTTTACCATCAGAATGGGGCAATGTATCTGTGGCAATGAGGATTAAGGAGGAAGTAGATTCTATGACACCTGATGACCTATACAATAATCTCAGGATGTTTGAAAGGGACATCAGTAACAACACTCAGGGTTCAACCAGTTCATCAAATGTTACTTTTGTGTCTCAAAACAAAAGCAGTACTTACAAGGTTAGGTCTGGTGTTAGGTCTGGTAACTATGAAACTCCTTCAAGTGAAAGGTCTGCTTCAAGTTTTACTGATGAGGTGATACATTCTTTCTTTGCCAATCAAACGGAAGATGAAAGCTTTATTAGTGAAGACCTTGAACAAATTAATGATGCTGAAGTTGAGGAGATGGATATAAAATGGCACATTGCCATGGTTGCTTTAAGGGTCAAACGATTTCAGAAGCAATATGGTAGGACTATCAACTTCAACAACAAATCACCAGTGGGATACACAAAAAGGACTGTTGAATGCTACAACTGTCACAAGCATGGGCATTTTTCAAGAGATTGTCCAGAGAAGAAGTCTGCTGATGAGAAAAGAGTTGAAGATGGGAAGATGGAAAAGAATCAGATGAGCCTGCTGACAATGGAAGCTAGAGGAGTCAATTGGGGTGAGCATCCAAGAGTAAATGAGGAGTCTGATCATGCTCTCATGGCCATTGGTAATGAGGTATCATTATGCTCTAAATTATGTACTGACTCATATAATCATGTTAAAGCTTTGTGTGATGAGCAGCAAGAACAAATAGGTGATCTTGAAGTAAATTTATTAGCACATAAAAATGCTGTAAAAACTTTAGAGGCACAAAAGGTCACCCTTCAAAATCAACATGCTGCTTTAAATGAAAAACTATACTTTCAAGCTAATAAGATATATGAACAAGATGAAAAGCTTAAAAGGTATAGACAATTAGGGCTTAAAATTCAGAAGGAGAGGGATGAGCTGAGAAAAAGGGTAGATCAATGGAACAATTCAAATAAAAACCTGTTTAAGTGTTGGGATTCTCAAATTAAGTCAAATAAAAAATGTGGCTTAGGATATGAGGAAAATGAGAATAGGGATATATTTAAGACTAAAGAAGAGGACTATGCTGGTAAGCCTTTGTATAATAGGTTTGTTAAGACTGGTGACTTTAAAGGAGTACCACCACCTTTGAGTGATGACTATACTCCTCTTGAAAAAGAAGAGTTGGATGATTCACTCTTTGTATATGGTAAGAAAGGTCCTCAAGTGCCTGAACCAACTACCTCAGAGGACAAATCCAGTAGATATTCTTCTTGTCAATCCAATGACTCTGAAGGATCTGTTGATGGTTCCTCTGATCACTCTAAGTCTGAGTCAATCAGTGAGGAAAAAGAGAATCCTGAACCTAAGAGTGTTAAGAAGTGTGAACCTGTTGTTACTAAACCTTTAGTGACTGAACAAAAGGCTGAGACAGTTAAACCTAGTTGTGTCAATCACATAAAAACTCCTAGGGAATCTGTTAAATTGAATGAGTCACCTAGAAGCAATAGTGTTCACAGAGAAAGTAGGAGTAGTTACACTTATGCTCCTAAAAGATGTTTTGTGTGTGGAAGTTTGAGTCATTTAATAAGAGATTGTGACTTCCATGAAAAGAGAATGAAAAGAGAGGCTGAGCAAAAGAGAATGAATGTTAATAAGGTAAATGGTTCAAATAAACCAGTTTGGAACAATGCTAATAGAGTTAACCATGCCAACCAGTTTGTTCCCAGACCTGTTCAACTAAATAACACTACCAGACCTAACTCCTTTGTTAGTTCTGGTAGACCAAATTTTGGGTCTGGCTACAGAAACTTCAATGTGAATAGGCAAAATGTTAATTTTATGAGGCCTAAAGTAAATACTGGTTATGTCAACTCTGTGAGACCAAATGTTAACACTGGTTTTGTAAGACCCAAGCAACCTTTTCAAAAACCTCAGGTGAATGAAAATTTTAAAAGAACAAATTTTTACAAAGCTCATTCACCTGTGAGAAGACAAGTTGGAAAGCAAACAGCAAAACCTTTAAAGGGAAATGGGGGTTCTGCTGTTAAGACCTCAGCATGTATGTCTTGGGATTCAAACAAAAATAAATCCATGTATATATCCCAAAACAACAGTGGATCAGGTTCAATTAAGAAATTTAAGCATATTGATCCACAAGGCGGACCCAAGCCTACTCAGGCCTGGGTTCCTAAGAGAAACTAATTTCTCTTCTTTTTGTGTAGGATCATCCACTTTGCTATATGGAAGATAGAGGAATACTTGACAGTGGATGCTCTGGGCACATGACTGGTAACAAGAACTATCTTAATGATTTCCATGAATTCGAGGGAGGTTCTGTTACTTTTGGAGGAAGCAAGGGACAGACAACTGGTAAAGGAAGAATCATTGTGGGCAACATAGAATTTGACAATGTATCTTTTGTGAAAGAACTTGGGCAGTTCAACCTTTTCTCAATATCACAGATTTGTGATACTCAGCATAAGGTGCTTTTTACTGAAACTGATTGTCTTGTGTTGACTCCGGACTTTAAAATGCCTGAAGAACATCAAATTCTTCTTAAAGTTCCCAGACAACACAAAATATACAGTTTTGATATGAAAGCATCTAATCCTGCAAAAGGTGCTACCTGTTTAATTGCAAAAGCTACATTGGATGAATCTAAGTTGTGGCACAGAAGGTTAGGCCATGTGAATTTCAAAAATATGAATAAACTTGTGAAGAATAACCTTGTGAGAGGTTTGCCTTCAAAATTGTTTAAAAATGATCATACCTGTGTGGCTTGCAACAAGGGAAAACAACATAGGGCATCCTGTAAGGTTAAATTAGAAAGATTAATCACTGAACCTTTGCATACCTTACATATGGATCTATTTGGCCCTACATCTGTCCATAGTATAAATCATGCATGCTATTGCCTTGTCATTACAGATGATTGTACTAGATATTGTTGGGTGTTCTTTATGTCTAGGAAGGATGAAGCTACCCCTTTGATTCAAAATTTCATTAGACAGATTGAAAACCTTATTGATAAACGAGTCAAAATCATTAGGAGTGATAATGGCACTGAATTTAAAAACAAGAGCATGCTAGATTTTTGTGGTAATAAAGGAATTAAGCAACAATTCAGTAATGCAAGAACTCCTCAGCAAAATGGAGTTGCTGAGAGAATGAACAGGACACTTATTGAGGCAGCTAGGACTATGCTAGCAGATTCACTTTTACCTACTACATTTTGGGCTGAAGCAGTCAGCAATGCCTGCTACATCTTTAATAGGGTTAGAGTGACCAAGCCTCAAAATAGAACTCCTTATGAGCTTATGTTTGGCCACAAACCAGTTGTTAGCCATATAAGACCTTTTGGGTGTCATGTTACCATTCTTGATACTTTAAGTGTTCTTGGAAAATTTGAAGGAAAGTCTGATGAAGGGTTTTTACTTGGGTATGCATTAAACAGTAAAGCCTTTAGGGTTTACAATCTAGTATCCAAGAAAGTAGAAGAAAATCTGCATGTAAACTTTCTTGAGGAAAAACCCAATGTCAAGGGAATTGGTCATAGGTGGATGTTTGATATTGATTATTTGACTGACTCTATGAATTATGTTCCTGTCTCCAAGGAGAATCAAATTAACCCTATTGCAGGTACCCAAGAGGCTACTAACATTACAGGTACCAAAGATTCTTCAAATTCAGGGAACATTGATGATATGGCTGAGCTTGTTGTGATTCCATCTACAGAGAACAAGTCTGATGCAGCTGAAGCAGTAATCAAGGATTCTTCACCTCAGAAAACTGACTCTGAAGTTAAGTCTGGCAAAGTCAAATCACCTAGCATGAGCAGTACTTCACTTTTTAAGTCTGGTAGTGATGCTCTACCAGACCTTTCTTCAAATACTGAATGTGCTGATTCTGAGATGCCAGAACTTGAAGTATTTCCTAATCCTAATGAAGGTGTTTTTAATGGGGCTTCCTATGATGATGGAGGTATTGTTACTGATTTCAACAATTTACCTACTGAAGTGGAAGTAAGTCCAACTCCCACTCTCAGGATTCACACCATTCATCCCAAAAGCCAAATAATTGGTAACCCCAAGTCTGCTGTTCAAACAAGAAGTAGAGTGCAACATCAGTCTGATTCTCTTGCACTCATTAGCCTGATCAAGCAACAACAAAGGGTCAACCATAAGGACCAGCAACATTGCTTATTTGCTTGCTTTCTTTCTCAAAGTGAACCCACTACAGTTTCTGAAGCTTTAGGGGAGGAAAGTTGGGTAGAAGCCATGCAAGAAGAGTTGTTGCAGTTCAAGCTACAGAAAGTATGGGTTCTTGTAGACCTACCTAATGGAGCTAAAGTTATTGGTACTAAATGGGTCTTCAGGAATAAAAGGGATGAAAGAGGAGTAGTTGTAAGGAACAAAGCAAGGTTGGTAGCTCAAGGATACAAACAGGAGGAGGGCATAGATTATGATGAGGTTTTTGCTCCTGTAGCAAGGATTGAAGCTATCAGGTTATTCTTGGCCTATGCATCATATATGGGATTCAAGGTATATCAGATGGATGTCAAAAGTGCTTTTCTTTATGGCACTATTGAAGAAGATGTGTATGTACATCAACCTCCTGGCTTTGAGGATCCTGCTAATCCCAATCAAGTGTATAAGGTTATTAAAGCTCTGTATGGTCTTCATCAGGCTCCTAGAGCTTGGTATGAAACTCTTTCAGAGTTTCTTGAAGAACATGGATACATCAGGGGTGTAATTGACAAGACATTATTTATCAAGAGAGATCAGAAGGATATTATTCTTGTCCAAATTTATGTGGATGATATCATTTTTGGATCCACAAGAAAGTCTTGGTGTGATGAATTTGAAGGTTTAATGAAAAGCAGGTTTGAAATGAGCTCAATGGGAGAACTTACATTTTTCTTGGGACTGCAAGTTAAGCAAAAGGATGATGGACTTTTTATTTCTCAAGACAAGTATGTTGCAGAAATTTTGAAAAAGTTTGAATTCTCAAATGTAAAAGCAGCAGTCACTCCCATGGAGAACAAAGTGCCTTTAACAAAGGATGAAGATGCTGCTGATGTAAATGTGCATCTTTACAGATCCATGATAGGTTCCCTCATGTATCTTACTGCTTCTAGACCTGATATTATGTATGCAGTTTGTATTTGTTCACGTTTTCAGGTTCAACCAAAGACTTCACATCTTAATGCTGTGAAGAGAATCTTTAGGTACTTAAAGGGCAAACCAAATTTGGGTCTTTGGTATCCTAAGGAGTCAGCTTTTGATCTGACAGCTTATTCAGATAGTGACTATGCTGGTGCAAGTCTGGATAGGAAATCAACAACAGGAGGTTGTCAGTTCCTTGGAAGGAGGTTAATATCTTGGCAATGCAAGAAGCAGACGATTGTGGCTAATTCAACTACTGAGGCTGAGTATGTAGCAGCTGCTCATTGCTGTGGACAAGTTTTGTGGATTCAGAATCAGATGCTGGACTATGGTTTGAATTTTATGAATACTGTTATCCACATAGATAATAAGAGTACTATCTGTATTGTTAAGAATCCAGTATATCACTCTAAAACTAAGCATATAGAAATAAGGCATCACTTCATTAGGGATTGCTTTGAAAAGAAGTTGATTAGAGTGGAGAAAATACATACAGATTTTAATGTTGCTGACCTGTTAACTAAGGCATTTGATGGTCCTAGGTTCAATTACCTGGTAGTTAACATTGGTATGATGAACCCCTAGTTTGAATTAAGGGGAGGTTTGGCCTAAGGGGAGGTCAATCTGTGAAGTATGTAAAGTATGAATACTTACCAGCATTTAGGTTATTTTTAAGTTTTGTAGTTTTGATTTTAGTTTTGTTAATGATTTGATAAAAAAAAAAAAAAAAAAAAAAAAAAAAAAAAAAAAAAAAAAATTTAGTTTGTTTTATCTATATCTTTTATTTCTTTTATAGGCAATGCTGGTTTAAGTATATTTTCACAAGTTGTTGAGTGAGATTATTGGAACTTCTCACTTGGTGGAGGTGCTTTGCACTAACACATCAAAAGGTTATCAGTCCACCTTGTCTCATCAACACAAGGACTGGCTAATCCTGAGCAAACGGCTAACAGGTAAAGATTGCTCAAATCCGTTTATGGCTGACAATTTGCCAAAAATTGTATGGTATTCAACTCACCATATCTAAGATAAGTGAAGAGTTGGCTAGCCCACAAGGTTGTGGCTTGTGGTAAAGGCTGTGGAAAACCATAAATGGTAATCAATTCACCATGATGAGGTGCTTTTCCATCAAAGAATTGACTAGTCCAGAAGCAAACGGCTTTTGGTAAAGACTTAACAAATCCGTTGATAAGCTGATGATTTGCTTAAAATCATATGGTTATCAGTGTACCATGGTCTTACACACCAAAACATTTGGCTACTCCAGTAGTAATGGCTATTGGTAAAGAGACATCAAATCCATTAAATTTCAATGATTCACCTCTCACAGGTGTTAACACACCTGGAAGTGATGAGAATAGCTATGAAACTTAATATGAATTGATGTACATATAGTCATTGTTGCTGCCAAGTCCATATCAGAAGAGCTTATCAAGATTCAAGCTGCTAGAAAGGAACAAGACCTAAATACATTTCAAAGTGTTCAAGATTCAATCCTCAGAAGGCTAAATCAGAAGAACTTGAAGTTCATGAAGCATGAAGATCAAGTTAGGGGAGGATTGTTGGGAATTATGATGCATATCAAGAGCAGACTACTTAGGTCTGGTAGTTTACTACTTAGGTCTGGTAGTTTACTGAGTTAGGTCTGTTTGTGATTTAGGTCTGGTTATGTAAAGATAAGTCTGGTTATGTAATGTTAAGTCTGGTTGACTTATTAAGTCTGGTCTGGTCGTGAAGATAGGAAAGTTTGTTAGAGTTATATTAGGAAAAGATACAATGCGTGTATGTATCTTTATAGAAGATTTGTGTATATCTTCTGTGTCATCTAGGGTTTCCTTGTGTTATAAAAGGATCCCTAAAGTTTGTTAGTAAAGGTGTGTGAGTTGTACGAATTGATAATAGTGAATATCAATATACGAAGTTAGTGATATCCCTGCTTGTGTTCTTAATTGTTCTTGTTAAGATTCCGCATTAACATTAACAATCACTTAGGGTTTCTCACTTAGATTGGTTCGGATTTATCCTAACCATCTACTAGGTATTCAAAACTACTTAGTGATCCATATACAATTTGTGGACCAACACGGCGCATCTGTTTTCACAGATACAGCGTATTGCGTTTAATTTTTATAAAATACAACGTGATGAGGCGAAAAGTGTACCGCTTTTAAGGGGTCATTTAAGCCCGAAATCGTATTTATTTGATCAAATATTGCCCTAAATCGTTCCTTTTGTCATTTTAGGTACTTTTGAGGAGAAATCTGGAAAAGGAGGCATTTTGGACGTTTTTGGAGCATTAAAGTGAAGAAAACGACAAAGTCTCAAGAATCGGCTAAAAGTTACCTTTGACGGCGTCACATCTAACCCCAGACGGCGTCATGCCTTGGCAAGAAAAAGTGGACGTGAAATTTACTCATGATAAGCCAGTGAAAATTGCATGTAAATTCTGACGGCGTCACGCTTTAACTAAATCAAGGGCGTCACGGCTTAATTCATAAGGGGACGGCGTCACGTTCAAGAGGTGAGGGCGTCAAGCCTTGATAGGCCAGAACGGATTTTGGAGAATTAAAGAGGGACGGCGTCAAGAAGGTCACCCGGGAACCCTAAAAGCGGCGAGGTGACGGCGTCACAATGCATAAGGTGACGCCGTCAGATCCAAAAATCTATATATAGTTTTCTAATTTTTTTGTCATTAGAGGAGAGCTTAGTGTGTGGAATTTTGGGTTAAAACCCTAAGACGATTTTAGCTACTTTTTCAGGGCTTTTAGCCTTGAGATCTTCCATGTTTCATTGAAAGATAAGTTATCAATTAATCATTCAATATGTCTATGTGTTGTTTGATTCTATCTTATGCTTGTCTTTTGTTTAACATGTTAGGCTAATTTTATCTTGTGTTTGCTTAGATCTAATGAAACCTAGTTATTGATTATTGGTTGTTAGTGTGTTGTTAGTTGTTTTGGATGATTGTTATCTATGTTAGGCTTAAGAAAACTGGCTAACTTCCTATTCGGTAACTTGCTTGAACGTCTTAAGAAACATGAACCAAACGCGTACTAAAGGTTTTTATGGTTGTATTTAATGCACAAGCGAATTCTAGTGATCCCATGTTAGGAGCTTCCTAGCCGGCTCGACATAGGAGTGAAGTAGGAGCTTGTAGAGTTTGGGGAAGTAAGTACGCCACCCCACGAATGGTATTAAGGAATACACCCGTCATCCACGCAACTAATGCACACTAATTAACCGGTAAAAGATAGTTAGGGAGTAAGGAAATCTAAGTAAACACATTTCTCTACACATAAGTTTCTCACCACTTTTCATTTTTGTTATTTTATTTTATTTGCATTCGTAGTAAATTTGGGTTAGTTGACTAGCAACTAATTCCGCCCACTCCTTCAAAACCGAGATTTTACTTGCTTTTCATAAAATATAAAAAAATACAAAAAGAATCTTCCTCAACCCTTAGACCTAATTAGAGTAGCCTTTCAAACCTAACGAACACTATTCCCTGTGGAGAACGATCAATCCCCCGTACTTACCACTACACTATACTACATCGGTCAGGTACACTGCCTGGTGGGATTGTAAGCCTCTTGAGATCCCTCGAGAGGTAAAACCTGTTGTAAGGTTGCAAAACCCGCACATCAAAGTTTTTGGCGCCGCTGCCGGGGAATAGTTATTGTTTAGGTTTGAATTTTTATTTTATTAGGTCTACTCGCTAGATTCCTTTCTAGTGAGATTTTTATTTTCTTTTTCTAGGATTTTCTTTAGTCTATCTTTTTCTTTGTGTCTTTGTTCGTAAAAGAAATTTCCATTGACTCTTCCGTTCACCATTATGGAGTACGCGAATCCACCATACCACCAACCACAAAGGCCATTCTACCCTATTGACATCTCGAATTTCAAACAATATCGAGATGAACCCATATATGATGCATGGACTCGTTTTAGAAACTTACTCCGAAAATTCCCTCATCATAGTTTCGCTTTAGCATCCCTAACCCGAACCTTTTACTATCGTGTTGGCCAATATGACCAAATGCGCATTGAGGATTTTGCCAATGGGGACTTTAGGGAATTAAGTGCTGAAGAAGCATGGGATGCCATAGAAGATTGTGCCCAATATTATTATAGGGTAAACAACCCAACAAACGTTAGTACAAGTCAATTGAATATAAATTTCCTGGATCATGAAACAAGTTTGTTTGGGGATGAATACATTAGTGTTGAGATACCTAAGTGGTTGTCATGTAATGCCATAGTACAAAACGAACACATAGGTGACCTTGATGTGATGAAGGATCTAGCCGAGCATGATCACATTGATCAAAAAGACCTAGGTTTTATGATCGATGACGATGAATCTCAAGAAACACATGATGAATCTTTTGGGCAATTTGAATATAGCAGTCAGAATATTGAGGATGATCCTTATGATTCGGATATAGAAGTTGAGATGCCTAGAGAAGCACTTGAGATACTAGGGAAAATGTTAGGTTTAAATTCTACCAAAACCTATGATGAGGATATAGGTGATCTTGACACAAGGAATGATGAGGTAAGTAACATAAGCCCACCAAGTACCCCACAAGTCCTACCATCATTTGAGGCACACACACCGCCCGTGACTTACCCGGAAGAAGTTGAGGAGACTATAGGAACCCCAATAGAGGTAGAGCCCTTGGACCAAACACAACTAGAAGAAATAGGTTTGAATGCTTTTAGTGATCACAACCTTTCTTTTAGTCCTATGGAAGTTCCTAGTTTTGATGAGCCGGAGCCTCAACCAAAACCGTTACCTAATCTTCCATCCTTGGATGAAAATTTAGGAATTGAATTAGGTCCCGATCCACCCATCAAAACATATAGTCCGGGTAGTCTTAAGTTTAAGGTAGTGGACATTAAGCCTTGTAGTGAGGAAGACAATATAGGAGTGAAAAATGACCTTACATACATACATCACCCATTTATGATTGATCACAAGAAACATTATGGGTTTAAACCGGGTTTATTAGGTCAAAGTGGATTCTTAACTTGGAGTCTCTCGAAGTTGATAGAAGATGATCCCTTTCTAGGAGAAAACTTCAATTCACCCATTGACCCAATTGAACTAAGTAAGGTTATGATGATTGGATCCCACATCTTTGAGCATATAATTCATCCACCACTCTTTCCTCACGTGGCATACTTCCACCAAGATGGTGTGTATCGCTACTTTCACCCACACTTAATCCTAAGTGTAGGGAAAACCTCCCCTATTTCCGTTAAATAAGGGTAGAGTCAGGCTCGTGACTCGAACAAAAACAAGCGCTCTTGGGAGGCAGCCCAAGCTTTATTTGTTTTATTTGCTTTGTGTGTCTATTTGCTTGTTTGTTTGATTTTTGTTTCCGTATGTGTGTTTAATTCTTATTCTTATTGATTCATGTTAAAAAGAAAATTGTGAAAATGCTTTATTTTGTTTTTAACTTCGTTTTAACTACATATAAAGGTATTTTGCAAAAGATAAGTGTAAGGGAAATCTAAATCGGTTTATTAGAACACATATGAACATGAATCGTAATAATAATAAATTAACACACATATTCGTATTTGTTTGAGTCAAATGCTTGTATCGAGTCATAATGATGTTTTGCAGGAATTCCAGGAAGTAAGGTAAAGGTTTTTCCAGAAATTTTCCGAAAACTTAAAATGAAAATTTTTGTCAGGTCATTTCTGACGGCGTCAGGGGTTATAACCTGACGGCGTCAGATTTAATTTCCAGAAATTTTTGAAAGTTTTGTTTTCATAAAAAGTTTTTATTAAATCTCCAACTTATAATCTCCAGGAATCTGCAAAATTATCATTCCACAAGCATTATATCCTTATATATAGATTTTTCCCGCCGATGTTATGCAGGTTTTCGTGTTTGTTTTCTCAGGTTTAACAGGTTATTTTGGACAAGGAGATGTTTATGGAATCAAGCTTATGGCGATGCATTAGTCATGGAGCTACAACATTACCTTGGAGGAAGATTTAACCGTGTAATTTCACTATCCACCGAGCGAATCAGGGGAGTATTTGATTTCATTCTTTTACTTTTATGCTTTTACATTTGTTATTTGAACATTGGGGACAATGTTCATCTTAAGTGTAAGGGGGGGTAAAAGTACGATTAGAGAATGCTCTTACGCTTGATTTTTGTTTGTTTAATAGTAGATGTGTAATAAAACTGAGATAAATACCTGTTAGGGCAATTTTAGTGCCAAATTTAAAATTTTTTACAACATATAGGAGTGAAACTTTGATCTTAATGAGCGTCTCACGGATAGGAGTTATATGACTAGCACAAAAACCGTACCACTAAAAAATTTTCCACCCCCAAATATGTGAGGTTCGCCCCTAGAATTGGTAGGAAAAGCATTTATGCTATGATGTGTGTACCGGTAGCACTTAGATTCTAGAACTTGCGTTAGGACCATTCCGAGGCCACAAGTGAGACTACATTCGTGTAGTTAGATTTACTACATGATAAGAGGCATTAGGATTAACCCATTGTTTTACACCTGTGTTTTTGTTATAATTACATTGGCTACATTGGTCAAGTAATTCTCCCACACCCTTTGCGTTGTACTCATTTTTAGTACACGATACCCCTAGTACACCCCTCAGAGCCTATCTTTTCGTTTCGACCTTTAAGCATTTTACTTAAAGGAAGAATTTGTTTACACCCCACTAAAATGTACACCCAAATCGCCTTAGCCTACCTTGTATGCACTCATTTTTAGTGCATTATTGTTACAACATTTGTTTAAACCCAAGTTAATTATCTAGTTGATTACATGGTTGCTAAGTCGAGTCATATCCTTGTACATATTGTTTTGGGACGATTGGGACTCATGGGTAAAGTACTAGTGTAGTGGAGTAATGGGGAAGAACATCATTTATTACCCCCATATGTGCTAAATATTTTAAAAGTACTCCAAGTTTTTCAATTATCTTAATTCGAGTCATTAGATTAGTATTTGTAAAGTTATGTAAAAGTTCAAGTGTAAGGGGAATGCAATTCCCCTATGATGTATTATTTTGGATGGTAGGGCAAAAGTGTATGCAAAAAAAAAAAAAAAAAAAAAAAAAAGAAAAAAAAAATGAAAGAATCAAGAAAAACACAAAAAAAAAATGAGAAAATGAAAAATAGAAAAAACATACGGACTACCATCCCGTTTTATTTTATGTTTGTTTTATGATTTTGTTATTTTGTTATTTCGTTTCTAGCTTAAGATCGAGTCTAGTCTTGGCTTAGCAACATTGTATAGTACATGTAATTAATCAAGATTTTTAACTCGCCACCAGTAAAATATCCCTTATCCAACAAAACCGTGTTCTCCTTTTCCCTACACCTAACGTTATAACCCGTTTAAAAGCCCTCTTTGATAGTTTATCTTAGGTGCTTACGCCTAGTGGAGGAGGTTTTCGATCCTTTCCCAAGCCTATGGTAATCTATTTGCTATGACAGGTAGTGAGAGATATTATCCGTTTTCATTTATGAGATTTATTTTGATGACACTTGAGAGATGTGAGTATCTAAACACTACTTGTGAGGTGCTAGTTTATAATCTCCGTGCTTATTATGATTAAAGTGGAACGATTATTTGTTGTAATTACTTTTATGTTAGCATTAAATGACCCCTAACTTGTATTTTGATTAGAATAAAAGCGCATTTGCTTGAGGACAAGCAAATCTCAAGTGTAAGGGTATTTGATGAGGCGAAAAGTGTACCGCTTTTAAGGGGTCATTTAAGCCCGAAATCGTATTTATTTGATCAAATATTGCCCTAAATCGTTCCTTTTGTCATTTTAGGTACTTTTGAGGAGAAATCTGGAAAAGGAGGCATTTTGGACGTTTTTGGAGCATTAAAGTGAAGAAAACGACAAAGTCTCAAGAATCGGCTAAAAGTTACCTTTGACGGCGTCACATCTAACCCCAGACGGCGTCATGCCTTGGCAAGAAAAAGTGGACGTGAAATTTACTCATGATAAGCCAGTGAAAATTGCATGTAAATTCTGACGGTGTCACGCTTTAACTAAATCAAGGGCGTCACGGCTTAATTCATAAGGGGACGGCGTCACGTTCAAGAGGTGAGGGCGTCAAGCCTTGATAGGCCAGAACGGATTTTGGAGAATTAAAGAGGGACGGCGTCAAGAAGGTCACCCGGGAACCCTAAAAGCGGCGAGGTGACGGCGTCACAATGCATAAGGTGACGCCGTCAGATCCAAAAATCTATATATAGTTTTCTAATTTTTTGTCATTAGAGGAGAGCTTAGTGTGTGGAATTTTGGGTTAAAACCCTAAGACGATTTTAGCTACTTTTTCAGGGCTTTTAGCCTTGAGATCTTCCATGTTTCATTGAAAGATAAGTTATCAATTAATCATTCAATATGTCTATGTGTTGTTTGATTCTATCTTATGCTTGTCTTTTGTTTAACATGTTAGGCTAATTTTATCTTGTGTTTGCTTAGATCTAATGAAACCTAGTTATTGATTATTGGTTGTTAGTGTGTTGTTAGTTGTTTTGGATGATTGTTATCTATGTTAGGCTTAAGAAAACTGGCTAACTTCCTATTCGGTAACTTGCTTGAACGTCTTAAGAAACATGAACCAAACGCGTACTAAAGGTTTTTATGGTTGTATTTAATGCACAAGCGAATTCTAGTGATCCCATGTTAGGAGCTTCCTAGCCGGCTCGACATAGGAGTGAAGTAGGAGCTTGTAGAGTTTGGGGAAGTAAGTACGCCACCCCACGAATGGTATTAAGGAATACACCCGTCATCCACGCAACTAATGCACACTAATTAACCGGTAAAAGATAGTTAGGGAGTAAGGAAATCTAAGTAAACACATTTCTCTACACATAAGTTTCTCACCACTTTTCATTTTTGTTATTTTATTTTATTTGCATTCGTAGTAAATTTGGGTTAGTTGACTAGCAACTAATTCCGCCCACTCCTTCAAAACCGAGATTTTACTTGCTTTTCATAAAATATAAAAAAATACAAAAAGAATCTTCCTCAACCCTTAGACCTAATTAGAGTAGCCTTTCAAACCTAACGAACACTATTCCCTGTGGAGAACGATCAATCCCCCGTACTTACCACTACACTATACTACATCGGTCAGGTACACTGCCTGGTGGGATTGTAAGCCTCTTGAGATCCCTCGAGAGGTAAAACCTGTTGTAAGGTTGCAAAACCCGCACATCACAACGCGTTTAATAAATTCGAGTACGACGCATCTTTCCCCAAGATACGGCGTATTCTGTTTTTAATAAGAAATTTTTCTAAACCCTAACGCCATACGACGCATCTGTTTTAACAGATACGGCGTATTTTCGATTTAAATTAAAAACAGTTTTCGAATTATTAAACAGATACGACGCATCGATTTTTATCGATACGGCGCATCTTCTAAATCAAAAATCTTGTATTTTGAAACGTAACGAAAATACGGCGCATTAACTTTTGTTAATACGACGCATTTAATTTTAATAAATATAATCGATTTTTGATAATTTAAACTGATACGGTGCATTAAAATTATAAGCGGCGTATCTGTTTTCTGAATAAAAGTTTGATTAAATTTTAACGTAATAAGATACGGCGTATCCCATTTATAGGATACGGCGCATCATCAGCAGATATCAGCAGCTTTTATTTTACTTTGATTGTTTCACTCTTCTTTTGCACGAGTAAGTTTTATTTCAGGAAGATGGACGATCCGGATATTACAATGGAAGAATATATCAGACTTGAAGAGGAAAGAGCCTTGAGCAATAATGGGATCTACGATTGGAAAAGAGCAAGATATGGTGCACAAGTCATTGAGACGAAAGAAATCACTATGGAAGAATACTTGATTTTAGGACAAGAAAAGTCAAGGAAAGAAAGAAACAAATTGCCATTTCAACACACTTGGTGTATGTCAAATGATGATGAAGAAGATTCATATATCGTGAAACCAATTCCGGCAATTGTTATTGATAGTACTTTTTCTCCGGAGATTGCACAAGATGATGTGTATACGGAACCTTACGTTGAAGAATATTCTGCAATCGTATTACCACCATTAGACAATCCATCGGATGAAGATGAAAAGTATTCTAATTTTGATTTCGAACCATTTGACGCAATTGTATATGATGACATACCTCAACCAGATTTTGACCCAACGAGGGATTTTGAAGAAATCTGGGATGACTTGTTTAAAAATGAAATTCGGGACGATGCTGAAATTGCAAGATCACTAGTTGAAGATGGAGATTCACAAGATGAATTGGAGTCACTTACAACACAAAGTGGTACAAATTTATTTAATATTATTAATCCCATTACTAATAATCTTGCTAGTTTTCCTAAACAGGTTGTAAAACAAAAGAATGATGAGTTCAAATTCATTACACTACCTATTGAAGCACATGAAGCACCTGTGATCAACCCGTTTTTGGTGGAGCTCGAGGAAGAGTTTGGTGATGAGCTCTTAAACATTGCTATGATTGATGAAGATGTTGATTTCGACCCTATGAAGGATATAGAGGAACTCGAACTTTTACTTGCCAAAGACCCTTTCTCATCTTCCGCGGAAGTCAAGGGACGCCTTACTACCAAAGAGACTAACCAAGAAGAAAGGAGACTCATTTTTCCTCAACACACTACTCTTTCAGATGGAATGGTCAAGTCATCCAATTTATCAACCAAACCGGGTAAGGATAGGAAAGATGTACATATATTGCCAAGGTATGATCTTTATGTATTTCTTCCATCTTTAATAGAAAATTTACACTCTTTTCGTGTTTATTGCTACTATCACCCGCACTTGATCCCAAGTGAGGGGAACAACACCCTATTACATAGTAAATAAGGGTGGAGTCAGGCTCGTGACTCGAACAAAAACAAGCGCTTCGTGGGAGGCAACCCATGCTTATCTTTTATTTTATTTTCTGATTTTGTATTGAGTCTGTCAGACCTGCAGAAGATACGGCGCATCTCAATCCTAAGATGCGACGCATCGCCTACACTGGTCATATCTTATTTAATTTTCTGCATTTTTATTTTTGACTTTAAAACTTTCTGTCAGTTTATTTTAATGCGGCGCATCCCTGGTTCAGGATGCGACGCATCTTTTATTCTGATTCGTATTTATTCCAGGCTCGATACGGCGTATCTTCTTCCATAAGATACGGCATATCGACTGACCTGATGATTTTCATTTTAATTTTTTAGTTTTATTTTTACTAACTACTAATGTATTATGCAAGTTTGAACCTTCTTAACTCAGGTGTGTTAAAGTCTTAATGGTATTATAGATTCATGCATTTTTGTGGATACATCATTTTTGAAGCTTAAACGTTCTCATCCACAAGAAAGTTGATTTTTGCTCTTATACGAATAATGGAGGATCATACCGAGCAAATCTCAGGGGAGTTTTTATGTTCTAATTCTTTTATTTTCCAGTTTTTCACCTTTGACACAAACAACGAGGACGTTGTTTAACTTAAGTGGGGGGATTGGAGAATTAGAACACTTACTTGTCCTAAACTTTTGCAAAATATGCTTAAAATGCGCTTAATATGCTTAAATTAAATTTTTTTTAGCATGTTTTTGTTTAAAGTCTAAATTATATAGCTGCACACATAACATTATTTTCAAAAATTGTGAACTTATCAAAATTCACAAATCTATGAGTGTGCCGGTGACTTGTAAACTTTAGAACTTGGCTTGTATACTATTCGAGACCACCATAATAAGTATTATCTTTATAATTGGAATGACTTGTCTAAATTGGTAAATTTCTAGGATTACACACAAATATCCTTTATATATTATGTGATATTAACTAACTACACTGGTTAGTTAACCCTCGTATAAACCCTTTTGTTACTCTTACTTTTAGAGTAAGATACCCCTAGAAAAACACTCAGAGCCATTCCTTTCGTTTCTTACACATTTGTTATAATGTTTCGTTAACACCCTTACACCTTAGCCTACCCTGTAGATTAAAATCCGTGGTTAATTGCTTTAGGCAAAGTGTGTTTCCTTACATTACCTGTGTTCGCTTGCATAATTCATTATCTTTGGTTGAGTCAGGAAATTGCACAATGCAATTGGTGTGAAAGTAAATATAGTATATCTTTGAGTTTATTTTTCGTGTGTTTACTACTTTCGCTATTACAGTTATTTCTGAAAGTATGAAGAGTATGGAAAAATTATCCGGAAAAATAGTGATAGAAAAGTTGTGAAAGTTTACACATATATGTTGATGTCAAAAAAAAAAAAAAAAAAAAAAAAAAAAGAAAATCGAAAAAATAGAAAAGAAAAAGAAAAAGGAAAAGTTGGAAGTTTGTTTTAATCAACTTATGTAAAGTTTTGTATTAAGTGGGCGATATCACCACTAATTGTTATATATTATATTTATGGATTGAATGGGAGTTGGCCGTTATGGGAACGTCAACTAAGGTTATTCTTTGATTGAGATCTTGTTGAGTATAATTCGTGTCTACCTAAAGCGTGTGTTTCAAGTGTTAAAGCGTGAGTTATTCAATGATATGAGTCTTATTCATGGGATGCTTGGGAAAGTAATTTACCACACTTAGGATTTTAATTTATCTGTTTTGTTTATTTTTCATTTTACACCAATTTGTATCCCAAATATTATCCATACCCTACATCATTCTTTATCCAAACCTTTGATTTATTGAGATTAGGGATTTGAGCAATCTTAAGTATCGTAGTCGTGGATTCGGCTATGTATTTATGATTTTTTCGCCCTTTTTGATATAATATTATTGGTAAAGATTACTTGGTCCTATCTTTAGCCTATTCGAGTTAAGGATTTGAGCAATTGCAAGTATCGTGGTCGTGGATTTGATCATGTATTTGTGATTTTGTCGCCTTTTCTGGAATATGAGATCGATAGAGATTAAGAAGAATGATTAACCATTAACCAACAAACCCTTTTTACCGCTTTAGACTTGTTATTCCTTGGCTTTAGTGGGGGAGATGCGTATACTTGCCAAGCTTATGATAGAATATTCGTCACGACTGGACAGTTAAACGATTAGATTTGCTTTTATCGAAATATTTTATTTTATTTCTAATTCGTTAAGTGTTTGGTTGTGCATTTATGACAAAACGAATACATGCTTAAAATATAAAAATAAATCCTAATATCTTTTAGGATACATTTTCATATTAGGATACATTTTCATAAGATTTATTCTAAGGTTTACTTGGGGACAAGTAAAGTTCAAGTGGGGGGATATTTGATGAACTCAAATAAGTACATTTTATTATCATCATTTATCCTATTTATTTGACTTGTTTTATTATATTATATATGAGAATTGATACGTTAATGTTTACTTTTGTAATTCTCAGTTAAAAACAAGTATTATGTGAAACTTGGCGATTTTGGACTAATTATGGAGCAAAACAAGCAAGATGTTAAGAGTCTACTGAAATGTAAAAGATCAAGATCATTCTACTCCAGATACGCCGCAACATACTTCTTACATACGGCGTATCACTATCAAGATTTCACAAGTTACAATCCAAGACAGCAAAGGACATGCGCCGCATATAGAAATGGAGTTACGCCGCATCTTAAGGCGGTGTACGAATATTTCTGAATATATTAATCTTGGACCCCATGCGAAGTTAAGTCAATGCGCCGCATCTATCAATTAGATGCGCCGCATCTATCCCTCAGACAGAAACTATAAATACCCCAAGGCCAGACGAATTTCGAGACACTAGACTTTAGAGACCGAAGACATAAGAACCCTAGAAGCCGAATTCAGACGTATTAGCAGCACAAGACACACCCTGAACGAAGATACAAGAGCTGTAAGAAGGTCCTGCATGTATTCAATTCATTAAGTAGTTTTGTTTTATTGTATTAGTACACTTTAATTCATCAGGATTGATGGGCTGATGTCATGTGACTACGGAAAATCATGCGCACCCCTTAAAATTGCTTTCCCATTAATTAAAGTTTATATGTTGATGTCTTTGGTGACTTTTATTAGTGCATTGATAACCTCTGTGTCTAGCTGAGCATTGCTTGGGTCGCCATGCCCCTTCCTCGCCTATTTAAGAGACGCTTAATAAATAGGATAGACATAAGTAATCATTAAGGGTTTACTAGCCGATAAGATTAAAGCCAACGAGAAAGGTTTAATTATATACACTTCATATAAAACTAGCAATAAAACAAGTGACAAGCTACTTAATTATCAGGACAGGTCTTCTTATTGTCTCGAGTATCTATCTGTGTACGTGTGTGCTAATCGCTGATTCGTGCTCATTAGTTTAGTTTTCTATTTAATCATAACCAAACCGTGCCAGTCTCTCAGGCTGAACCCCATTGCGTTAGATTAGGTTGTACAGCTAACTTAAGATATTAAAATACTGATTAGAATAACTAGATAATACGTTCCACTCTTAGTGATCGACACTCTACTTACCATTATATTCATACTGACCGGGTACACTGCTCGTTAAGTGTGTGTGTTATTGATAAGTCGGCTAAATATAAATTTAAAACTTGAGTAGGCATTAATATTGCTAAACCGCAATAACACGCGCACGCATCACTCCCCATGGCGAAGAACTAGGTCGGATGAAACCTTTGTCTTGGAGTTCTTTGAGTTGATTAGACAACTCCTCCATCTCAGTAGGTGCCAATCGGTAGGGAGACTTTGCAACAGGCATTGCTCTAGGAATTAAGTCTATCCGAAATTTAATCTCTCGCGAAGGGGGTAATCCGGATAAATCGTCAGGAAACACTTCTGGGAATTCTCGAACGACTGGGATATCTTCTAGTTTCTGTTCGTCTACCTTCATGCTCATGAGATGTTTCACGTTTTCTTCAAGTCTCTCTCCGTAGACCTTGAGTAATTCACCGTTGGGTAGTGGTATTCGGACCATCTTCTCGTGACACACTATTTCAGCCTTATTCTTAGACATCCAGTCCATTCCCACAATCACGTCGAAACTTCCCTACCCAAATGGTATTAAGTCGATGCTAAAGGTATGACCTTCTAATTCTAGTGTACACCCGCGAATGATCTCATTTGTTTCTACCTTTTGACCACTTGCTATTTCTATTTCGTAACTAAAGCCTAGCCCACTAGGTTTCATATTCAACAGATGCCTGAACTCATATAATCGGCACCAGAATCAAATAGCATGGTAGCATAGTGGTTGTTTAAAGAGAACGTACCCGTCACAATGTTCGGGTCCTGGCGTCCTTCCTCAGCGTTCATCACAAATACCCGACCCCGAGCTGGGTTACCATTGTTTCCACCATTCACATTGTTTCCACGATTCACATTGTTTCCACGATTTACATTGTTTCCACGGCTTGCACTGCCTACACGGTTAGCATTGTTCCCACCATTTGTTGCAGCCTAATTCTGGTTTTTATGCACTGGCGCCTATGTCCTACCCAACCTAGGGCACATGCTGCGAAGGTGATTCGGGCTTCCACACTCGTAACAAGTCCTTGGGTTAACGACATTAACTGGTGCCACTGGGTTAGCTGCTGCCCTACAATCTTTCGTCATATGCCCAGGTCGCTTAAAGTTGAAACATACCACCTGGCATGGCTTGGTCTCTGGATGGTGGTAGATGCATTTGTTACAATTGGGGAGAGAACCATGATATTCCTTCTTGACAGCGCCAGTTGCCACAAATCCTTTTCCCCACTTAGCTTTCTTATTGTTACCATTTGCTCAATCTTGCTTACTTGGCTCACTCACGGCTTTCCTCTTTTCACCACTCTTAGGCAATGTCCCATTCCTGATCATCTCATCCGTCAGGGCTGCAGATTTCAGTATCGCGCTCTGGATAGTAGCAGGCTCAGTTGCTTGCACCATTCCACGAATTTCAGGGGCCAACCCATAGATGTACCTTTCAATTCTCTTAGATTCAGGTGTGACCATATGAGGTACTAATCTAGCGAGCTCATGGAATCGATCCGTATAAGCCGCATGTCCGGTTCCCACCATGGTGTGATGGTAGAACTCATGTTCCAGTTTCTGCATCTCATTATCTGGACAATACTCCTCTCTTAACAATGCCTTAAATTCATCCCAACTCATCCCTATGGCAGCTTCTCTGCCCTTAGCCTGAATTTGCGTATTCCACCAAGTCAATGCCTTTCCAATCAAAGAACAAGCAGCATACTTCACCTTCTGATGACTCGCACACTCACTTATGTCAATCACTGACTCCATCTTCTCGACCCATCGAGTATAAGCTATCGCACCTCCAGTACCATCAAAGTCCATCGGTTTGCACGCAGTAAACTCCTTGTAAGTACATCCTTTGTTACCATTGTTGTGGTTTCCGTCATTGACGTGATCACTTCCACCGTTGTTGTCCGTTTGATTATTCCCACTCACGTTGTTCCCTTGGTTGCTGATATGGTCGCCAACTTGGGTGACAATAGTGGGTAGCAGCTCCCTTAGTTGTTGGGCGACAATGGTAGCAACATCAGGAGTCTCATTGCTGGCATTGTCGCTTCTCGTGCCGCGACCTCCTGCCCTACCTCCTCGTCCACCAGTCCTTCCACCCCTCGGTGGTGGAACACCTCGGTTAACTCGAGTCGACCTTCTTGGAGGCATGATTCTACAAAGTAGGATATTGGTAAACGTTAGATAGGAGATAGGTAAGATAGGTCGATATACGTGTCGTGCTACTATACTTAACTTCTTATCTGACAATCCATGACTTTGATAAGTCCATGCCTCATCATGTTGTCGTAAAAATGTTGGCCAGGCATTTTTAGGATAGCATCATGCTGCATTTACTTATCATCATCACTTCGTGTCACATAATCGCACACGTAGTTCCTATAATGCAAACTATATGAGGATTCTTAGGTTATAGTCTAGGTTAAACCACCTAATTCTCTATAAACCTGGCTCTGATACCAATCTGTCACACCCCAAAATGGCGCAGCGGAATGACATTTACGGGGTATGACTTCATAGTTAAGAACACAAGGTGTCACAACAGAGAAACACTAAATGCATAACATACGATAGATAATAGTCGCAAACTCCCACAACCGGGATAATTACAAAGATCCAAAATAAACATAAGTCTCAAGGTTACACAACATCACTAATCAATCTCAGAATGCAACTCCACGAGATGTAACCCGGGAGGGTCTTGACTAAGTCTTGCTAAGTTAGGCCAATACTCAACCTCCTATGGTACCTTCAGTCTTAACACCTGAAAATGGATACTCGAAAACGTCAACATAATGTTGGTGAGCTCGTAGGTTTAAAAGTAAAACCGCTGAGCTGTGATAATATAGTGTAGGACAAAAGTGAGCATGATAACCAATTATAAGCACAAGTCAAACAAAAATAGTGTCGCGCCAACTGAACCTGCCACGATGGTTGCACACATAAACATACACTGTGGGGAGCTACCCCGATAGATCTATCATATTGCTTCGGCTCTCAAAAGAGTTAACAGTTGCGCATTCATGTACACACAGTCAAAACATTTAGTAGCACATAATTGTATCAACACACATAATGTCCAAAATCATGAAACAGTATAATCACAGCATGAAAAACAGTTAAAATATCATTTGAGTACCATTTTCCCCCAAGGAAAAACATAATGAAAAAGGGGCTACGAGAACTCACCTCAGTGTAGTAGTAGTCTGAAATGCAATAGAGTCAAATGGTAAGCAGTAGTTCCGACGCGTGAACTAGATTAGTATGGCATAATTTAGTTAACCGACTAAGTTCAAGACTCCACGAATTTAATTTAAAAGTTTTAAAGTGTTTATGTTGTTGCTGCTGGTGTGGTAGCATTTAAGTTTAAAACTATGTTTTTAATACTTTAAGTTATTGGCTCAATGAGTTGTACGAGCGTACAAAAGAATAGGAATAGTGGCTCTTGATTCAATAATGATCGAAAAGGTACGCACGAAGGATAACGATTTTGAAATGAAAATGCGAACGTTTTGTAGGACGGTTGGTGTTTGTATAATTGTTCGTGTGTATGTATTTATATTTATACACATATTCATGTGGAAAAATAAATGAAGTTGGAATAAGTTCATCATTACATAAGGTGCTAAAATTTGTGTTTGCGAGAAAATGATGTTTGAAGTCTACAGAAAATTAATAGTTCTTGTTTGCTTATATAAGTTTTGACATAAACGCCTTCAACTAGTAAGTTACAAAATCGTCTAATTAGTTTACGGTTTCCTTAAATTGTATCGTATATAGTTAAGGGTCGTTATAAAAAGAAATTTGAGGTTATACCGAGTAAATAATTTACATGTTATATATCTTTTCATAATGTATATAGTTGAAGTATTTAAATCATTTTTGTCGAGTCCTTTTACATGTAGACGTTGCGTACTAATTTTTAATAGAGCTGTTGAGTTATAATATGTGATATATACATGTCAAGGAGGGGGGATGGGCTGCGGCCCACTCCAATTAGCGAAACAGGGCCCCAAACAGTTGGCCTTTTATTTTTACATGCGTCACATGGGCTTCGGCCCAATGTGATGTTCTTGATTCTTGTGGGCTGGGTCACGCTAAGAAGAGAAAACAAATGGAGTGACTGTTGATGGGCTTTGGCCCATCTAGTGGCAAGAAGGAGGACTGCAGATTCAATATACAACCCTTTAGAAAACATCATATAGCTTTCACAAAAGCCTTTTGTTGAGTTAACGTGGGAGAAGAAAATTCTAACCAAGACTTGAATAGGCCATGACCTACAAGAGCTCGGTTATATGGTGTGACCCTTTTGTGAGACGAGCAAAGGTAGCACCCAAATCAAGGGTAGGAACGAGCCAAGCCAGGCTCGAGATGAGCTCCGAGACCATAACTCATGGTCTCTCGGCTCGACATAACAAACATATAAACTAGGAACTCAAGGAGTTTAAGCATAACGCAACATAACATGAATGTAAACACAGGAAGAATGCAAAACAGACGAGGTAAAATCTTAACACAACTTATAACGAGGAGTTACTAGGTAGGCTAAAACGGCAAAAAGACCAAGATTTGTGGACCTCATTCTATTCGATCATAAATTCATTTTGAAGCTTTATATTTCTTTTTTCGACATAACCTCAAACACCTTGCGTGCACATTTTCAATACTATGATTCGGCTAATCCAGCTTTTAACCATAACCCCAAACGATACTACTTCAAGATTTGAGCCAATAACAAGTTTTGA
Source organism: Artemisia tridentata subsp. tridentata (assembly GCA_021014915.2). Classification (NCBI taxonomy): domain Eukaryota; kingdom Viridiplantae; phylum Streptophyta; class Magnoliopsida; order Asterales; family Asteraceae; genus Artemisia; species Artemisia tridentata. The sequence continues at coordinate 415,540,058 of CP139505.1, forward strand.
TTTAGTGTCCTTATAATTCTTACTAGTTCTAAAAACCTTTTTAATCCACACCATAACTAACATAAAATCAGTTTCTTAAGGAAAACATGTTCAGCCGATTCACAAAACTAGCGAGTCCAATACAATAACGCAATGAATAATACCAACAATATTATAACAACAAAATTAATTTCATAGGTTCGAATGAATCAATCAAACAAGGAATTTAAAACCTTACAAAAGAATTAGAGTCGTTTAACGAGGAGACCGAAAATAAACTCGAATCCGTCTTCAAGCGAATCTACAACCCTTCGATAAAATTGAACCCTACTATGAATTGTTGTTGGTGGAGTTTTGTGAGTGTGTGGATTCACTTGTGGATCACTTGGTTTATAAAGAATAATACAAGGGAGGTTTGCCCCTCCTCATCTAGATGATCAGTTGGAGGTGTAGCTCAAAAGAGTAAAGCCTTATCACAGCTTAGTCACTTCTTCTTGGATATTGTGTTTACTTTCGAATAGGTAGCGATGGCAGTCGTCTCTTTATGGACAGAAAGAAATGGCATCATCATTTGTTTGTTATTAATCTGAGGATAAGGATAAGGGAGGTGACGATCTCTTTTGTTTTGATGGGAGCAGAGGGTGAGGTAGTGTAGCAGGGATGATGTTGTCTGGTTTTCAGAGCGTGTGAGGGAGAGAAGGAGGTGAGGAGAATTAGGATAGGGTTGGGAATATTATACACTCGTTTTCTTTTTTCTTTCTTTCTTTTTTTTTTTTTTTTTTTTTTTTTTTTTTTGTATTTAATTTATTTGTAGTATAAGTGTTGTTTAAAAGCTGAGGGTTAAATACACGCGAGATGTGGGAATACTTTTGATTTCGTAATGCTCGAAAGAATTTAATGAACCTCATGTTTTAATGACTCTCGGTATTAAATTATTAGACTTATGCCATACTATCGCGGTGTCGGGACGCGTGTGGTTCCAGTAAAAATGGAACGTGAGCTTTGCCACATTGTTCGTTTGGCCATATCATTTGTTGTTTCTCAGTTTAAACAGAGCTAAACTTTAAATGCGAATATGAATAAAATAACTTGAATAAAACTTCATAATTGATTACTTCGAGTTTACAGGAATTTAATAACTTGAAAAATTACGGGTTATTACAAGATATAAGTTATACGCAAGAGAATATGAAAGGTCTAAAATAAATTATTTGGAGTCCTAAATGTTGGGTAATGACCTGGAAAATTCGCGGTTGCTACGGAGCATCGGGTCAAACACGACCCGACAATACCGACCCGACCCGAAAACTAAAAAAGGAAAAAACTCAAACCGAGAACCGAACAGAGAAATAGATATCAAAACCGAAACCGAACCGAATAACTCGGTTCGGGTCGGTTTTCGGGTTTCGAACCGAAAAAATGGACAAAAACCGAATCAAACTGAAACTGACAAAAACCGAAATGAATATAGAAAACCGAATCGAAAAATGTAGGTTCGGTTCGGTTCAGTTCATCACCGCCACCACCACCCACCTCCACCGGCACCACCCACCACAACCACCACCGCCACCACATCCACCGACACCACAACCGCCCCACCACCACCACCACCACCACCCACCGCCACCACCACCATCCAAAAAGGTGGGTGGCGGTGATAGTGGAGGTGGGTGGTGGTGGCATTGGGTGGTGGTGGGTGGCGGTGATGGTGGTGGTGGGTAACGGTGATGGTGGTGGTGGGTGGCGGTGATGGAGGTGGGTGGTGGTGGCATTGGGTGGTGGTGAGTGGCAGTGATGGTGGTGGTGGGTGGCGGTGATGGTGGTGGTGGGTGGCAGTGGTGGAGGTGGGTTACGGCAGTGGAGGTGGCGGCGGTGGTGGTGGGTGGCAGTTGTGGTGGGTGGCGGTGATGGTAGGTGGAGGTGGCGGTGGTGGTTGTGGTGGGTGGTGGCGGTGGAGGTGGGTGGTAGTGGCGGTGGTGGCGGTGCATGGTGGAGGTGGGTGGTGGTGGTGGAGGTGGCGGTGGTGGTTATGGTGGGTGGTGGGTGGTTAAATATAATTTCTTTTGGTATAATAACACCAGTGGACACTTAGTCCAGTGGTTAGGGTGTTCATTTTGGGCCTCCAGACCCAGTTCGAGCCTTGTTGGCCCCCTTTTAATTTATTTTCCAAAAAAAATTTGCATCGTCAGTCCTAAGGACTAGCAACACAATTTATTTTCGGAAATAAATTGCATCGTTAGGACTGACGATGCAAATATTCTCTCTTCCGTTAGGAGATAACGGATAAATAATTTGCACCGTTAGTCCTCATTGACTGACTTTACTAACGGAAGAATGGTTTTGTGCCAACTTTACTAACGGAGGGATGGTTGTGTGCCAAAAAAAAGCACGAAGATGTAAAGCGAGCAAAGGTTAAACCACAAGGATGTATTTTGGACTTTTCTCAAATATTTATTTTATGTCATGTTTAAAAAGCTTAATATAAGTATGTGTTGAATACGATCGAGTTTAATAGTCTTATGTCTTAATGTATAAACCTTTGCTTCGAGTAGTTTTTAATTTTTCTCATCACTTACTGCTACACATATACTCAAATCGAGAAAAATGTAATGAAATTGACGTAAGCACTTCATGGTTGTTAAAAAAAATATCTAAACTTAAGATACTTACGTTTTAGAGATTATAATCGCAACTCACAAACTTCTACCACTTGACCACTCGTATACTATTTTCAATGTGGATGACATCTGCTTAAACACGAACCTCGTGATCCACAAATCACATATTTAATTTCGATAGCAACAACAATCGGAATTCTAATATTTATAAAATAGATTTTACACTAATAACATTGAGAAGACATACTAAAAAAAAAAAAAAAAAAATCGTAACTGGACTGAAGACTGGAACTTGCGACCTTATATCTATAATATATAAAGCTTAGCCTTCAAACCAGCTACAATTTCATGTTTTATTCTCAAATTTATTTATTTGTGTTAAAAATAAGCACCATACATTTGTCTTTTCTTGTTTTGGTCTATGATGCTTTTGATTGACTTTGAATTGAAGTAGCATATGCGTGTCTGACTGTTTTATATTTGCTACTCATTTATACTAGGGGTGGCAATTTTTGACACGACACGCTAACCGACACGGACACGACACGAAAATAAACGGGTTTGGGTCGAGGATAAATGGGTTCGGGTCGAAAACAGGTTAACCCGTATAACCTGTTTAATAAATGGGTCGTGTATGGGTTTAGTAATTTTAAACAGGTCAACCCGTGAACCCGTTTCAATGTATAAACTTTTAATCAATAAAATATATAACTACCTGATTCGTCAATTTAAGTATAGTTTATTTTCCAAAGGAAAATGCAACGGATGTATTTCCCCGGGTCGTAGTCCCAACGAAGGTTGAATTCGAGTTTTCGTCTCGGTGTCGAATTTGTGTCGTGAATGTGTGTTAAAAGAGAGATGATTGGTGTTTTTACACTACGAACAATGAAAAATTAGATGAAAACGACTAATTAGGCTAAGGGAACTAGTAACTAAAGTACACTAATCTAAAAACGCGAATTTAAATTTAAAACGAATGCGACGAATTTTAAAAATGTGAATTAAAAGTAATTTTCTAAAATTTAAAACCTAAAAATATAAAATAATTTTTCTTAAACTCTAAATATAAAAAGAAAATTTTAGAAAAAAGAAAAATATTTTTTTGACTTTTTATGAATTAAAAACTAATTAAAATGATTTAAATGATTTAAAAATATTAAAAAGCTTGGGAAAAATCTAAAAAATTCTGAGTAAATCTAATTTTTAATTCTCTTTCTAGGAAAAATAAATTCAAGACTTAACTAGATCCTAATAATCAGATGCACCCAAAAAGCAGTTTGTAAATAAGCTCAAAATAAGCTACAGTTGACCAAAAATTCCCAAAAGCTCAGGAATGATGCAAGGGACTACACTAGTACAAAAATGGGATTTAGTCACACATGCAGTTTTTCGAACGGCCACACAGTAACTTTTTTATGTGACTAAATGTACCAGAATAAAATAAACAGCCACACTTGATCCAACTTGTGTGACCATTTCGGAATTACATATGAGGCTACAGCCACACATTTGAATATTTTCGTGGCTAGAGGTATCTGGTAAAACTTGTTTTGATTTTTTTAGTCACTTATAATTTGGGACGTGTGACGGATACAAATAAGTTTGAAACATTAGTCACACTCTATATATACATATGTGACAAATATTTGTCACACAATTGAATAGTGTGACCAAAATCCATATATAGTCACATGAAGTAATTGTATATGTGGCTAAATCATATACTCAAATTTGTCACACATTATTTAAATGTGACTAAATCATATAGTCAACTTTGTCACAAATTATTTAAAAGTGACTAATTATATGTGAGGCACTGAGTTTCTCCCTAAATAAAATTTCCCATCTAACTTTTCACAACGCCCGCCTAAATTTTTCCCCAAAATCAAATTTCACCTACTTCCCAAATATTTCCTTCACCGCCCTATTTCCTTCCCAAATATTTCATTCACCGCCCTGATTTTCAATACTCCATCCCAAATCAGTTTATTTCTTTCTTTTATTTCTTTACAATTTTTAATATTTCTTTACACCAAAACAAGATCTTCTATACTTCACCACCACACTCGCACCAACACCACACTCGCACCAACACCATTGCTAATTTTTATGTTTGTGTTTGAGGGTTTTTGTTAGACCGCCGTGACCCATCAACAAACAAGTTTTTTATATAAAAACTTCGGTGACATCGTCTCAGTAAGAATTTTTATATACTGTAATTGAATATATAAACAAGTTTTTTCCATTCATAACTATGCAGAAAGTATTTTTAATTATAATTAGTGTTTTGTGCGTTTTTGGTTTCAGGATGATGCTATATTACGGGAACAGATTGGTATTCATGGAACGAATAAGTATGATTTTTGTTACTCTAACTGTCAAGGGCAAGGAAGACAATCATCCGGAGTTGGTTGACCTGTTGGGGGACGTGTCTGATGCTGCAAGTTGTTCAGATGTGATAGCTGCAGTCAACACTGAAGCTCGCCCATCAAATGCCAGTGAAGCTGAAAGCACGTGCTCAGATTCCAATGTTGAGGTATACTGTATTCTGTGAAAATTACTGTGTATGTAGAATTAGGATATGAAAATTGAAGTGAATGATGAATCGGACGAATTATGTTGTAGTTTAAGTGATTTACTGTGTGTTGATGAGGATTTTGGTTGAATTTGTGATAATTAGTGTGCACGTAGTGTTAGGATGTGAGAGTGAGGATTTTGGTTGAATTTGTGATAATTAGTGTGCACGAAAAATGTCGCAACTAGCGTAAGATGTGAAAGGTATTCGAATATGCAGGTTAATGATTTGTGTGTTGTGAAAATTGATGTGCTAATAAAGAACCACATGAATCATACTGCATTTCAAGTGATTTACTGTGTAATCGTGAGTTTAGGTTTAACTGCGTGTAGATTGTGTTTTGTCAACAATTTGACTCTGTGTTTTTGTGTAGTATTCTTGACACGAATGTCACAACTACTGTAAGATGTGAAAATTACTAATTAGGCACATTTAAGATATAGTGGATGAGCTTTTGGAATATGTTTATTAAAACACTCACCTGTGTCCTAATGTATTCATTTCTCACAATTCATATATATTTCCAGGTCACTTGATGGAGAAGATTCAATCTGAAAATTTGCTGCACAGGCCTTTCAGTGTATTCTTGTTCAACTCAAAGTATGAGTTACTCCTTCAGGTATGCATAATTTACTAGAGTTTGACATGTACTTATGCGCATTAACAAATTTTTATGCACTAAATTTATTATGCACGATTGCAGCAAAGATCAGCTGCAAAGGTGACATTCCCTTTGGTATGGACAAACACATATTGCAGCCATCCATTGTACCGAGAGTCAGAGCTAATTGAGGAGAATTACCTTGGTATCACAAAGTTTATTCCAATAAGAATCCTATGATAATCATCACTTTTTCAGTTTATTCATTCTGTTATTTTCTAACAGGAGTAAGAAATGCTGCACAAAGGAAGCTATTAGACGAATTTGGTATTCCTTCCGATGAACTTCCAGTCAATGAGTTCATCCCATTAGGTCGTATTCTATACAAAGCACCATGTAAAGCCACGGTAAGCCGTGTAGCTGAACTTACTTTACATGTTTATTTACGCACGACTTATTTTCAAGGATCATCCTAATTTCTGGCATGGTCTTCATGTACATGTTTGGTGCAGTGAGATAAGCAGAGCTCAGGATAGGCTCACAGACTTGCTTCAAAATGTTTATGTAAATTATCCACAATATAATGAGCTTCTGAGAATGATCATATCAACTGTCGGACGCAGAGGTGAAGGGGATGTTGGGCAGCGTATTTGGGATGAAATCTTGGTGATCCAGGTGGCGCAACATTATTTGATATGTTCTTGCAGTTTAATTTGCATCCATAAATCTTCAAGTGAAGCTAATATTAACCTATTTACCAACTGTAGAGAAACAATGATTGTGCGGGTGGAATGATGGAAGAGTGGCATCAGAAACTGCATAATAACACAAGCCCTGATGACGTTTTGTGTGTATTAGTAGTTTGTATTGAGACTGTATGCTGTTTACAGCTTTCTGTTGAAAGGCTGAGTAACATGAAGAAATATATTTTTGGATTGGGTTCCGCTCAGGTAACTGAAATATATTTGGTTGTTCCACACTTGCAAGCTTGCATTATGCATAGTGCTTTATTACCACATTAAACCTTTGTTTGTGACGCAGGTTTTGGTGACAGCAGTCGTGATAGGCTTAGCTGTCCATTTTGTATGTGGACAGTTAGGACCTGCTGCAATTGTCATGGTAATGGTTTGGCATTGTCTTCTACAGCAGTCATCTTGCAGGTAATCATTGATAGTGAAAATGATTACTCTAATTACATTTAGTATTCTTTTCTTGTCGTACAATTTGATATAGCAAAAAACCTGTTAACCTTATGCTTCTTTAGTGATGCACCACAACATAAAATTGCAGACTTATTCCATTTTGTAGGTTCCTGCTCGAACCAGCTCTGCTCCACCAAACATGGATGAGCAGAAACGGGCCCAGGTATATATATATCTGCTATTTGTTTCACACGTATATGTTACTATGGTACTTATCTATAGCTGAGATAGGTAAACTGAATAAGTGAATATGAAGCTAAGAGTGGTTGAAGTAGTAAGTAACCTGCAAGAATGGACCATACATGTGGAACCCTCAGTGGTGTTCTGCTGTCAAACGTATTTCTCAAGGGACCCGCCTTTGGTGAGTTGGCATTTACTTGAAACGTTGTATATATTGTTTTGACACGATGGTATTTTCTAGTAACTTGAGTCTTGTAAAAATGATGTCTTGGTCAGGTTGTTAGCTCGGTTAAATAGCTTGAAGACGAGTTGGAACTTAATGCTCTTCACAACTCTGGTAGTCGTAGAGGGTTGGGGCAATTAATGTTCTTTGCTCATTCGCTGAAGCAGCTGTGAGGTATACAACTTACAAAATATTTACATTCATTTGCTGCATTTCTGTCATAGAATACTAGATATGTATCTCATTCATCACTTATAGTTGTAATTTTTGTTAGTTGGATTATACCATCTCTGTACTGCTTGAAAGAAAACCACAATCTCCATGATGAAACTGAAATTTAGGATTAGATTAATTTGTAAGATATTACATGTGATAATTGTTCACTTGATTCTTTTTAACTCTATGAAAACACATGTACAACTTGTAGAGTAAAAAAACATCCGTTTCTTTGTAAATAATGACAACAAGCAAGCAAATATTGCAATTTCATGGGTCATCTTAATAGGAACTGCTTATTGACGGCTGTATCATACTATCATACTCTCAAACTCCAGTTATCCATATTTTGTACTTGAATTTTCTTTATCCAGTTCTATGATAGTTGAGCCTTATAAACATAATCAGCATACAACTGAGCTAACATAAATAAAATTTTACATACAAAGTGAAGAGCCGGTTGAAAAGAATTGTTGTCAAATTGTTTTTAACCTTCAGATAAAGAGCCAATTGAAATTATATAACTTTTGGAATCATATTTGAGTTTGAGTAATCACACATATGACATTCTAACTATAAAACTTCCATGGATCCTTTAAAGTTTGTAGAATGAAAACTGTTGGTAGCAAATTAATATCCAGTTCCATATCGATTATATATGTTATTCAAAGCAAAAAATTATGACGACACATTATAAATAAGCGAGTAGTATTTTTCTTTAACCGAGATTTTGGCCATCTAAATATGCAGGATGAAGCATGGGCAGCTGGAGGAAGTGGAATTCTTTTGAAAACTACCAATAGTGGAAAGTCATGGAGTCGTGACAAAGCAGCTGATGACATTGCTGCTAATCTTGACTCAGTAAAGTGAGTTTATAGGCCGTTCTGCATCTTAAACAAAGCAGCAGATGACATTGCTGCTAATCTTTACTCAGTAAAGTGAGTCTTCGATGCAAGTTGCGATTTCAGAGATTTGTTTTGTGCTGTTAGATATTATAGTATGAGCTAGTGTATTAGTTACAACTTTTAGTTATAAGTTAGTACTGTTGGTTCATATAGTTAGTACTGCTGTTAGATATTATTGTATTTGAATTTGTTTTTATATATATTTGAATTTATTTTGATATATATATATATTGATTTCTTAAATGTGACTAAAAGATGTATATAGTCACACTTATTAACGCTTTTGGTCACTGTTTGTTTAATTCGTTGTGTGACTAAATATTACATAAGGTCACACAAAAAAAAATTCATGTGACAATTGGATAATCAATAGTCACACAAAATACAAATTTCTTCACTTTAAATGACATATGGTCACACTTATTAACACTTTTGGTCACTTTATGCTTAATTGTATGTGACTAAATACCCAAAACAAACATGTTTTGTGTGACTAAATATTACAAAAGGCCACACACAAAAAAAATTCATGTGGCCATTGGATAATCAATAGTCACATAAAATACACATTTCTTCACTTCAAAAAGCATATAGTCACACTTATTAACACTTTTGGCCACTTTATGCTTAATTGTATGTGACTAAATACCCAAAAACAAACATGTTTTGTGTGACTAAATATTACAAAAGGCCACATAAACATAAAATTCAAGTGACCATTGGATGAACAATAGTCACACAAAAGACACATTTCTTCACTTTAAACAGCATATGGTCACACTTATTCACACTTTTGGCCACTATTTTTTAAATTGTATGTGACTAACTCGAAAAAAACAACACACGTTGTGTGACTAAATGATCACAATCGTCACATTTATTATATATTCATGTGGCCATAGGATAGGAAATAGTCACACATATTGATAAATCTAACAAAACTTGTGCCTAATTGGTCACACATATTCGGGTTTTGGCCACTCTTTTTAATGCAAACAGTCACAAACTAAACAATGTGACCATATAGACCCTATAGTGGCGCGACTTTTTGTCACACACACCCAAAAAAACGTGTGTGACTATATGCATATAGTCACACATTTTGGGTGTGACGATATCCAGTTTGTGTACCAGTGCTATTTCAAGCATTAATCAACTTAGAAAGATCAAATAAGCTCAGGCAATAAGCCAATAAACTACTACACAGTTAACTACTAAGAAAGTTTCAAATGGCTAATGTACCTACTTTGGTCAGCTTTATAAGCTGATCAAAAGCTAATTGGGGGAATCCAGAATCTGCAACTTGAAGCTTATGTGAAATACTACAACCAGGCCAAAAATGCCCAAAATCTGAGCTCAATTGCTTATCTAAATAAGGCCTAGAACAAGTGGTGAAAAACTGACTTAGAAGAAGGCTCAGAACTGATTCTATGGGGCTGATTTTCAGACCCTAAATAAGCTTCCTAATAAGCTTAAAATCTTAATCCCAGATATTGCACCTAAAGCTTGTTGTACCAACTAGCTATAAACCAAATTTTAGGACCTAAGCTCAATCCAATAAGCCACAAGAAAGCTGAGATCAGCAACTACAAACCATGATTAGTACTAAAGTGATCTGTGACAGCAGACTGAAAAAAATGGCGCTAACTTATGCAATCCTAGACCAATTAAATCCAGCCTATGCAAGCTGACTTTAACTCCTAACAACACCTCAAAAATGGCAAAAGGGAACTTCAGTTAAGCTCAGCTTATGCTGAGCTTATTAGGACAGATTATGTTTTCAAAATTCTACCAAAAGGCCAAAAACTTATAGTAAGCTATAATAACTTAAACACCTATTGATCTATGCTCAAAACACCTTATCTAAGCTTGATCAACTCTCACCTACTTGCAATTGAACAGTACTAAACCAGATTGCTTAAAAACCAAACACCCCTATCAATAACAGATTTTGCAAAAATACTCTAGACTAATTGCTTTTTACCTGAAAATTATGTTATACTAATATATTCTAGCCTATTTCTATTCTAAGAGCAGAAATCAAAAGCAGATAAACTAGAAAAATAAGCAGATTCAAATAATAAGCTAGAAGAGAAGCTAATATGAAATGAGGCTTACAAGTTGTTCCAGCTGGAAAACAATGATCCACCCTAACAAATTATAACCCAGGCTTATAATAAGGCAAATAACAATACCCCAGAACAGCTTATACCATCAGCTTATCTTAACAACTTATTTTCCTCCATAGTTGACTTTTCTTTGACTTTTGGGAATTGTGAAGCAAAAACAGATTTGAACTCTACCAACAACTTACAATAAGCTATTGAGCTTATATAAGCTTGTATACTTCAGAAAACAGCTTATTTGAAGCTGGAATTTAGAATTGTTTTTGACTTTTTTTTTTTTTTTTAATGATTAACTATATATATATATATATATATATATATATATATATATATATATATATATATATATATATATATATATATATATATATATATATATATATATATATATTTCTGAACTTTTATGATTACTAAAACACTTAATGAAAGATGAGATTTAATTAAAACTGAAAAGATTATCAATAATCTTCTGAATAGAAACAAATAAGATACTTGAGATTATAAGCTAAAAGTAAAACAATGTTAAAAAGAGAATTAAACTAAACTTTAATTCATTCAACTTCAAAAGTTACAATAAGAAATTTAAAACTACAAAGCTTAAACTAAAATTTGACAGAGTAACACTAATTAAAAACTACATACAAACACTGAAAATCAAGGTCCTATTTATAGCCGAGGGATGAACCTTCTAGCCCTATGCCATGTCACTAATCCGAGGCTCATTTGTGCTTATTTGATTCCATTTCAACCCTCAGATCATCCATGATCATCATCTCATCAATCACGACCCTTAGATCAACTTTGGTGAGGTGTTCGGTCCAATGAAATGCTGCCACGTATCCATTCGTGTGCTTCTGTGCTTTTCTGACACTCTGGCATCCAATGAATGGACAATCATACCCTTAATTGTGGTAATTTTGTACGGTAAAGGATTAGGGTTCATGTGAATAGTGAAATTTCTGGGTAAGAATGGGGAAAAGGGCGCGCGTGTTTGTTTATTTATTCTTTGTTTGACCGTTATTTATTTCCTTTGACCGGTCCGGGTTTGTGGGAGTTGACCGGGTATCCGGGTTTTGGGTTTAGTTGCTGGGCTTGGGCTGTGGGTTGAATGTTTTGGACTTGGGTTTGTGTTTATTAAAATCCGGGTAAAAGGTTTTAAGGTTTAGGATTTGTAAAGTGAAATAATTAAGGACCAATTTTGTAATTTCAGAAATTTCCAGGACTGTTTTTGCCAATTTTTCAAAGTTGATCCAAGGACTTATTTTGTCATTTGGTGGAACTCTGAGGGTTGACTTTGACTTTTGGGCAAAAATATCTCTCCCGGCTTCGGCTTTAAATCTTTTCCAAATCTCGTGCTCATTTTCCTGGTTTTTCTGGATCTTTTGTCGTTTTTTTTTTCGATATCCGTCCCTGCACATTTAAAAACACAAAAACATAATATCTTTTGGCAATATGGTCAGTTTTTGGTCGTTTTGGTCTTAATTTGGTAAATAAAAGGTATGTGAATAAGCACATACCAAAATCCCCCAGACTAAGCTATTGCAATGTCCTCATGCAATGTTATTAAAACACGTTTTTGAAACCGGAAATTTCCAATCTCTTTTTACTAACTTTGAGAAGTAGCAAAATTTTCAAAAGAGATTAAGAAATCTTAAGTTCTAAAAACTCCCCGATTTTCCTTTTTATTCTATTTTTGTATTTTTCTTATTATTCATGTGACGGCTTTGTTGACAATCATTATCTCACGATAACTTTTAGGGTCTTCGAGCAGGAAACACGACTCATAAAGAAGTGACCATACGGATAAAATTCGTCGTTCCTGATTTTTCACGAGCCCCCAAATTAAGCTTAAAAACGAAATCATTGTTATTTACAAGTTAGATTGCCGACACTACCCATGAAAGTTAATTGTGTATTACTTCTCGTTCCCAAATTCCTATTTTCCTTTATTTATTTTATTTTTGGTGAGAAATGAATTTCTTCAATTTCTCATTTCGATAATTTTTAGTCCGATAAAGATACCTAGTTTAGACGCTAAGTAGTTTCCAAACCTTCTCTCGAAAACCGTTGCATACAAAAATGAGGTCCACATCAAGGTCTCTGATTTAACACGATTTTGAGGATATCCCTTTTATATACGACCGAAACAACTCATCTACGAGTCCAGAGACAGAAGCTTTTATTAGGATACCCCCGGAGTCGAAATTTGGCATTTTTTAACATTATTAAGCACATATTATTATTCCTCGGCCTTTTAAACAACCTAGACAACGGCAGCAAACCGTCAAGAATCGGGAGTCTTATTTTGACCTTGGATATTTTTTCTCTGCCTTTTTGAAGTCTGAGTCAACGGGAGCGAACCGTCAGGAAACAGAAAACTTTTATCGGCTTTGGATTATTAATATTATTATTCATTATTCATTATATATTTTGCCAAATCCCGAGTCCTACGACTTTTATAGCAATAGAGATAATAGCACGTACTATCAGGAATCAGTTGCCTATTACACCGTAACACTGGCAGTACCTTGATGTGTACCCAACTTTCATAAGCAAGGATTTTCTAAGGAAGAAATAAAACTAATTATCGCCAAAACCAAAATACCTTTAATTATTCCTAGATTACTATTTTTGGGTGAAACAAGCTTATGGGAACAAAAAGCCACAAATAACTTCGATGAGCTCTAAAGAGATCCAACTACTCCACGTTTAGCAATCTAACTTATAAACAACTCTATCATTTCTCGTTCTTCGCAAATTTAAAATCTTAAATAATAAGATCCGCGAATGCTTAGCCTTATAATCAAGCCATGCATATATAAAGTCGATACGGGAACTTGCAAACTCTTAAAAAGAATTCGCATTTTATAGCTCCTTGTGTAAAAGACTAGCACGAGCTTATAGATTATAAAATGGTTAAGGAGACAAGCTAGGGCTCAACACGCCCGATCAAGTCAGAATTTTATTCCTACTCTCACCAGCGGAAAGTCAACAAAAATGTCAAAATTTATTATATTTTTGCAAAAAAATTTAAATTTTTCTCATTTTTTTGCAATTTTTTCAATTTTTTAGGAAAAATGAGGTTGCATGAGTAAACGGCAAAAATGCAAGGCAAAAATCAAATCGACAGATTACCCCCCAGACTAAAACGAGACATTGTCCTCAATGTCTTAAAGGTAAGGGTTCTCCTACATAAATCTAAGGTCATTTATTAATTATGCCAAAGATAAACGTAAAACGATAAGATTAAGGATATCGGATAAGCAACGAATGATGAAACTCGAGTGGAGAGAAGCAAACCACGAGCACGAGAATCTTCATTATTCGGGCAAATCCTGGACATATCACAGAAAACCACGAAACACAAGATATGGAAGAGGAAGACCTCTTCATGTTTTATTAGAAAAGAAGATAGAATGATATGAAAGTGATAAGACAATGTGTTTGTTGATGTCATTGAACGAATAAGCATACAATACATATAGACTCTATCACTAACCTATTTTGGGTAAATTGGAATTACTCTTTAATATAGTGTTAGTTGTATTCGAATTGTAATGTCAAATGGATAAGTGTTATGAGTTGTCCAATAGTTGTATATTAAAGAGTAATTCCAATTTACCCAAAATAGGTTAGTGATAGAGTCTATATGTATTGTATGCTTATTCGTTCAATGACATCAACAAACACATTGTCTTATCACTTTCATGATAAGCATGGGGTGCCTCCCACGAAGCGCTTGTTTAGTATCGAGTCAGAAAGCTTAGACTCGCCTCGAATTTATTTGTTCTTGGGGGAGCAAGTGGAAAAAGAAATCTCCATCGGACTTTCGTTCAAGATGTTTGGATAAACACTGAAGCATACGAAAGTTCCAGTCCGATGAGATACCCACGGTATTTTTAGAAAGAAGAACCAGAAATGGTAATACCGGGGTCAAAGATGGTATCCTCACTCCCGAAGGAGTGAAGGATGGGAGAAGCCACAGTATATGTGATGAAGAGCATAAAGATTTGAATAATTATCATGAAATACTCTTCATCATCAGCAGAAGTTTTGTCAAGAATCTCGGGCGGGAGGGTCGGGATGAAATCTTTATGAGAAGGTACACCTCCCCCCAGACTAGTATCTTCCTCCAGATCAAAATAGAATTTATCATATTCTGGAGGAGATATCAAAAGAGAGAGTTCATCGGAGAACTCCTCGTGATAAAGATCATTCAATTCAAAAAGAAATGAATCATATTCGGGAGGAGAGATATGAGCATGAGAAGTGGTACTGCCACTACTCGTCTCCTCCGAATGATCAATATCGAAGTAGAAGGCTTCAAAAGCCGGGATAGAGAAATCAGAATGAGAAGTGGGATTGCCACTACTCTCTTTATCAGCATCAAATATGAAACTCTCATATTCAGGAAAAGCATCCTCGAGCTCGTGCTCCAAAGGATCAGACGGCTTTTCCTTAACTTCTTCCGGGGGAAGGGAAAATAATGGTTCATCAACTTTCATTTTTAACAACGAGACATCTCCCCCCGGATCACTATTGGGCTCAACAATTTTCGGAGAAATTGGAGCATCATCAAAGAACACCTCGATCTCTTCCCTTGAGATAATATTTTCCTCAATCGGAGGAGAAGGATGGGAAGAGTCGGAAACGTTTGGTTCAGAAATCTCAATTCGATAAATCGATTCCGGAGGTGGGACAAGTGGTGTGCTCTTAGAGCTAGCAATTTCCTCCACTTCCGTTGTGACCTCCGAATCTGTTTCATCATCATCAAGAATACTCTTTACATCCGCGGAACAACTACCAAACCATTTGCTTGAACCGGGAGTAATTTTCATAGCCTTGAGCTCAGCACATTTTTCAGACATACTCTTAACCGCAAATCTTGAAAGAATTGAATCACTTCTTTTGGAAGTAATTACGGGATCAGATTTTTGATTAACCGTAGCAACGTTGCATTTATCGGTTAGCGGTTTAGAGTTTTGATTGATGTTAAACGTTACTTTCTCATTATCCACTCTTAAGGTTATTTCTTCTCCATACACATCAATCAAAGCCCGCCCGGTCCTCAAGAATGATCTTCCGAGAATAAGAGGAACCCGGGGGTCAGCGTCAAAATCAACCACCACAAAATCGGCGGGAAAATGGAACTTCCCCACCTTTACAAAGACATCCTCGGCTACTCCTTTAGGAAGGGTGATGGAACGGTCCGCAAGCTCGAGGGTCATGCAAGTGGGGGTGAGGTTGGGCAGAGAAAGTTTTTCCCAAACGGACAACGGCATTAGGTTGATGCTTGCACCGAGATCGGCCAAGGCGCAGCATTCAACCATTCCCGGAAATTCACAAGGAATGAGAAATTTCCCGGGATCTCCAAGCTTTTCCGGAAGCTTTTTGAGAATTGCCGCTGAGCAGTTTTCATTCAACGGAGTTTTAGCAAGTTCGAATAATTTTTCCTTGTTGCTCAACAAACCCTTTAGTATGGAAGCAAACTTAGGCATGAGGAGTAAAGCATCCGCAAAGCTTATATCAAAGTGCAAATCTTGGAGGATTTGAAAGAATTTTTCCATTTGATTTGAAGCTTTATCGCGGAGCTTTTGATCATTCAATCTCGAAGGATACGGAAGGTTTGCTTTGACGGGAATTTCTTTTGGTTCAACATTCTTCGGTTCAGATGGATGGATGACCGGAGGTTGGACGTCGTTGGTTCCTCCGTTGTTAGTAGGAGGTTCCGTGTCCTTGGTCACCTCGGTCTCACAGTCGACTACCTTGGGAGGTAGAGAAGAAGCGGTAGCCGGAGCCGTAGGTCCATCATATGAAACACCGCTCCGAGTCATGATCGCCTTAGCATCGCCCCTCGGGTTAGCGATCGTGTTGCTTGGGAGAGAAGTAGTACCCGAACCCGAGGGTCGATCATTTAAACATTTGTTAATTTCATTGATTTGACTCATCATCATCTTATTCATCTCTTCTTGGTTTTTTTGTTGTTGTTGGTTTTGAAGAATGAATTGTTTTAATAACTCATCCGAGGGCGATGGGTTTTGCACAAATCCTTGATTTTGATTGTTTGGAAGATTTGGCCCTCGGTTGTTTTGAACAAAACCTTGATTGTTGTTTTGAAAATTTCCCTGATTAAAATTTCCTTGGTTTTGGTTTTGAAAATTCCCTTGATTCGGGCCTTTTTGAAAATTCCCCCGATTTTGAAAGCTTTGCCCTTGATTAAAATTCCCTTGATTAGCCCGATTTTGATTTTGATTGTATGGAACATTGCGGTTTGGCACATTCTGATTTTGATTTTGGGTGAAACCGGGTGGTCCGAGAAAATTGTTAGAACGGTAGCTGAGGAGATTACGGTCTCCTTGAGGTTGGTAACCATTACCACCTTGATTGAAATTTCCAGAAGCAGCATACACATTCTCTTGAGTGTAGCCACCGGAGGCTGGGCACTCAAAATATTGGTGAGGACCACCACATATTTCACAACTCTGATTAACAACATTAACTTGATGAGAAGAGGATTGTGCTTTGGTTAATGATTCAACTTGTTTAGCAAGTATTGCAATAGCCCCTAAAACTTCATCATTAGCTTTGTTATTTGCACTCGAAGTAGGAATCTTGTT
This sequence comes from Artemisia tridentata subsp. tridentata, assembly GCA_021014915.2. Taxonomy (NCBI): domain Eukaryota; kingdom Viridiplantae; phylum Streptophyta; class Magnoliopsida; order Asterales; family Asteraceae; genus Artemisia; species Artemisia tridentata. The sequence goes on from CP139505.1 coordinate 415,557,300, forward strand.
TCTCGAACTCCTCACTTTTGCTTTATTCTCAATGATCGTGAAAGCATCTTGACTATTTCTCGTTAACAAGTTTCCACCCGCAGCAGAATTTAGGGAGTCTTGATCGGCCAAACTCAACCCATTGTAAAACGTGTCAATTTGGTGCAAGTCAGAGAAGCCATGATTAGGACACTTTTCTAATAACTCCTTAAATCTATCCCAAGCTTCGCTGAACGATTCATCGAAAGCTTGTTGAAATCGAAAGATTTGAGTTCGGAGACTAGAAGTTTTGGAAGGAGGGTAGAAATGATTGATGAACTTTGTAGCTAGATCTCCCCAAGTTAAAATGGAATTAGGGGGTTCTTTCTCTAGCCAAGTTCGAGCCGCTCCTTTCAAAGAAAGGGGAAACAATTTCATTTTGATGACATCGTAATCAACTTGGTTAATCTTAATTGATTCAGCAATATCGGTGATATATCGGATATGAACATAAGGGTCTTCATGATCAAGTCCGTGAAATGAGATACCCATGATAAGATTGAGTAACCCGTGATTGATTTCAAAGTGATTTGCTTGAATATTGGGTATCACGATGGCTCGTCTAACACCATTGAAAGGTGTTTGGAGACGTTCCTCCATTGGACGGAGGTCGGGAGCCTGAATGTCATTAACACCCACCGGAGGGTGTTGATTGTTTGGGTTGTTGGCCATTTCCTCAACGGTTGAGAAATGAACACGGTTGTTTTGACGGATAATCCTCTCGGGATTTGAAAGTGGTGAAAGAAGAGGGTTAGAAGAAGAAGAACGGGTGTGCATACACCAAAAATAAAATCAAAAAGAAAAAGCAAAAACTAAAGTTGAAAATGAAAATATTTTTGGATTTTTATTTTTAAGAAAATTTAGAATTATTATCTTTTTGGTGATCGTTTGATCAACCGTATTCGTTTCTTTCAAAACTACGCGCAGCGTGGCGGGAGAGAAGAATGGATCTCTCTTCGGTCTGCAATTTAATGTCAAGACCTCCTTAAACCCCGTGTATAGGTTGTAGTAAAGAAATAATCTGAGAAACGTTTAACTTCACGATCTCTTTTGTTGTTTATTCGGAATGGTTTACAACGCCCTCTCGAGAGCGAGGATATTTATTATTGGTTATTTTTGAAAACACTTTAGGAAAAGTGTTTTATTTATTTTCTTTTTGTATTATTATTATTATTATTATTATTTTTAATAAAAACGAGAAACTTCCGAGGAAGGGTCTTCAAAACACGATTCAACGAACGAAATTTAAACTCTTCTCAAGCCTTCCCCGGCAGCGGCGCCATTTTTTGATTCGTCAATTTAAGTATAGTTTATTTTCCAAACGAAAATGCAACGGATGTATTTCCCCGGGTCGTAGTCCCAACGAAGGTTGAATTCGAGTTTTCGTCTCGGTGTCGAATTTGTGTCGTGAATGTGTGTTAAAAGAGAGATGATTGGTGTTTTTACACTACGAACAATGAAGTATTAAATGAAAACGACTAATTAGGCTAAGGGAACTAGTAACTAAAGTACACTAATCTAAAAACGCGAATTTAAATTCAAAACGAACGCGACGAATTTTAAAAATGTGAATTAAAAGTGATTTTCTAAAATTTAAAACCTAAAAATATAAAATAATTTTTCTTAAACTCTAAATATAAAAAGAAAATTTTAGAAAAAAGAAAAATATTTTTTTGACTTTTTATGAATTTATTATGAATTAAAAACTAATTAAAATGATTTAAATGATTTAAAAATATTAAAAAGCTTGGGAAAAATCTGAAAAATTCTGAGTAAATCTAATTTTTAATTTTCTTTCTAGGAAAAATAAATTCAAGACTTAACTAGATCCTAATAAGCAGATGCACCCAAAAAGCAGTTTGTAAATAAGCTCAAAATAAGCTACAGTTGACCAAAAATTCCCAAAAGCTCAGGAATGATGCAAGGGACTATTTCAAGCATTAATAAACTCAGAAAGATCAAATAAGCTCAGGCAATAAGCCAATAAACTACTGCACAGTTAACTACTAAGAAAGTTTCAAATGGCTAATGTACCTACTTTGGTTAGCTTTATAAGCTGATCAAAAGCTAATTGGGGGAATCCAGAAGCTGCAACTTGAAGCTTATGTGAAATACTACAACCAGGCCAAAAATGCCCAAAATATGATCTCAATTGCTTATCTAAATAAGGCCTAGAACAAGTGGTGAAAAATTGACTTAGAAGAAGGCTCAGAACTGATTCTATGGGGCTGATTTTCAGACCCTAAATAAGCTTCCTAATAAGCTTAAAATCTTAATCCCAAATATTGCACCTAAAGCTTGTTGTAACAATTAGCTATAAACCAAATTTTAGGACCTAAGCTCAATCCAATAAGCCACAAGAAAGCTGAGATCAGCAGCTACAAACCATGGTTAGTACTAAAGTGATCTGTGACAGCAGACTGAAAAAAATGGCGCTAACTTATGCAATCCTAGACCAATTAAATCCAGCCTATGCAAGCTGACTTTAACTCCTAACAACACCTCAAAAATCCAAAAGGGAACTTCAGTTAAGCTCAGCTTATGCTGAGCTTATTAGGACAGATTATGTTTTCAAAGTTCTACCAAAAGGCCAAAAACTTATAGTAAGCTATAATAACTTAAACACCTATTGATCTATGCTCAAAACACCTTATCTATGCTTGATCAACTCTCACCTACTTGCAATTGAACAGTACTAAACCAGATTGCTTAAAAACCAAACACCCCTATCAATAACAGATTTTGCAAAAATACTCTAGACTAATTGCTTTTTACCTGAAAATTATGTTATACTAATATATTCTAGCCTATTTCTATTCTAAGAGCAGAAATCAAAAGCAGATAAACTAGAAAAATAAGCAGATTCGAATAATAAGCTAGAAGAGAAGCTAATATGAAATGAAGCTTACAAGTTGTTCCAGCTGGAAAACAATGATCCACCCTAACAAATTATAACCCAGGCTTATAATAAGGCAAATAACAATACCCCAGAACAGCTTATACCATCAGCTTATCTTAACAGCTTATTTTCCTCCACAGTTGACTTTTCTTTGACTTTTGGGAATTGTGAAGCAAAAACAGATTTGAACTCTACCAACAACTTACAATAAGCTATTGAGCTTATATAAGCTTGTATACTTCAGAAAACAGCTTATTTGAAGCTGGAATTTAGAATTGTTTTTGATTTTTTTTTTTAATGATTAACTATATATATTTTTTTAAACTTATATATATATATATATATATATATATATATATATATATATATATATATATATATATTGAACTTTTATGATTACTAAAACACTTAATGAAAGATGAGATTTAATTAAAACTGAAAAGATTATCAATAATCTACTGAACAGAAACAAATAAGATACTTGAGATTATAAGCTAAAAGTAAAACAATGTTAAAAAGAGAATTAAACTAAACTTTAATTCATTCAACTTCAAAAGTTACAATAAGAAATTTAAAACTACAAAGCTTAAACTAAAATTTGACAGAGTAACACTAATTAAAAACTACATACAAACACTGAAAATCAAGGTCCTATTTATAGCCGAGGGATGAACCTTCTAGCCCTTTGCCATGTCACTGATCCGAGGCTCATTTGTGCTTCTTTGATTCCATTTCAACCCTCAGATCATCCATGATCATCATCTCATCAATCACGACCCTTAGATCAACTTTGGTGAGGTGTTCGGTCCAATGAAATGCTGCAACGTATCCATTCGTGTGCTTCTGTGCTTTTCTGACACTCTGGCATCCAATGAATGGACAATCATACCCTTAATTGTGGTAATTTTGTACGGTAAAGGATTAGGGTTCATGTGAATAGTGAAATTTCTGGGTAAGAATGGGGAAAAGGGCGCGCGTGTTTGTTTATTTATTCTTTGTTTGACCGTTATTTATTTCCTTTGACCGGTTCGGGTTTGTGGGAGTTGACCGGGTATCCGGGTTTTGGGTTTAGTTGCTGGGCTTGGGCTGTGGGCTGAATGTTATGGACTTGGGTTTGTGTTTATTAAAATATGGGTAAAAGGTTTTAAGGTTTAGGATTTGTAAAGTGAAATAATTAAGGACCAATTTTGTAATTTCAGAAATTTCCAGGACTGTTTTTGCCAATTTTTCAAAGTTGATCCAAGGACTTATTTTGTCATTTGGTGGAACTCTGAGGGTTGACTTTGACTTTTGGGCAAAAATATCTCTCCAGGCTTCGGCTTTAAATCTTTTCCAAATCTCGTGCTCGTTTTTCTAGTTTTTCTGGATCTTTTGTCGTTTTTTTTTCGATATCCGTCCCTGCACATTTAAAAACACAAAAAACACAATATCTTTTGGCAATATGGTCAGTTTTTGGTCGTTTTGGTCTTAATTTGGTAAATAAAAGGTATGTGAATAAGCACATACCACTACCTAATATGATATATGTACTTATTTAGGATGTGGATCTATGTTTTCTTAAGTGCTACTATAATATATATTAGTATCTATGTGTTATTATTTGAACACTTACACTCTTCAACACTCAAACTAATTAAACCTTTTAACTAGTTTATTTAAACGGATTACACGAGTCATAAATGGGTTACACATGTTAGGTGTGTGCGGGTTAGGGTTGAGGTTTTTGACACGATTAATAAATGGGTTGTGTTTGGGTTGAGGCTTTAGCAACCCGCCAACCCGAGTGGGTCGACACGGACACGACTTGATTGCCACCCCTAATTTATACTTCTATGTTTTCTTTCTTTTGTGAACTTGTAAAACTAGAATGAACCGAACCTTAAGCAACAAACTAAAACTATATTAAATTACTCAAACTATATTAATGTGACACTCTAAATGAAAGAGAAGTAAAGATGAAACAAGATGATGAGTATGAAATACTTTGGCCAAATGTTATTAGCTTAATCCATGAGAGAACAAAAGTAAAGCACACACACACACACTCTCACACCTTTACAATACTTAGAGGCACACCAAAATGGGTGGAGAGTGTGTGTATTTATAGGATGGGAAGGCCTTGGTTGCCCTAAAAGGCCTTGGGTGGGCTTGCGTTGGACTTGGGCTTTTGTTGGCTTTTACTTGAACTTTTCAAAGCTAAGTCCAACACATAGCCTTACAATGGTTATTCATATACACGACACACTCTAATTTTACTTGATACAAATGACCATCACTTTCTAAAAATATAAATGCTAACAATCTCCCCCTAAGGGATGGTCATTTCAATAATGTTCTGGTGAATGGTCTTTTGTCTTCAACGTCTTGGTCTTTGTGTGTCGTTGTAGAATAGTCTTCAATCAATGTTCCTTCATGCACTTGTGATCTTCAAAGTAATCGTCCTTTGTGGTGGTTCTTGCCTTGATCAAAATCTTCTCGTGATGATGAGGTCGTAACCTCCAACATACTCATAAATCTTGGACTGTAAACTTCTGCTAACAATCTTCCCTTGCTGACGATCTCCTCTTAATCTTTCATCGTTTGACATATGAACTTGTTCTTGACATCTTGATTAGCCTCTTGACTTGGTTGTTACACTTTGTCTTTAACTTGATCTCGTTGTCTTGAACTTTTAACACTTGAGCTTTGATGAGGGATGTTCTTCATAAGTATGAGTATGCTGAGGTGAAGATGTTTTTGATGTATGATGATGGTTTGATGGATGTTTATATGTAGCTGCATAAAAACCGTTAGTAATAATCATCCAGCTCTTACGGGTTAGGACTTCGAGATCATCAACAGCATAGTGTGAAGACTTTCTCTAATCTCCCCCAGGCTGTTCTGAACCGGATACCCCCGAGAAGGCTTACACGGACACACCGAAGTGCACCCATGATTTAGTGAGTCGCTGGAGATCACCCCACGACTGTAGACCGTTTGAAGCATAGTAACCATCATGATATAAGTGCGGCAAGATCTAAGGATCTCATTAAGACTCATGTACACCATGTGTCCTTATTGGTTAACACTGGTGTATTATCTGGAAGTGTTCCTAAGAGATTTTTGATGAATCTCATGGCTCTAGACTCTATTGTGCGTTTTAGTTTTAGTAGTCGGAGGCATGGAGCAGAGTGCCACCTTTTCAATATCAACACATCTCGGAATGAGAGGCCGATAGATTATGCAGTGTTCTCCGTGAGAAATGAAACAAATATCTTTTAAGAGATATCTGAGTGGCTAGGAGGGGTGGTGCAGCGCGACACTGGGTCCATGACATCTTGTCTTCAATATCAGTATCACCTTGGTGAATACCGATAGCAGATGTATTGACCCGGTTTCTGCCCTAAGTTTTCATGGAGGGCTATTTCTTTTCACCCTTTCATTAAACTTTTCTTTTTAATTCTTCAACCCCTTCTTTCCCTTTCTCATTTACTCCTTTTTTGAATCTTTCCTAAGGACTTCTAATTCTAATCTATTGGAATTGTCCTTGGGAAGATCCCTCCGGCTCTGGCGGATCATTGGACATAAACCTAACCATAATCACCTTATTACTCCATGATTATCCTAGATTTATTGATCATAAGCCATAAAACATTTTTGTGAAAAATCTCTCAAAGTGTTTATGAGTAAAACGCATTTAATTAACACTTTGAGAGTTTTGCATTTTGAAATACTCCCCCTTCACATGTGCTCATGCATTTATCATAAAATTTGCACATGTTGGGTAGAGTTCGCACATTTTTGAATAGATCGATTTTCAATGAATATGACCTTCGCGAGACACGCTTACTTCACTAGTTAGACTAGCTTGAAATTATTACCCGTCCCGAACATATTCAATGATCATCTCTCGAATTGGTACATTCTACTCAGACAAGTCCTTTGCGAGACACGTTTACATCACTGGATGAACCAGCTTGAAATTATTACCCGTCCCGGACAAGTCTTTTTGAGAACGGACATTCAATTTTCGTCAATTCGAGGGTTCATTCTGAGTCTTTTTGTAGAGCTCTTTTGAGATTCAATCCACGATCTTTGAACATTTTGATCACATTTTAATCACGTCTTCTCCCCCTTATACCTAATCTCCCCCTCAAAAATAGCACGTAGTAATATTTTTGTAATTGAGATTAAAATGAAACCTTTTTGGAGAGATAGACGGATCATTTTTGCATGATTTGGAACAATTTGTTTTTCGTTTTATACTCCCCCTTAAATAAAGCATATTCTTTAAACATTTGAGTTTAAAATCATTTAAGGGTATAGAGGGAGTTTCCTTTTTTGAAGAATCTTGAGCACAGAATTTGGAGAAAGATTTTGAAACATCTTTTTGAAAAATCTTGATCATGTGCTCAAGAATTCTTTATTTTCTTTTTGCCATTAACAATGCGAGTCCTGATCAGATATAATCAGAAGTCATCATTGTAGCACGGGTTTCGTACTGAAATATACGAAAGCCGTCATTGGAGCGCGGGTTTCGTACAGATTTATACAAAAACCATTTAGATTTTTAGGATAAGTGCTCGAAAAAGTATTTGATGAAGCACTCTCCTTTCTTTAGAGCTCGGGTCCGAAACTGAATTGTTCCGAAGCCATTATTTAGAAATTTTTGAGAAACGACATGTTTTAGAAAATATTTAAATGAACTCTCGCTCAAGCATCTGTACATGCCCGTATCATTGTTGAATGACATTTCTAGGTACGTACAGAATATTGATTTATACGAGAGACATGTCGTGAGAAGAATATTTTTGGTTTTTATATTTTTTACTGTTTTTGTATTTTTGAAATTTTATATTTTTGTATTTTGTTTTTGTTGGTTTTTCAAATTTTGTATTTTGTTTTTTTAAAAAATATTTACATGCGAAGCTTTTTGAGATAAAATTCAAGAAGTTTCGAGAAGACTTTCTAACTCTTCGGGAGTTAGGCTTCGCATTCTAATTCGACGAACTAAGTTATCAAACCGCTCTTTTGGGAGGGCTTTAGTAAATAGATCGGCGAGTTGGTATTCAGTCATAACGAAGAATAATTCAACAGTACCCTCTTCGACGTGTTCCTTTATGAAGTGATAGCGGAATCTAATATGCTTGGTCTTCGAGTGCTGCACGGGATTGCACGAGATGGCTATGGCACTTTTCGAATCACAATAGATAGGAATGCGATCGAAAGAGAAACCATAATCTGTGAGCTGTGTCCGCATCCATAGAACTTGGGCACACAACGCAGATAGAGACACATACTCGGCTTCAGCAGTTGATAACGCCGTACAATCTTGTTTCCTTGATGACCAGCCTACTAGCTTTTCTCCCAGAAATTGTGCTCCGCCTGATGTACTTTTAGCAGTAACTTGGCATCCAGCATGGTCGGCATCTGAAAAGGCTGTTAGTGTAAACTCCGAATCCTTCGGATACCAAAGTCCCATGTTAATGGTTCTTCGTAAGTACCGGAAGATCCGTTTAACCTCTTGGAGGTGAAGTTCGGTAGGCCTTGCCTGAAACCGTGCTAATAAACATACAGCAAAATGTATATCGGGTCGACTAGCAGTTAAGTACATGAGAGAACCAATCATGCTCCGATATTTCTTCGGATCCATGGGTTTCCCATATAAATCAGCACCTATTTTGGGTGAAGTGACCATTGGTGTACCGACAGAGTCACAATTTTCCATTCCATGTTTCTTTAAAATCTCAATAGTATATTTAGCTTGATTTATAAAAATACCACGTGGGGTTTGATGAATTTGTAAACCAAGAAAGAATTTTAATTCCCCCATCATGGACATTTCAAATTTGCTTTTCATGAGATTTGCAAAATGTTTTGAATGTTTCGGATTAGTGGACCCAAAAATTATGTCGTCCACGTAAATCTGAACAATCAAAATATCATCTTTGAATTTTTTAGTAAACAAGGTCGGGTCAATTGTTCCTTTGGTGAAATTATTATTCAGCAAGAATGATGAGAGTTCGTCGTACCACGCCCTTGGGGCTTGTTTTAAACCATAGATAGCCTTTTTGAGCTTGTAGACATATTCTGGATGATCTTTATCAACGAATCCATCTGGCTGACTGACATACACTTCTTCCTTTAGAGTTCCATTCAAGAAAGCCATCTTGATATCCATCTGATAGACCGTGATGTTCTTATGAGCCGCATAAGCTAAGAAAATCCTGACCGCCTCAAGTCTGGCTACTGGCGCGAATGACTCATCAAAATCAATCCCTTCTTCCTGTCTGAATCCCTTGGCCACTAGACGAGCTTTGTTGCGAATTACAGTCATCTCTTCATCCTTTTTGTTCTTCCATATCCACTTAAGATCAATGACAAGTTTGTCGAGAGGTCTCGGCACTAAATCCCAAGTGTCATGAAGTCGATATTGGAGAAGTTCTTCCTGCATCACTTCAATCCATGCATCGTCTGACATTGCTTCCCGAATGTTCTTTGGCTCTTTTAAACTGACTGAGCAGGCAAAGATGCACATATCACAATCGGTGGCAAGTTGTCTTCTCGTCTGTATTGGCCTTGAAGGTTCACCAATAACGTGTTCTATTGGATGGTCTTTAGTCCACTTTAACGTTGAAGGGTACCTTGGATCTAACGAATGCGTGTTTGTTGGTTCATGTAACTGAGAAGAAGATTCAGCAGATTCCGTTGCGAATGGGTTTTCAAATGGTTCTTCTTCTTCTAACACCGCATCGTTTTGTTGGTGTTCTTCTTGAATTGGCGAATTATGGTTTTGCTCATCAATCCTGGGTAGAACAATTTCAATCACTGGAGTTGCTCGAGTGGATGTAGATGATGTAGATGTTGAGGGAGTTGGTGCATCAGCTTCGAATGTTGTGGATGCATCTTGTGGTGGTGGTGGTGGTGGTTGTTGTTGAGCGGGTGCAGCGAAACGTTGTTGTGATGCATTTGTTGAAGCTCCACCATAGTACTCATCATACATAAACTCGAAGAAGTTATCCAGTTCTTGATTTGTTGGTTTATTAATGGTGGTTGACTGAGCTCGTTGGGGTGCGAGTCCTGAACTGATATGTCCAGAAGTTTGACTTTGTGGTGCAGGTCCTAATCCGGTATGATTAGAAGCCATTGGGTTAAGCGCGGGTTCTAGAGCGAGTCTCTCAGAAGCCTGATCCGTGCTGAAGTATATATAAATAATATGAGACGGATACGCGTGATACAAGGGAAATGACAAATCAACCTTTTAGGAAAAAGGGTGACTTACAAAACCCGTGAATACGATGTGTGTGTGTTGATACCAGGTAAGTGATTACCCAGGTCGTGTCCCAGCGAGGCGTGAATGGACAATCGTTTAAGGTTTGGAATTAGAGTGACTGATGATTGGAATATGGAAATTTGTATTTTTTAAATTCTAATAAAGATATGAGAAACAAATTCTCATAAGAAAATTAAGATAAAATAAAATTAAACTAAAAACGTGATACGGGAATTCTAAAAACGGGTTTAAAACTAAAATATTAGGAAATCTAATCCTACAAGTGTAATATTATTTTTCCTAAGTTAAAAATGACAAAAGAAAATTTTAGAAAAGAGATTTATATTTTTCTGACTTTTATATTTTTTTATTATGAATTAAAAACTGTTTTAAAAAGAAAATTGCATAAAAAATATTAAAACTATTCTAAAAATTCTGAAACTTTTTCTATAAATACTTTATATATTAACAGTCCTAGGAAAATTAGAAACAAGGATCCAGCTTATTCCAATAAGCTGGAAATAAGCAAAATGGTTCGGATAGCTTAATATGGAAAAAGGGTTAAAAGGATTTAATATGCAAAGGATTTCAGAAAAATCCCAAGGGTGCAATGGTTAGGGTGTTGGGTGTGTGAGTCCAGTGACTGGGGTTCGAATCCCACTCCTGACCTTTTTGCTTTTATTTTCTTTTTGGATTTTTCTTTTATAAACTTATTAATAAGCTATAAGTAATCAACTTTTGTAAAAGAAATTATTTTAAAACTTACTAATAAGCTGTTGGTATTAACAGTTGGTTTATAAGGTTTTTAGAACTAGGTTTTAGTGAAATAAGCTATGGGCTTATATATAAGCTATAAGTAAATGGAGGTAAGTTAAATGGGACTAAAGTGACTTTAAATACGCTATGGTTAACTAGAAAAAGATTGGAATAAGGCAGATAAGCAGTTGAGCAGTTTTGAGCTTATAATGAGCTTTGATACTAAAATAAGCTATTAAGCTGTTGAGGGCTTATGGTGACTTTGAAAAAGCTATTTTCTACTTAGATTAATATTATAAGCTAATAGGAATCAGAAAAAGATAAGGCAATAAGCCAATAAGCACTAAATTAGAAGATTGGTCTGCTATGGTGCAGGGCAGAAGTAGTCTACTGAGGCTACTTGCAGACCTGTTTTCAGCTGTTAAATAAGCTACAATTTGAAAATAAAGCTCAGTTATCTAAAGCTAGTACTACAGGCTATTTATAAAAACAAAAATCAAGTAAAATGAACAAGTAAATAAGCAGAAATTAAGCTGGGAAAGAGGGCTGGACACATGCAGGCTACAAATGGTCTGGTGATCAGGGTATGTGCAGATGTGCATAAAACAACTGAGACTAAACCAACTCTTATGTTACTACTTAAATGACTCGAGGGGTCTTAGAAAAACCAAATATAAGGTCAAAATAAGCTCAGGCTTATTGCAAGCTTATGTGAGCAGTTAAGGTGCTATCTTTGAACCTATTGGTGTAAAACTGTAAAAAGCTTCAAATTAGCTTAAAAGATTCTACAAACAGCTTATAACAGATAAGTTAAGCAAGATTAAAGCTGGAAAAATAGCAAATGAACAGTTAAGGACCAAAATTACCCATGTTGACCCACAATGCCAAACAGTCCTTAAGGGTGGGCTGATTTGGATTTTTTAAGGAAACAGACAATTTTAAACTAGGTTTTGATTTCTAGGATGACTACTAGGTATAATAAGCTTTAAATAGTAACTAAGAATGGAAATTAAGCAGTTTAATAAGCTATTTTATATAAGAGCTATTTTTGGCTTTTTTAGAGTTTTTAAGCAAAATGAAGAACAATTGTTATTTTAAACTATAAAAAACAGATAATAAGAACTTCTAAACTACCAATAAGCAGAATACTACTATAATAAGCTATAAATAAGCTATAGAACAGTAACTTATAAGATAATGCAAAAATTGGAAAATTCTTACAACTGTGAGGTTATGAGGCAGTGGAACTAATGATCACCCAACAAGCTAGCTTGTCAATATTAACCCAGAACACCCATTTAAGCTTTCCAGAATTGCTTATTCCACCAGAACAGCTTAATTTGAGCTTCTTTGACTTTTGTTGACTTTTTGAGTAAAATTGAGAGCAGAACTGAGTTACCCTATCATAAGCTCACAATAAGCTATATCAAGCTTATATGAACTTATTCAAACAGAAAATAAGCTTTTGCAAACAACAAATAACTTAATTCGAATTCCCAGTAGACTTTTAAAATTGAAATTTCATTAACATCAGAAAATGATACAATACTTGATGGATTAAAGATAAATGAACTTAAACAAACTTAAATTGACAATTAAAACTTAAATTGAAACTGAAATAAGCAAATAGTACTTTCTACACTACGAATGGTATAGAAGCAGGGACCACTATTTTCTGGTGCCTTCATTTCTTTATATAGCATTCCAAAAAGCATCTCTGGTCAATTTCGAGCAAATCCCACCATTGGTTAGGCTTGGGCATAATCTCAGCCGTTCATTCTATTTTTGGTGGGAAAATTGGTAGTAGTGGAAATACCACTTGGTTCTGAACTGATGGGAACGATGCATTAATTGAATCTTGGCTTGTTAGGTGGAGTGTTGAGAAGAAGCTAGGAGGGGGGTGGATGTGTCAGGATAAGGGCGGTGGATGGTGTGGTTTCTGGTATGGTTTTGGGCGGCAATGGTATTGAAAAAGAAAGGTTTGACCGAAGTCAAACCGGTATTAGCAAAGGGATAAAGGGTTGGGTTATTTTGGTGTTGGGCTTTAGGTTAGTTGGGCTGGGAAATGGATTGTTGGGTAAATGGGTTTAATAGGTTTTAGTTTGATCCGGTTTTTGTAGATTTAATCACAAGGACCAAATTGTAAGCAAGGAAACTTCAAGGACCAAACTTGCCAAGTTTCAAACTTCAGGGACCAATCTTGTAAATCTGAAAATCATCTCCAAGGGTTATTTGTGATATTTCAATATTCTTGAAAGTTAAATTTGATAATTTGAGCAGTATCCCGGTCCAAACTTGTAAATTTCTTCCCCGTCCTCGGCTTTTCACGCTTTTCCAATCTTGTGCTTGGTTTTGTCCGTTTTTGCCCCGTTTTCAATCCTTTTGTACCTGAAACACATAAAAACACAAACCAAGAATATTTGCAGTATAATATGGTCTATTTGGGTGTTTTTGGTCATTTTTGTGTCTTTAATGGGTGTAAAATGATGAGTATTTACACACTCATCAAAGCCATTTGTGAAATCTCTTCAAATTTCACATTCATCGTCTCCATAATCCTTTTAGTCCTTCTATTATACACCCTGAATGCCCTCGAGTTATCTGAATAACCAATGAAGATTCCAATATCACCCTTAGCTTTTAGTTTCCCCAGATCTTCTCTGTCGTTCGTAGGATAGCACAAAGCGCCGAATACATGAAGGTAAGAGATATCGGGTTTTCTGTTGTTCACTAATTCATATGGGGTTTTATTGAATCTTGGATGGATAAGGGATCGGTTTTGAGTGAAACATGTAGTGGAAATAGCATCAGCCCATAAGAATAACGGTGCACAGGAATAAATCAGCATTGTGCGAGCAGCTTCCACAAGAGTTCTATTTCTTCTTTCAACTACCCCATTCTACTGTGGAGTTCTAACCGCTGATGTCTGGTGAGTAATTCCAGTTTCTTCAAAATATGTTCTTAACTCCTGATTAGTAAATTCCGTGCCATTGTCAGTTCTTATAATCCTTACTGGAGCTTGAAGTAGAACTTGAATCTGCTTCAGAAAGGTGATGATGATGCCTGGTGTTTCGTCTTTTGACGTCAAAAACCTTACCCATGTATATCTTGAATAATCATCGACAATCACAAGAATATACTTTTTCCCATTGATACTCTCAACTCTCATTGGGCCACATAAGTCCATGTGCAACAGATGTAACTTATCAACCGAACTGGGAACGGTTTTAGGTTTATAAGTTGCGCGTTTGCTTTTGCCTTGCTCACAGGATGGACATAAGTGTTCTTTGGTGTATTTGAATTTTGGGAGATCGGTGACGATGTCGTCTTTGGCAAGCTTTGTAATTGTGTCGAAGTTGAGATAGGATAGACGTTTGTGCCACAACCAGGACTTAGTGTCGTCAGCTCTTGTCATGAGACAAATTGCTGATGAAGAGGCCATTTGATTAATGTCGATAGCATAGAGATTGGTTCCACGATTTCCGGTTAAGAGATCATCTCCAATCAAATTCCTAACGAAACATGTATTCCTTCTAAATGCAACCTCTAAATCTGTGTCACAAAATTGTCCAACTGAAAACAGGTTGTGTCCCAATCCTTCGACATAGTAAACCCGAGTGATCAGAAAATTCCCAAACTGTAGATCTCCATAACCCAGAATAGCTGCTACATGATCATTTCCAAACCGAACTGTTCCCATGAACTTCCATACAAAGTTGATCAGCAGCTTCAAATTCCCGGTCATGTGCTTGGAGCAACCCGAGTCGACGATCCAAAGACAAATTTTAATGACCTGTGAAGAACAGATGGTTTTGTATATGGAAACCGTTTAACATTTGGTTCCAGGGGGTTAGAGGTAACAGATGAATCACACTTAGAGATGGTTTCAATTTGATCTTTTGGAACAATTTCTAATGTGCCATTCTTAGGTGTAAACATTCTCCCCGTTGGTTTCCATGCGCAAAACTTAAGATGATCCTTAGGCAATAAAGTGCTACTAGTGGTTGATCTAGCTATTTTAACAAGTTTATTAATATATCTAGACTTAGCACTAGTTCCTGATGGGACATCTTTCTGTTCAGGCTTATCATTCACATTCACAACATTAGAAACAATATCATCA
Organism: Artemisia tridentata subsp. tridentata; assembly: GCA_021014915.2. Lineage (NCBI taxonomy): Eukaryota > Viridiplantae > Streptophyta > Magnoliopsida > Asterales > Asteraceae > Artemisia > Artemisia tridentata. Next base: position 415,572,348 of record CP139505.1, read on the forward strand.
CAAATATTTTCAGACAAAGATTTCTTTCTCATTAAGCAAACAGATTCATTACAAGCATTTGAAATATTGTCCTTAACATTACATCCAGATGACATATGTTTCTTTTTGGAAAGCGATAAAATCCTAGGGTGTTCTTCTACTTCTTTCGTTTTATTCTTGTTTTCACTCTTAGATGCAGGCGAGACTCTATTCCTTGTATTGCTCCTAGGCTTTGGTCTGCTGCTCTTAGAGGTACTTTCTACTCCTGTAGAAGGTAAGGCACACTCATTAGGATTTATCTTGTTGTCCTTTGAATCAGTTTTAGCATTCCTAGTCTCTTTTGGATTATCTTTCACACTTTTGTCTATCGCCCTATATGTAGAGGTAGACGCAGTAGTGGTACTAATCCTATAAAGTCCAGGTGCTATCACTTTTGGTGTTTCGATAACTACTTTCTCTTTTCCTTTTTCATTGGGCAAGGGTGAAGGAGCACATTGTGAAATTGACATTTTTGGCTTTGCATTAATTTCTTCACCCTTCCCTTTTTGACATTCAAGCTGAGACTTCAAAAGATCAATTTGTTTTTGCATTTCTTTGTAAGAACGTTCATACGACAGTTTGTCATACTTGCATTCTTCCTTTTTCCGATCCAGTTGTTTAAAATATGTAACATTTTCTTTTTCAAGCTTTGCAAACGCATTTTCATATTTTGAAACAATTTGGGAAGTCTCAGCTCGAAGTCTTTCATCATCTTCAACAGAATATATTTGATAAATAATGGACATAATATCAGTCGAGAGAGCTTCTTCAGAGAGTGCGTCATTTTGTTTTTCCAAAACTTTGATTCGTTCAATGTTTTCATTAGCTTCCTTCACCAAGGATTTGTGGTCCTTGACAAATTCGGCTGCTTCTTTCACAATTGCATTCTCAACATGGATTACTCTTGCATTTATTGCAGTTACAATGGGAGTAATTTCTGTTTCGAACATCTTTTTCTGTTCAGTTTGAAAACTTGAAAACCAATCTTTGATTTTAGCATTTGTTTTGGTTGCCACAACAGTTTGAAGCATTTCAACTCTCTTTTTAAGATCATCCAAAAGTATTCTAGCTTCACTTGTGTAGCAAGTGTTGTTAGAGTACATTTGTTCGATGTTAGAAAGATGTTTTGAAACAACTTTTCTTTTTGGGACAGCCACTGGTTTTTTGAAAAACATTGGTGACACATTTTGAACAAGAGGAACGCCGGAAAGTTTTTTAAGTTCATTATAGTCAATTGGTTCGATTTCTCTGTTCAATTGTCGCATTTTGTTTCTACTCTCTTTGGTTAGCTCAATCATTTCATAAGAGTCATAACCAGCAGGTGGATCATGTTCATCATTTATAATATTACCATTATATAGCACATTCTGTTCTTTCTGAGCTTTCTTGAGATAACCAGGGTTTTCACAACCGAGAGCCATTTTCTTTTTTGTGTGTAAAATCGGGTTTGGATCGTTAAGAAGCATGTTTTGAGTTTGAGCAGATTGACCCATTTTTACAAGCAATTCTTCCAACTTTTTAATTGTTGCCTCTTTGTCAAGAATTTCATCAAGAAGTTCATCTTCTCTTTTTGAAAACTTTGCATGCAACTCTTTCTTTTCTTTTTCAAGATCAGAACAAGTTGCTTTTTGTTTAGAAAGTTGGTTGGTTAATTCAGAAATTTCCTTGTTTAAAGATTTAATTTTCATGTTCAAATTGACATCAAGAGTGTCAAATTTGATTTGCAATTGTTTTTCTCTTAAAACAGAATCTCTGTAACCAATTTCAAGTTCAGACTGTCGTTTGTGGTTAAATTCAAAAGCTTTTTCGTTCACCTTGTATCTCTCAAGCTCAGTGGTCAATTTTTTATTCGCGGCCTTGACATCGAGATTGACTTGTTTGACCTTTTCAATTTCAATACTACAACTTTCCAATAATGATTCAAATAAAGCACGTGTATCCTCTTCATTCTCAGTATGTTGTAACCCGAAGGCTCCATTATGATCCATGTCTGGAGTAGCCAAATTTGTATTACTACAACTTGGGGAATCCATATATGTATCATAAGTGAGATTAGGATGCGCAGGATGTTGTTCATTCTAAGGTGACATATCAAACATTTCATTATTGTGACATGTAGCATATAGTTATACCTCAGATATCACGCTGACATCATAAGCAGGAGGTGTGTCAGAATCCGTGTCATATTTAACCTCCTGAAGATTTTCCATGAAGATGCAGTTGGCATCGATATCCTCCAAATCCTATGTGTCATCCATTAGTGCCATGAAGTCATTTTCCTCAGCGTTCAACTGAAACCCTGCCTTTTCCTTCTGAGCTAAGAGCACTACTTTCTGAAGATACTCCAAGTCTTTCTTCTTTGGCTTTGTGGGACAGTTCCTTGCCATGTGACCAGTTCCTTGACAGTTAAAACACTTAATCATATTACCCTGATTCATATTCCCAGCATTCCCAGCAACTGGAGCAGCAACATTTCCAAACTGATTTCCCATATTCTGACCTCTTCTGTTTCCAACAACTTGTCCCATCTGATTCCCTTCATACTGACCCATTTGGTTTCCCATATACTGCCCTGTATTTTGATTACCCATCTGAGGAGCATATCCCTGTTGATTCCCATATCCTCCAACCATTTGACCTTGTTGACCCATGTTGAGACCCGGTTGAGCAAACTGCCTGTAGCGAGTGTTCGATGAAATCCTTTGATTGTTGTTGGTAGGTGTGGAATAGCGTCCTTGGACAACTCTTGATAGAAGGGTGAATGCTTGAGACAAAGCAGTCATGTCATCATTAGGATGGTATTCTGGTTCTGGGTATTGTTGTTGTGGAATGACTTGTTGTTCTTGAGGAAAGAATTGTTGTTGTGGGATGATAGTTTGTGGAGTGTATTGATGTGGCATGTAGTTCTGAGTGGGAGTAGATGATGATGGTAGTGTGTTTACTGTAGAAGTTATTGGTGCATGAGCAAATAATGCTAAAGGATCATGTTGTTTGGCAATCATTTCTTTCCTAACTTCATCTGCCTCTTTTTGGTTTTTCTTCAGGAAATCATAGAGCTGATCATAGTTCACTTCATGAAGGTTCTTTGTCTGATTAACAATCGTAACATATCGTCCCCATTCCTCTAGAAGGTTGTTAAGGAATTTGATGTTCTGGACAATCTGTTTTGGTGTTAAGTTATTCCTTATGAGTTCATTCATGAGAGTGCAAAACCTTGTGTAGTAGATTTCAATTGGTTCAGCTGGAGTGGATGAAAACTTTTCCCATTCAGTTAGAAGCTTGTTTTCAATGTCTTGTTAACCAATTTTCATACCATGACAAAGCCTTCGAACTCGTTCCCACATGTCATAAGCAGTTTCACAACTGTCCACAGCACAAAATATTTCTTGTGGTAACCCGAGTTGAATTAGGTGCATGGCTAAGTCATCTGCTTCAATCTGTTTCCAATCATCTTCCGTGTATTCTTCTTCTTTCTGATCACGAAAGGATGGTGGAATGGGAGGTGTTTGATTCGGATCACCAGCTACTTGAATCTGACGAGGCTTGAATGGACCATTTTTGATGGAGTTAATCAAGAGTTTGCCTTGTCCATGAGGTTTAGTTTTCAAATATCGAAGCATACGGCTTGTCCATGGAAGATAACTACCTTTCTCTAGCATGGGAGGACGGTTTTCTGCACCGGCTGCATGGATATCTTGTTGAGTAGCCATTGATTATGTTGTTGTATGATAAGGTTGATTGATTCAGGATCGTTGCAAAGAAATAGGTTTTGTGATTGTTGAAGTTACAATTTAGATAAACAAAGCAAATTAAATAAAGTTACTAAATTTGACTAGACTATAATTTAGACAAAATCAAAAGTTTACAATTTCGACAAAAATTATGTAAATTATAATTTAGATAAAATTTCAATTTCTATAAAAATTTCAATTTGACCAAAATTTATACAAATTATGGTAAAATTTCAATTTAGATAGAAATATCTAATTTATATAAATTGATAATTTATATAAAATAATCTAACACTCTTATACAAGAGGGTAGATATCCGATTGTCGAAGTATTTTATACACTTATACAAGCGCAAAAATACCGAGTTCACTTTTGATGTTGAAGAAATCACGTTCGAAGCAAATTTATAAAAGTTATTTAACTTGAAAGATGTTTATGTAAAGTGCGAGGGTCAATTCTGCCAAATCCGGAAGTTCACAAAAGCTGTTGCAAATGCGAGGGACTGAATCTGCCAATTACTGAAAGTTTCTTACTGTCCGAGAAGTAATTGCGATACTCCTTTGTTATCCGAGAACTGATTTGCGATAACTTGCCCGAGAAGTGATTTGCGATAATCTTGCCAAACGTCAATTGCGATAAAAGCTCAGAAGTAATTGCGATAAACCTCAGTTTGTTGATTTGCGATAAAAGGCCAAGTCCCAATTCCGGCAAATCCACCAAAGTTCAATTTCGACAAAACAGCCAATATCCAATTTCGACAAACCCTAACTTGTCGCTATTTGAATAGCGACAAACCCTAACTTATCGCTATTGGGGCTTTTCGAATCAACTTTCTTATACAAGAAAGTGGATTGTGCAATGACGATGTGGGACCCTTTTTATCAGCTTTCTTGTACAAGAAAAGATAAAAATCGATGTGTAGCTAACAGATTCGAACCGAGGACTTTTGAGAAGCACTTTTTCACACGCAACACTTCACAAACCACGATATACCAACAACTATATTGTATAAACCTCTCGAAAAACCAAAAAAGCTACAAACTTTTGAATCCACAACGCACAAAAACCACAAAAACTTAAGCTTTTTATGCGTAAAACTCAGAAAATATCACGAAAGATTGAAGCTTTTAAGTTATAAGCAAGAAGAAACTCAAAAACTCGAAGCTTTTTCAATACAAACCCATGTAAAACATTAAACAAACACAACTAATACCTAAATCTATGTTTGGCGAATGATACCACTTGTAATGCTAGAATAATCGAACCTTAAACAAACTAATACTATATAAAACTATAACTACTATATTAACGTGACACTCTAAATGAAAGAGAAGTAAAGATGAAATAAGATGATGAGTATGAAATACTTTGGCCGAATGTTATTAGCTTAATCCATGAGAGAACAAAAGTAAAGCACACACACACACACTCTCACACCTTTACAATACTTAGAGGCACCCCAAAATGGGTGGAGAGTGTGTGTATTTATAGGATGGGAAGGCCTTGGTTGCCCTAAAAGGCCTTGGGTAGGCTTGTGTTGGACTTGGGCTTTTGTTGGCTTTCACTTGAACTTTTCAAAGCTAAGTCCAACACATAGCCTTACAATGGTTATTCATATACACGACACACTCTAATTTTACTTGATACAAATGACCATCACTTTCTAAAAATATAAATGCTAATAGAACTAAACATTTATATTAACTCGTACTGGTAATTAAAACATCGATATGTAGTTGATGAACTCAAGTAAGTACATTTTATTATCATCATTTATCCTATTTATTTGACTTGTTTTATTATATTATATGAGAATTGATACGTTAATGTTTACTTTTGTAATTCTCAGGTAAAAACAAGTATTATGTGAAACTTGGCGATTTTGGACTAATTATGGAGCAAAACAAGCAAGATGTTAAGAGTCTACTGAAATGTACAAGATCAAGATCATTCTGCTCCAGATACGCCGCAACATACTTCTTATATACGGCGTATCACTATCAAGATTTCACAAGTTACAATCCAAGACAGCAAAGGACATACGCCGCATAGAGAAATGGAGTTACGCCGCATCTTAAGGCGGTGTACGAATATTCCTGAATATACTAATCTTGGACCCCACGCGAAGTTAAGTCAATGCGCCGCATCTACTTATCCTATGCGCCGCATCTAACCCTCAGACAGAAACTATAAATACCCCAAGGCCAGACGAATTTCGGGACACTTAGCTTAACTCAGAAGAGAGAGACAGAAACCCTAAAAGCCGAATTCAGACGTATTAGCAGCACAAGACACACCCTAAACGAAGATACAAGAGCTGTAAGAAGGTCCTGCATGTATTTAATTCATTAAGTAGTTTTGTTTTATTGTATTAGTACACTTTAATTCATCAGGATTGATGGGCTGATGTCATGTGACTACGGAATATCATGTCCACCCCTTAAAATTGCTTTCCCATTAATTAAAGTTTATATGTTGATGTCTTTGGTGACTTTTATTAGTGCATTGATAACCTCTGTGTCTAGCTGAGCATTGCTTGGGTCGCCATGCCCCTTCCTCGCCTATTTGTTTCAGCGTCTCTTTAATAAATAGGATAGACATAAGTAATCATTAAGGGTTTACTCGCTGATAAGATTAGAGCCAACGAGAAAGGGTTAATTATATACACTTCATATAAAACTAGCAATAAAACAAGTGAAAAGCTACTTAATTATCAGGACAGGTCTTCTTATTGTCTCAAGTATCTATCTGTGTACGTGTGTGCTAATCGCTGATTCGTGCTCATTAGTTTAGTTTTCCATTTAATCATAACCAAACCGTGCCAGTCTCTCAGGCTGAACCCTCTTGTGTTAGATTAGGTTGTACAGCTAACTTAAGTTATTAAAATACTGATTAGAATAACTAGATAATACGTTCCACTCTTAGTGATCGACACTCTACTTACCATTATATTCATACTGACCGGGTACACTGCTCGTTAAGTGTGTGTGTTATTGATAAGTCGGCTAAATATAAATTTAAAACTTGAATAGGCATTAATACTGCTAAACCGCAACGACACATCGCACGCATCAAGTTTTTGGCGCCGCTGCCGGGGAGTGAATTGTTATTATCTGTTAATTTAATTAGTATTTTAATTAGGTTTTAATTTTTAGATTCTAACCACTAACTCTGTTATATAATAAATAAATTGCATTCATTGTATATTTGCATATTTTCTGTTTTTGTGTGTTTTTATTTTCTTTAATTTTTGTTTCTTTTTGTGTTTTTATTTTTGTTTTTCTCTTTTTTATTTTTTCTGCATTCTGCTATCGTTGTATTGTGCTGATACAAACGATACGGCGCATCTATTTTCACAGATACGGCGTATTGCGTTTAATTTTTATAAAATACAACGCGTTTAATAAATTCGAGTACGACGCATCTTTCCCCAAGATACGGCGTATTCTGTTTTTAATAAGAAATTTTTCTAAACCCTAACGCCATACGACGCATCTGTTTTAATAGATACGTCGTATTTTCGATTTAAATTAAAAAACAGTTTTCGAATTATTAAACAGATACGACGCATCGATCTGTATCGATACGGCGCATCTTCTGAATCAAAAATCTTGTATTTTGAAACGTAACGAAAATACGGCGGATTAACTTTTGTTAATACGACGCATTTAATTTTAATAAATATCGACGATTTTTGATAATTTAAAACTGATACGGCGCATTCTAATTCATAAGCGGCGTATCTGTTTTCTGAATAAAAGACTGATTTAATTTTAACGATTATAAGATACGGCGTATCCAACTTTTTGGATATGGCGCATCGCTTGCAGAGATCAGTAACTTTTATTTTTCGTATTCCGTTTTCGTTGTCAATTTTCTGATATATTACTTTCTTGAACATACCCTACTGATGCTTTTGTGATGGTTTCAGGAAGTGCATGACCAGGAGTTCAACTAAGAACTTGATTAAACCTTTCGAAGATCCTGAACGAGCCTTACATTCGCTTAAAAGGCTCTTCAACACAAAAAGCTTTGAAATTTCAAGTTCGTTCGAGCTTGATTACTTTTCTGAAGAGAAAGAGGAAGAAGAAACAGAAACAATGGCGGAAAACACTACTATGGAGGAATACATGAACAAAACCCGTGCTGATTACAGTTCAGGAGTTGCTAGACCAAAGTTTGATGAAAAGTCAAAGTTTGAGTTGAAGGGTCAGTTTCTCAAGGAGCTAAGAGAAAATGCTTTCAGTGGAACAGAACATGAAGATGCTAATGAACATGTTGAAAAAGTCCTCGAGATTGCAGATTTGTTTACTACAGAAGGAGTCTCTGACGATCAACTTATGCTAAGAATCTTTCCAATTTCGCTTAAAGGAGCTGCTAATAAGTGGCTAAGGAATGAACCTACTAGTTCAATCACAACATGGGAAGATTTAAAGAGCAAATTCCTGAAAAGATATTGTCCACCTGCTAAAACTGCTAAAAAGATGGAGGCTATCAACAGTTTCAAGCAAGAGCCTGATGAAACTCTTTATCAAGCTTGGGAACGATTTAAAGACTTATTGATGAAATGCCCTCAACATTATCTAAGTCCAATGCAGGAGATAATATTGTTCTATCAAGGATTGGACGTGCCTACTAGACAAATCTTGGATGCTAAGGGAGCTGTGCCTCAAATGAGTGCAGCCGATGCTAGAAAAGCTATCCAAGAAGCTGCTAATCACTCTCAAAAGTGGCACGACGGAGCCTCTACTAGATCTAAGAGCAGCACTAATTTTGACGGGTTTGCTGCAATTCAAGCTCAATTGGATAAAATTAGTAGAGAGATGAAGAAGCGTAATGAGAAAGTTTATGCTGCCCAAGTTGGATGTGAAAAATGCGAAGGACCTCACTACACTAAAGATTGCCCTAATAAGAATGAAAGTGAGACTTTTGAAGAAGCATACTACACACAATTTGGACAACCATTTCGACCTTCAGGAAGATTTAGGGAAGCTACTCCGGGATACTATCAAAAGAACGACTTTAATCCCACTTATCAAGAAAGGAGGCAGACTTTGGATGACACTTTAAAGCAAATTATGGCCGATGCTGCTAAAAGACATGAAGAGAACACTGCTATGATCAAAGAAATTCGAGCTTCAACGGATACTATAACAAGAAATCAAGGAGCTTCGATCAAAGCATTGGAACAACAAATCGGACAAATGTGCAAAGTTCTTCAAGAAAGGGGATACGGAAGTTTACCAAGCTCAACTGAAACTAACCCAAGAGATCATGTCAAGGCCATAAGCACCACTAAGGAAGTCACGCCTAACATACCTTTTCCTAAAAGATTGATGAATGGTAATGATGCTGCAAAGCCCGAATTTTTCTTTAATTCTTCAATCAGTTTAAGGAGGTTACTCAAAGAGAAGGCAAAGATTGAAGAGGAGATCAAGGCTACAATGAAAGAAGAGAGCTCTGCAACCGACTTACATGCCTTGCCTCATAAAGAAAAGGACCCAGGAAGTTTTAATTTACCTTGTTCAATTAATGACATATCTTTCAATAATGTATTAGCTGACTTAGGAGCTAGCGTTAGTGTTATGCCCCTTAAGACATTCACTACCCTAGGACTAGGAAAATTATCACCAACTAAGCTGCTTATTGAATTGGCTGATAAAACGGTAAAACAACCTGAAGGGATTGCTGAAAATGTGCTAGTTAAGATTGAGAAGTTTGTTTTCCCCGTAGACTTTGTTATATTAGATATGCCCGAGGATGTTAAGATTCCTTTAATCCTTGGAAGACCTTTCTTGTCTATCGCCCATGCTAAGATTGATGTGTTTAAAAGAAAAATCTCATTAAAGGTAGGGAATAATAAACTAGTCTATAAGTGCCAAAATCCTGCTAAAAGCATAATTAGAGGCGTCTATGTGCTAGGATTAAGAGAACGTATGGACCTCGATCTAGAAGCTAGGCTTATGGGAGAAACCTTAGTAAATAATGAATCACTTGAGACCTATAGTGGAGACTACATTGAATTAAATGATCTTAATTTACCATTAGGTATCGATGATCAATTTATGGAGGATTTTGAACCCGAAATTGAAGAAGGAGAAATTAGGGATATACCTAGAATCAATATGATCAACACTAAGAATTATGATGAATTTGAAGGATATCCTAGTTTCTGTGATTATGGTAGAAGGATCCATGTAGATTGTGCTTATAATTTACAATTTCCTTGCATGATAGGATTTAAACAGGTTAGTGCCAACTTTTTCCCTATTTTACCAATTAATGTAATGTCAAAAGATTTCTATAATTCTATAATGAAAAACAAAATTGAGTATAGAGGGAAAAACGTAGTTGGAGTATTCATGAATATACCTATTTTTGTCGGGAATTTAACTATTGTTACAGATTTCACCGTGGTGGAAAACATGGATGCTTATCGTGATGTTGAGATGGGTGACGTGATCGTTGGGAAACCATTTTGTAAGGAGGTCGAAATTAACGCTAAAAGATTTGAAGGAAAGATCACCTTTAAAAGTGGAAGCAACGTTATCACTTACATGATGCCTCGTGCTCACCCAAGGTTTAAACATGCCCCTAACAAATTTTGTTACAAATTTACACCATTTCTTTTTGTAGATGAAAATGACGCTGAGAAAGGGATCGAGTATCCGTACCAAAAGATGAAAGGATTCTACAAAGGTGTACTTGAATTGGGGCCGGAATATGTTCGTGACGAAGTAATTCGCAACTACATCGTGCACGGACATGTGGGAATCAATAGAACAAAATAAGGAGCTGAACGTGAGTCTAACTTGAAGACTCTGGAATAAAGACAAGTGCTGACCGGGAGACAACCCAGAAAATTTTTTACATTATGTTCTGTGTCGAGTCTGTCAGACCGGCAGAAGATACGGCGCATCTCAATCCTAAGATGCGACGCATCGCCTGCACTAGTCATATCTTATTTTATTTTCTGCATTTTTTATTTTTGACTTTAAAACTTTCTATCAGTATTTTAATGCGGCGCATCCCTGGTTAAGGATGCGACGCATCTTCTATTCTGATTCGTATTTATTCCAGGCTCGATACGGCGTATCTTTTTCCATAAGATACGGCGTATCGACTGACCTGATGATTTTCATTTTAATTTTCTAAGTTTTATTTTTTTTTACTAACTACTAATGTATTATGCAAGTTTGAACCTTCTTAACTCAGGTGTGTTAAAGTTTGAATGGTATTATAGATTTCTGCAATTTTTATGGATACATCATTTTTGAAGCTTAAACGTTCTCATCCACAAGAAAGTTGATTTTTGCTCTTACACGAATAATGGAGGATCATACCGAGCAAATCTCAGGGGAGTTTTTCTGTTCTAATTCTTTTATTTTCCAGTTTTTAACCTTTGACACAAACAACGAGGACGTTGTTTAACTTAAGTGGGGGGATTGGAGAATTAGAACACTTACTTGTCCTAAACTTTTGCAAAATATGCTTAAAATGCGCTTAATATATCAAAATTTAAAATTTTATAGCATGTTTTTGTTTAAAGTCTAAATTACATTGCTGCACACATAACATTATTTCCAAAAATTGTGAACTTATCAAAATTCACAAATCTATGAGTGTGCCGGTGACTTGTAAACTTTAGAACTTGGCTTATATACTATTCGAGACCACCATAATAAGTATTATCTTTATAATTAGAATTACTTGTCTAAATTGGTAAATTTCTAGGATTACACCCAAATAGCCTTTATATGTTATGTGATTTTAACTAACTACACTGGTTAGTTAACCCCCGTATAAACCCTTTTGTTACTCTCACTTTTAGAGTAAAATACCCCTAGAAAAACCCTCAGAGCCATTCCTTTCGTTTCTTACACCTTTGTTATAATGTTTCGATACACCCTTACACCTTAGCCTACCCTGTAGATTAAAATCCGTGGTTGGTTAATTGCTTTAGGCAAAGTATGTTTCCTTACATTACCTGTGTTCGCGTGCGTAATTCATTATCTTTGGTTAGGTCGGGAAATTGCACAATGCAATTGGTATGAAAGTAAATACTGTATAACTTTGAGTTTATTTTTCGTGTGTTTACTACTTTCACTATTACAGTTATTTCTGAAAGTATGAAGAGTATGGAAAAATTATCCGGAAAAATAAGTGATAGAAAAGTTGTGAAATTTTACACATATATGTTGATGTCAAAAAAAAAATCAAAAAAATAGAAAAGGAAAAGTTGGAAGTTTGTTTTAACCAACTGATGTAAAGTTTTGTATTAAGTGGTCGATATCACCACTATTTGTTGTATATTATATTTATGGATTGAATGGGAGTTGGCCGTTATGGGAACGCCAACTAAGATTATTCTTTGATTGAGATCTTGTTGAGTATAATTCGTGTCTACCTAAAGCGTGTGTTTCAAGTGTTAAAGCGTGAGTTATTCAATGATATGAGTCTTATTCATGGGATGGTTGGGAAAGTAATTTACCACACTTAGGATTTTAATTTATATGTTTTGTTTATTTTTCATTTTACACCAATTTGTATCCCAAATATTATCCATACCCTATATCATTCTTTATCTAAACCTTTGATTTATTGAGATTAGGGATTTGAGCAATCTTAAGTATCGTAGTCGTGGATTCGGCTATGTATTTATGATTTTGTCGCCCTTATTGATATAATATTATTGGTAAAGATTACTTGGTCCTATCTTTAGCCTATTCGAGTTAAGGATTTGAGCAATTGCAAGTATCGTGGTCGTGGATTCGATCATGTATTTGTGATTTTGTCGCCTTTTCTGGAATATGAGATCGATAGAGATTAAGAAGAATGATTAACCCTTAACCAACAAACCCTTTTTACCGCTTTAGACTTGTTATTCCTTGGCTTTAGTGGGGAAGATGCGTATACTTGCCAAGCTTATGATAGAATATTCATCACGACTGGACAGTTAAACGATTAGATTTGCTTTTATCGAAATATTTTATTTTATTTCTAATTCGTTAAGTGTTTGGTTGTGCAATTATGACAAAACGAATACATGCTTAAATATAAAAATAAATCCTAATATCTTTTAGGATACATTTTCATAAGATTTATTCTAAGGTTTACTTGGGGACAAGTAAAGTTCAAGTGAGGGGATATTTGATGAACTCAAATAAGTACATTTTATTATCATCATTTATCCTATTTATTTGACTTGTTTTATTATATTATATATGAGAATTGATACGTTAATGTTTACTTTTGTAATTCTCAAGTAAAAACAAGTATTATGTGAAACTTGGCGATTTTGGACTAATTATGGAGCAAAACAAGCAAGATGTTAAGAGTCTACTGAAATGTACAAGATCAAGATCATTCTGCTCCAGATACGCCGCAACATACTTCTTACATACGGCGTATCACTATCAAGATTTCACAAGTTACAATCCAAGACAGCAAAGGACATGCGCCGCATAGAGAAATGGAGTTACGCCGCATCTTAAGGCGGTGTACGAATATTCCTGAATATACTAATCTTGGACCCCACGCGAAGTTAAGTCAATGCGCCGCATCTACTTATCCTATGCGCCGCATCTAACCCTCAGACAGAAACTATAAATACCCCAAGGCCAGACGAATTTCGGGACACTTAGCTTAACTCAGAAGAGAGAGACAGAAACCCTAAAAGCCGAATTCAGACGTATTAGCAGCACAAGACACACCCTAAACGAAGATACAAGAGCTGTAAGAAGGTCCTGCATGTATTCAATTCATTAAGTAGTTTTGTTTTATTGTATTAGTACACTTTAATTCATCAGGATTGATGGGCTGATGTCATGTGACTACGGAATATCATGTCCACCCTTTAAAATTGCTTTCCCATTAATTAAAGTTTATATGTTGATGTCTTTGGTGACTTTTATTAGTGCATTGATAACCTCTGTGTCTAGCTGAGCATTGCTTGGGTCGCCATGCCCCTTCCTCGCCTATTTGTTTCAGCGTCTCTTTAATAAATAGGATAGACATAAGTAATCATTAAGGGTTTACTCGCCGATAAGATTAGAGCCAACGAGAAAGGGTTAATTGTATACACTTCATATAAAACTAGCAATAAAACAAGTGACAAGCTACTTAATTATCAGGACAGGTCTTCTTATTGTCTCAAGTATCTATCTGTGTACGTGTGTGCTAATCGCTGATTCATGCTCATTAGTTTAGTTTTCCAATTAATCATAACCAAACCGAGCCAGTCTCTCAGGCTGAACCCCCTTGCGTTAGATTAGGTTGTAAAGCTAACTTAAGTTATTAAAATACTGATTAGAATAACTAGATAATACGTTCCACTCTTAGTGATCGACACTCTACTTACCATTATATTCATACTGACCGGGTATACTGCTCGTTAAGTGTGTGTGTTATTGATAAGTCGGCTAAATATAAATTTAAAACTTGAATAGGCATTAATACTGCTAAACCGCAACGACACATCGCACGCATCAGTAGTACAAGTTTATAGAGAAGGTGTTGGAATATGTGAATCATACAATAACTATAAACACATAATCATCAAAGCTCACGCAGCGGAATGGATCAAACATAACATGTAAATTAATTAACTAAAAACTAAATAGAAAACGTACCTTTTTTATTCCTAGCAAGAACAAGGAATCAGATCTACAAGAACAAGATAAACCCTAATTAGGGTTTATGGTATGGATCGACTAGGGTTAGTCGAATAGGGCAAAATCACCACAAGCTAAAGTAAGCTTGTTACTCGTTCTTGTACACACGTAATACTAGCGTTCCAATGGGAAAAGCTAGGTTCAAATCACAAAACAAAACCAATCACTTGATAAGCAACTAGGATCGGCCAATTCCTAGTGGAATTAAAAAGAGGGCCGATCGGTTTGCTTAGAGGGGAAGAGAAGAGAAGAATGGCTTGTTTGGGGATTCAAGATTAGGGAATAACCAAATACAATGGGATTGTATTTATAGGCTAACCTTGGCTTGCTCCCTACTCCATCCAAAACCGGCCCTCCCCCTTAAGGAAAGAGTTTGGCTGACTTTAATCCCAAGAAAGGGATTCTAGATCCTTCTCTTCCCTTTTTCACATTTAGTCCTTTATCGGTCGTTATCTCTAACTCCGTTGAGTACTAACTGTCGTTAAGTATTGTTTTGTGAAATGAATAAATAAAATATAAAATATATTCAATTTATTCAAACCATTGGAACTCTCACGTATTGTGTGCAATCCCGAGTCTCGGGTTCGAAACCGGACATACGCATATTAATTTATATCCACAAACTCTAACAGCTCCCACTTGAATATTCATTAATATCGTAATGACATGGGCTAGTCTAGATTAACAGATCCCAATGCCCCCAGCTCGATCCGAGTATGGTTTTCCTGGAAAAACCACGTGATGAATTTAATCATCATACTTATCCTTTTGTTTCTAATACCGCGTTAATATGGATATGGATCTCAGTCATTCCATAATTAATAATAGTTTCTCGTTTATACTTAATTGATCAAGATTACCAAAACATCTGAACGTCTTCCAGATAGACTTTGGGCGTGGCCACGCAAACATCTTATCAATCCTACGAGTGGCCTAGCAGTATTAAAATTCAACACAAAGTTGAAGGAACAAATCCTATATTGACTACGAGCGTGACCCTCGAACTTTGCATCACCTCCGAAAATAGCCCTTATAACTACCTGTTACGGATAGCGTTAGACTACCTTACAGAAAATAAGCTACATCCTCGGCAGTCACCTGGTATCTCAAGTCTGAGGATAAATATTCATGATTTATTTAATGACAACGATCCATAAAGTATAATCATGTGGTTGGGATAAGTCCTATATTCAATTTATCCAATATTGAATATCATGTGACATTGGTGTCTCAACCTTACAGCACATTCTACCAATCCTCACATTTGTCTTAATTCAACAATATTCCCATATTATTGATCGACAACGGACTATTTAGAATAACATAAGTTATTCACGGGTTTAAACTTGCAAATTGATGAACTCAAATAAGTACATTTCATTATCATCATTTATCCTATTTATTTGACTTGTTTTATTATATTATATATGAGAATCGATACATTAATGTTTACTTTAGTAATTCTCAGGTAAAAACAAGCATTATGTGAAACTTGGCGATTTTGGACTAATTATTGAGCAAAACAAGCGAGATGTCAAAAGTCTACTGAAATCCAGAAGATGCACCGTATCTCACTCAACAAATACAACGCAATATCATACTTAGATGAATTCGAAGACCATTGCCTGACTTTGAAGAATGCGCCGCATGAAATTCTGTCATGCGCCGCATATGAAACTTTGGTCAAAGAAGAAGATCAAGCTCGTTCTACTCCAGATACGCCGCAATATACTTCTAACATACGGCGTATCACTATCAAGATTTCACCAGTTACAATCCAAGACAGCTAAAGTACATGCGCCGCATACAAATATCAGGTTACGCCGCATCTGAAAATGGTGTACGAATATTCCAGAATATATTAATCTTGGACCCCACGCGAAGTTAAGTCAATGCGCCGCATCTATCAACTCAATGCGCGGCATCGATCCCTCAGACAAAAACTATAAATACCCCAAGGTCAGACGAATTTAAGAGACCTTTTATATAACCCTAGAGCCGAATCCAGACGACCAAGCAGCACAAGACATACCTCAAACAAAGATACAAGAGCTGTAAGAAGGTTCTGCATGTATTCAATTCATTAAGTAGTTTTGTTTTATTGTTTTAGTACGCTTTAATTCATCAGGATTGATGGGCTTGTGTCATGTGACTACGGAAGATCATGCACTCCCCTTAATATTGCTTTCCCATTAATTAAAGTTTATATGTTGATGTCTTTGGTGACTTTTATTAGTGCATTGATAACCTCTGTGTCTAGCTGAGTCTTGCTTGGGTCGCCATGCCCCTTCCTCGCCTATTTATTCTAGCATCTCTAGAAAAGTAGGATAGACATAAGTAATCATTAAGGGTTTACTCGCCGATAAGATTAGAGCCAACGAGAAAGGTTTAATTATATACACTTCATATAAAACTAGCAATAAAACAAGTGACAAGCTATTTAATTATCAGGACAGGTCTTCTTATTGTCTCGAGTATCTATCTGTGTACGTGTGTGCTAATCGCTGATTCGTGCTCATTAGTTTAGTTTTCTATTTAATTATAACCAAACTGTGCCAGTCTCTCAGGCTGAACCCCCTTGCGTTAGATTAGGTTGTATAACTAACTTAGGATATTAAAATACTGATTAGAATAACTAGATAATACGTTCCACTCTTAATGATCGACACTCTGCTTACCATTATGTTCATACTGACCGGGTACACTGCTCGTTAAGTGTGTGTGTTATTGATAAGTCGGCTAAATATAAATTTAAAACTTGAGTAGGCATTAATACTGTTAAACCGCAACGACACATCACGCGCATCAAGTTTTTGGCGCCGCTGCCGAGGAGTGAATTGTTATTATCTGTTAATTTGATTAAGTATTTTAATTAGGTTTTACTTTTTAGTTTTTTTTTTTTAGATTCTAACCACTAACCCTGTTGTATATTAGATAGATTGCATTCATTGTATAATTTGCATATTTTCTGTTTTTGTGTGTTTTTGTTTTCTGTAATTTTGGTTTCTTTTTGTTTGTTTTTATTTTTGTTTTTCATTTTTCTGTATTTTTCTGCATTCTGCTGTCGTTGTATTGTACTGATACAAACGATACGGCGCATCTGTTTTCACCGATACGGCGTATTGCGTTTAATTTTTATAAAATACAACGCGTTTAATAAATTCGAGTACGACGCATCTTTCCCCAAGATACGGCGTATTCTGTTTTTAATAAGAAATTTTTCTAAACGCTAACGCCATACGACGCATCTGTTTTAACAGATACGGCGTATTTTCTATTTAAATTAAAAACAGTTTTTCGAATTATTAAACAGAAGCGACGCATCAATCTTTATCGATACGGCGCATCTACTAAATCAAAAATCTTGTATTTTGAAACGTAACGAAAATATGGCGCATTAGCTTTTGTTAATACGACGCATTTAATTTAATAAATATAATTGATTTTTGATATTCACTTTGATCGTTTCACTACTCTCGTGCACAAGTTAGTTTACTTTCAGAATAAATGATGGCTTAAGCATCACTATGGAAGATTACATTCTGAACCTAACCAAGAGATGCTAGCTGGAGTGATCAAACCTTCGATGATTGGAAGGTTGTAATAAGACGACAAGAGTAGAGGAAAACTCAGTACTGGTAACATTGAGTATCTTAAATTCTTGAAATAGAATTCTAGGTACCCCCGCCACCAGTTGTACCAACTGTCGGTCAGAGAGTAGAGCGAGCTGAGGAGGAGGTGAGAGCTTTGAGGGGTATAGTTGACGGTATGAGGGCTGACGTTGTTGTAGTCAAGAGGGATATAGGTTGGTGATGAACTCAAATAAGTACATTTTATTACTATCATTTATCCTATTAATTTGACTTGTTTTACTATATTATGTATGAGGATTGATACTTAATTGTTTACTTTTGTAATTCTCAGGTAAAAACAAGCATTTGGTGAAACTTAGCGATTATGGACTAATAATGGAGCAAAACGTGCATAAAGTGGAAGTCTACTGACATGGACAAGATCAAGTCAATTCTGCTCCAGATGCGCCGCATCTCACTATCAACATGCGCCGCATCTATATCAAGATATCACCAGATACGATCCAAGATACAAGAGGACATGCGCCGCATCTAATCACGGAGTTACGCCGCATCTTCTGGCGGTGTACGAATATTCCTGAATATTATAATCTTGGACCCCACGCGAAGTTAAGTACATGCGCCGCATCTACTTAAGTAGATGCGCCGCATCTTCCCTCAGACACAAACTATAAATACCCCGTAGACCAGACGCATTAAAGAGTTCCAGTTCCGGTTCGAAAACCTAAAACCTAAGTTCGGACAGCAGAGTAAAAGGACGAATTCAGTCAAAGAGGCAGCACAGGACACACCCAAATCTAAAATACAAGAGCTGTAAGAAGGTGCTGCATATGTTTAATTCATTAAGTAGTTTTGTTTTATTGTTTTAGCAAACTTTAATTCATCAAGATTGGTGGCTTGTGTAATGTGGCAACGGAAAGATTGCACTCCCTTAAAACTGCTTTCTCATTAATTAAAGTTTATATGTTGATGTCTTTGGTTACTACTTATTAGTGCATTGATAACCTCTGTGTTTATCAGTGGCTTGCGGGCATTTGACTGCGGGACAAGATGTGGCTCCCACGGTTGTTTCTAAATTGATCACTTAGGAATAACTTTTAGACATAAGTAATCATTAAGGGTTTACTCGCCGATGAGAATAGGACCAACGAGAAAGGGTTAATTACATACACTTCATATAAAGCTATCAATAAAACAAGTGACAAACTACTTAATCATAAGGACAGCCCTCTTATTGTCTCTAGTATCTATCTGTGTACGTGTGTGCTACTTGCTGATTCGTGCCTATTTGTTTATTTTATTATTTAATTGCAAACAAAACTGTGCCAGTCTCTCAGGCTGAAACCCCCTTGCGTTAGGATATTAAAATACTGATTAGAATAACTAGATAATACGTTCCACTCTTAGTGATCGACACTCTACTTACCATTATCTTCATACTGACCGGGTACACTGCTCGTTAAGTGTGTGTGTTATTGATAAGTCGGCTAAATATAAATTTAAAACTTGAGTAGGCATTAAAACTGCTAAACCGCAACGACACATCACCCCCATCAAGTTTTTGGCGCCGTTGCCGGGGAGTGAATTGTTATTATCTGTTAATTTGATTAGTATTTTAATTAGGTTTTTTTCTTTTTATTAGATTAATTGCATCATTGTATTATTTTGCATATTTGTTGTATTGTGTGTTATTTGTTTTGTGTTATTTGTTTGCTTTATTTGTATTTATTTTTGTTTGTGTGTTTAAATTTTTGTTTTTATTTTTTTCGTATTTTCTGTTCTGCTATCGTTGTACTGTGCTAAATCAAACGATACGGCGCATCTGATCTCTCAGATACGGCGTATTGCGTTTAATTTTTTTTTTAATACAACGCGTTTAATTAATTCGATACGACGCATCTTTTCCCCAAGATACGACGTATCTGTTTTTAATAAGAAAATTTTTCTAAGCGATAAAGTAATACGACGCATCTGCTTTTGCAGATACGGCGTATCTGTTTTTGATAAAAATTTTTCTAAAACATTAACGCCATACGACGCATCTTCTTTTGAAGATACGGCGTATCTATTATTTTAATTAAAAACAGTTTGCGAATTATTAAACAGATACGGCGTATCGATCTCTGTCGATACAGCGCATCCTACTGAATCAAAAATCTTTTATTTTTAAACGTAACGAAAATACGGCGCATTAACTTTCGTTAATACGACGCATTTAATTTTAATTAGATAAGTTGATTTTTGATTGATTAATTCGATACGGCGCATTCTTAAATTCTAAAGCGGCGTATCTATTTTCTGAATAAAAGTCTGATTAAATTTTAACGATTATAAGATACGGCGTATCCAACTTTTTGGATACGGCGCATCGTCTGCAGATATCAGCTATTTGTATTCTTATATCCGTTTCTATATTCATTAATTTCTCTTCTAGCGAACAAATCCTACTGATGCTTTTCGTGATTGTTTCAGAAGGATAATGGAAGGATACGGAGAGCTAATTGACTTCGACTTCGAAGCCAATTTTATGAATGATGTGTTAGTGCATGAAAAAACACCCGAACATCACAATGGGGATTACATTGAACTTAATGACCTTAATGGACCGTTGGAATCCAATGACCTGTTCATGGTTGATGCTGAATCTGAGTTAGAAGAAGGAGAAATTGTGGATAGTCCAAGAGTCAACGTTATTACTACTAGAAATTACGATGAATTTGAGGGATATGATGGTTCTTGGGATTACGGTAGTAGGATCAACACCAATTGTGCTTACAATTTACAATTCCCATGCATGATTGGGTACAAGTGTATTGACGCCAATTTCTTTCCTATTTTATCAATCAATGTCATGTCTAGAAGCTTTTACAATTCTATTATGAGAAATAAAAAGGAGTATAAAGGAAAGAATGTAGTTGGAGCCTTCATTAATGTCCCGATCTTCGTTGGGCGCTTCACTATTGTTACTGAGTTCGTAGTTATTGAAGACATGAATGCCTATTGTGACAGCAATATGGGTGACGTGATTGTTGGAAAACCATTTTGTAGGGAGATCACTATTAATGCAAAACGATTTGAAGGAAAGATCACCTTTCAATGTGGAAGCGACGTTATCACTTATATGATGCCCCGAACTCACCCTGGATTTAAACATGCTACTAATAGGGTCTGCTACAAATTCTCTCCATTCCTTTTTATTAGTAATGATGACATGAAGAGAGGAATTGAGTACCCATATCAATTGATGGGAGGATTCTACAAAGGAGTTTTGAATTTGGGACCTGAATATATACGAGACGATTCGGTTGCTAGATGGATCCTACGTGGCCACGTAGGAATCAATGATCGATACTAAAGTGCTGAACGTGAGTCTAACTTGAAGACTCTGGAATAATGACAAGTGCTTACCGGGAGACAACCCGGATTTATCTTTTGTTATTCTGTTTTCTGTGTCGAGTCAGTCCAGGCCGCACGAAGATACGGCGCATCTCAGTCCTGAGATGCGACGCATCCTCTGCAATGGTCATATCTTATTTTATTTTTCTGCATTTTTATTTTCGACTTTAAAACTATTTATCAGTTTATTTTAATGCGGCGCATCCCTGGTTAAGGATGCGGCGCATCTTTATTCTGATCCGTATTTATTCCAGGCTCGATACGGCGTATCTTCTTCAATAAGATACGGCGCATCGACTGACCTGATGATTTTCAGTTTTAATTTTTAAGTTTTATTTTTCCTAACTACTAATGTGTTATGCAAGTTGAACCTTTCTTATCTTAGGTGTGTTTTGAAGCATTGGTGGTATTATAGTTTCCTGAATTTCCTGTGGATACATAAAGTATGAAGTTTTAACGTTCTAATCCACAAGAAAGATGATTTTTGCTCTTATACTAATGGAGGATCATACCGAGCAAATCTCAGGGGAGTTTTTCTGTTCTAATTCTTTTATTTCCAGTTTTTAACCTTTTATACAAACAACGAGGACGTTGTTTAACTTAAGTGGGGGGATAGGAGAATTAGAACACTTAACACTTACTTGTCCTAAACTTTTTCAAAAATTATGCTTAAAATGTGCTTAATATATCAAACTTAAAAAATTTTTTAGCATGTTTTTGTTTAAGATCTAAGTTGCATAACTGCACACATGACGTTATTTTCAAAAATTGTGATTTTTCAAAATTCACAAATCTATGAGTGTGCCGGTGACTTGTAAACTTTAGAACTTGGCTTGTATACTATTCGAGACCACCATAATGAGTATTATTTATATAATTGGAATGATTTGTCTAAATTGGTAAAATTCTAGGATTACACCAAATAGCCTTTATATGTTATGTGTTATTAGCTAACTACACTGGTTAGTTAACCCCCGTATAAACCCTTTTGTTACTCTCATTTTTAGAGTAAGATACCCCTAGAAAAACCCTCAGAGCCATTCCTTTCGTTTCTTACACCTATGTTTAAAATGTTTCGTTACACCTTACACCTTAGCCTACCCTGTAGATTAGAATCCGTGGTTGGTTAATTGCTATAGGCAGAGTGTGTTTCCTTACATTACCTGTGTTCGCGTGCGTAATTCATTATCTTTGGTTAGGTCGGGAAATTGCACAATGCAAATTGGAGTGAAAGTAAATATTGTATATCTTTGAGTTTATTTTTAGTGTGTTTACTACTTTCACTATTACCATTATTTCTGAAGTATGAAAAGTATGAAAAAAAATTATCCGGAAAGAAAGTTGTAGTGATGTGGTGAAATTTTGCACATCTATGTTTATGTTTCAAGTAAAAAAAAAAAAAAAAAAAAAAAAATCGAAAAAATGAGAAAAGAAAAAGAAAGAAAAAAGAGTTGGGTGTTTATTTTAAGCCAACGATGTAGAGTTATGTAAGTGGTCGATATCACCACTATTTGTTATATTATATCTATGGATTGAATGGGAATTGGCAGTTATGGGAGTGCCAATTAAGGATTATTCTTTGATTAAGATTTTGTTGAGTATAATTCGTGTCTACCTAAAGCGTGTGTTTCAAGTGTTAAAGCGTGAGTTATTCAATGATATGAGTCTTATTCATGGGATGGTTGGGATAGTTATTAACCACACTTAGGATTTTAATTTATTTGTTTTGTTTTGTTTATTTTTATTTTTACACCAATTTATATCCCAAATGTTATCCATACCCTTTATTATTCTTTATCCAACCAAACCTTTGATTTATTGAGATTAGGGATTTGAGCAATCTTAAGTATCGTAGTCGTGGATTCGGCTATGTATTTATGATTTTGTCGCCCTTTTTGATATATTATTATTGGTGAAGTTTGGACCTATCTTTAGCCTATTCGAGTTAAGGATTTGAGCAATTGCAAGTATCGTGTTCGTGGATTCGATCATGTATTTGTGATTTTGTCGCCTTTTCTGGAATTTGAGATCGATAGTGATTAAGAATAATTAACCCTTAAGCCTAAAAACCCTTTTTACCGCTTTAGACTTGTTATTCCTTAGCTTTAGTGGTGGAGATGTGTATACTTGCCAAGCTTATGATAGAATATTCGTCGCGACTGGACAGTTAAACGATTAGATTTGCTTTTATCGACTTATTTTATTTTACTTCTAATTCGTTAAGTGTTTAGTTGTGTGATTATGAAATAAACGAATACATGCTTAAATATAAAAATAAATCCTAACATCTTTTAGGATACATTTTCATAAGATTAATTCTAAGGTTTACTTGGGGACAAGTAAAGTTCAAGTGGGGGGATATTTGATGAACTCGAATAAGTACATTTTATTACTATCATTTATCCTATTAATTTGACTTGTTTTACTATATTATGTATGAGGATTGATACTTAATTGTTTACTTTTGTAATTCTCAGGTAAAAACAAGCATTTGGTGAAACTTAGCGATTATGGACTAATAATGGAGCAAAACGTGCATAAAGTGGAAGTCTACTGACATGGACAAGATCAAGTCAATTCTGCTCCAGATGCGCCGCATCTCACTATCAACATGCGCCGCATCTATATCAAGATATCACCAGATACGATCCAAGATACAAGAGGACATGCGCCGCATCTAATCAC
The DNA here is from genome assembly GCA_021014915.2 of Artemisia tridentata subsp. tridentata. Classification (NCBI taxonomy): domain Eukaryota; kingdom Viridiplantae; phylum Streptophyta; class Magnoliopsida; order Asterales; family Asteraceae; genus Artemisia; species Artemisia tridentata. The sequence continues at coordinate 415,596,445 of CP139505.1, forward strand.
GGAGTTACGCCGCATCTTCTGGCGGTGTACGAATATTCCTGAATATTATAATCTTGGACCCCACGCGAAGTTAAGTACATGCACCGCATCTACTTAAGTAGATGCGCCGCATCTTCCCTCAGACACAAACTATAAATACCCCGTAGACCAGACGCATTAAAGAGTTCCAGTTCCGGTTCGAAAACCTAAAACCTAAGTTCGGACAGCAGAGTAAAAGGACGAATTCAGTCAAGGAGGCAGCACAAGACACACCCAAATCTAAGATACAAGAGCTGTAAGAAGGTGCTGCATATGTTTAATTCATTAAGTAGTTTTGTTTTATTGTTTTAGCAAACTTTAATTCATCAAGATTGGTGGCTTGTGTAATGTGGCAACGGAAAGATTGCACTCCCTTAAAACTGCTTTCTCATTAATTAAAGTTTATATGTTGATGTCTTTGGTTACTACTTATTAGTGCATTGATAACCTCTGTGTTTATCAGTGGCTTGCGGGCATTTGACTGCGGGACAAGATGTGGCTCCCACGGTTGTTTCTAAATTGATCACTTAGGAATAACTTTTAGACATAAGTAATCATTAAGGGTTTACTCGCCGATGAGAATAGGACCAACGAGAAAGGGTTAATTACATACACTTCATATAAAGCTATCAATAAAACAAGTGACAAACTACTTAATCATAAGGACAGCCCTCTTATTGTCTCTAGTATCTATCTGTGTACGTGTGTGCTACTTGCTGATTCGTGCCTATTTGTTTATTTTATTATTTAATTGCAAACAAAACTGTGCCAGTCTCTCAGGCTGAAACCCCCTTGCGTTAGGATATTAAAATACTGATTAGAATAACTAGATAATACGTTCCACTCTTAGTGATCGACACTCTACTTACCATTATCTTCATACTGACCGGGTACACTGCTCGTTAAGTGTGTGTGTTATTGATAAGTCGGCTAAATATAAATTTAAAACTTGAGTAGGCATTAAAACTGCTAAACCGCAACGACACATCACGTGCATCAGTTGGCTAGTTGGGAGTGCAAGTCAGATTCTGGAGCATCAGGGCACGAACCATACTCGCCCAGATGGTACTTACGTTAGAGGCATGATCAGATACTCCCGGCTCCCTTCACATGGCACACGCAGAGTCCGACCTAGGACCGATGATGCTAGCACCTCAGAGACTCGCTCGGCTGAAGGAGACGACTCCCCACATCCTTGATTTCATGTGTTTGAATTTATAGACATCGTTCCTCGTACATTTTTACTCTTTTGGGATTGTACTAAATACTATTATCATGTGTTTATTTAATGTTTCAGTTTATGTTTCTTATTATTTTTTATGGAGACTGGCATTAAGTTCAGCATGAGTGAACGAGAGAACCCGAGAGGTAAACCGTGAAACGTGCCAATTTTACAACAGACTGTTAACAGTCTGTTTGGTAACTACATGCGCCGCATTTAGTGAAACAGATGCGACGCATCCTATCCTTTATTTTATTTTATTTCGTACTTATTCCAGGCTCGATACGGCGTATCTTCTTCCATAAGATACGGCGTATCGAATGACCTGATGATTTACAGTTTAATTTTTTAGGATTTATTTTTACTAACTACTAATGTATTATGCAAGTTTGAACCTTCTTAACTCAGGTGTGTTAAAGTCTAAATGGTATTATAGATTCCTGCATTTTTGTGGATACATCATTTATGAAGCTTAAACGTTCTCATCCACAAGAAAGTTGATTTTTGCTCTTATACGAATAATGGAGGATCATACCGAGCAAATCTCAGGGGAGTTTTTCTGTTCTAATTCTTTTATTTTCCAGTTTTTAACCTTTGACACAAATAACGAGGACGTTGTTTAACTTAAGTGGGGGGATGGAGAATTAGAACACTTACTTGTCCTAAACTTTTTCAAAATATGCTTAAAATGCGCTTAATATATCAAAATTTAAAATTTTTTTAGCATGTTTTTGTTTAAAGTCTAAATTACATAACCGCACACATAACTCTATTCTTTCAAAAATATTAAAACTTTAGTGTGCCGGTGACTTGTAAACTTTAGAACTTGGCTTGTATACTATTCGAGACCACCATAATGAGTATTATCTATATAATTGGAGTGACTTGTCTAAATTGGTAAATTTCTAGGATTACACCCAAATAGCCTTTATATGTTAAGTGATATTAACTAACTACACTGGTTAGTTAACCCCCGTATAAACCCTTTGTTTACTCTCACTTTTAGAGTAAGATACCCCTAGAAAAACCCTCAGAGCCATTCCTTTCGTTTCTTACACCTTTGTTATAATGTTTCGATACACCCTTACACCTTAGCCTACCCTGTAGATTAAAATCCATGGTTAATTGCTTTAGGCAAAGTGTGTTTCCTTACATTACCTGTGTTCACGTGCGTAATTCATTATCTTTGGTTAGGTCGGGAAATTGCACAATGCAACTGGTATGAAAGTAAATATTGTATAACTTTTAGTTTATTTTTCGTGTGTTTGCTACTTTCACTATTACAGTTATTTCTGAAAGTATGAAGAGTATGGAAAAATTATCCGAAAAAATAGTGATAGAAAAGTTGTGAAATTTTACACATATATGTTGATGTCAAAAAAAAAAAAAAAAAAAAAAAAAAGAAATTGAAAAAAAATTATAAAAGAAAAAGAAAAAGGAAAAGTTGGAAGTTTGTTTTAACCAACTTATGTAAAGTTTTGTATTAAGTGGGAGATATCACCACTATTTGTTGTTGTATATTATATTTATGGATTGAATGGGAGTTGGCCGTTATGGGAACGCCAACTAAGGTTATTCTTTGATTGAGATTTTGTTGAGTATAATTCGTGTCTACCTAAAGCGTGTGTTTCAAGTGTTAAAGCGTGAGTTATTCAATGATATGAGTCTTATTCATGGGATGGTTGGGAAAGTGATTAACCACACTTAGGATTTTAATTTATCTGTTTTGTTTATTTTTCATTTTACACCAATTTGTATCCCAAATATTATCCATACCCTATATCATTCTTCATCCAAACCTTTGATTTATTGAGATTAGGGGTTTGAGCAATCTTAAGTATCGTAGTCGTGGATTCGGCTATATATTTATGATTTTGTCGCCCTTTTTGATATAATATTATTGGTGAAGATTACTTGGTCCAATCTTTAGCCCATTCGAGTTAATGAATTGAGCAATTGCAAGTATCGTGGTCGTGGATTCGATCATGTATTTGTAATTTTGTCGCCTTTTCTGGAATATGAGATCGATAGAGATTAAAAAGGATGATCAACCCTTAACCAACAAACCCTTTTTACCGCTTTAGACTTGTTACTCCTTGGCTTTAGTGGGGGAGATGCGTATACTTGCCAAGCTTATGATAGAATATTCGTCACGACTAAGCAACTAAACGATTTAGAATTGTTTTACATTAAAAATTATTTTGGTTTCTACTTCGTTAAGTGTTTGGTTGTGTGATTATGACAAAACGAATACGTGCTTAAATATAAAAATAAATCCTAATATCTTTTAGGATACATTTTCATATGATTAATTCTAAGGTTTACTTGGGGACAAGTAAAGTTCAAGTGGGGGGATATTTGATGAACTCAAATAAGTACATTTCATTATCATCATTTATCCTATTTATTTGACTTGTTTTATTATATTATATATGAGAATCGATACATTAATGTTTACTTTAGTAATTCTCAGGTAAAAACAAGCATTATGTGAAACTTGGCGATTTTGGACTAATTATGGAGCAAAACAAGCGAGATGTCAAAAGTCTACTGAAATCCAGAAGATGCGCCGTATCTCACTCAAAAAAAACAACGCAATATCATACTTAGATGAATTCGAAGACCATTGCCTGACTTTGAAGAATGCGCCGCATGCAATTCTGTCATGCGCCGCATATGAAACTTTGGTCAAAGAAGAAGATCAAGCTCGTTCTACTCCAGATACGCCGCAATATACTTCTAACATACGGCGTATCACTATCAAGATTTCACCAGTTACAATCCAAGACAGCTAAAGTACATGCGCCGCATACAAATATCAGGTTACGCCGCATCTGAAAACGGTGTACGAATATTCCAGAATATATTAATCTTGGACCCCACGCGAAGTTAAGTCAATGCGCCGCATCTATCAACTCAATGCGCGGCATCGATCCCTCAGACAAAAACTATAAATACCCCAAGGTCAGACGAATTTAAGAGACCTTTTATATAACCCTAGAGCCGAATCCAGACGACCAAGCAGCACAAGACACACCTCAAACAAAGATACAAGAGCTGTAAGAAGGTCCTGCATGTATTCAATTCATTAAGTAGTTTTGTTTTATTGTTTTAGTACGCTTTAATTCATCAGGATTGATGGGCTTGTGTCATGTGACTACGGAAGATCATGCACTCCCCTTAATATTGCTTTCCCATTAATTAAAGTTTATATGTTGATGTCTTTGGTGACTTTTATTAGTGCATTGATAACCTCTGTGTCTAGCTGAGTCTTGCTTGGGTCGCCATGCCCCTTCCTCGCCTATTTATTCTAGCGTCTCTAGAAAAGTAGGATAGACATAAGTAATCATTAAGGGTTTACTCGCCGATAAGATTAGAGCCAACGAGAAAGGTTTAATTATATACACTTCATATAAAACTAGCAATAAAACAAGTGACAAGCTATTTAATTATCAGGACAGGTCTTCTTATTGTCTCCAGTATCTATCTGTGTACGTGTGTGCTAATCGCTGATTCGTGCTCATTAGTTTAGTTTTCTATTTAATTATAACCAAACTGTGCCAGTCTCTCAGGCTGAACCCCCTTGCGTTAGATTAGGTTGTATAACTAACTTAGGATATTAAAATACTGATTATAATAACTAGATAATACGTTCCACTCTTAGTGATCGACACTCTGCTTACCATTATGTTCATACTGACCGGGTACACTGCTCGTTAAGTGTGTGTGTTATTGATAAGTAGGCTAAATATAAATTTAAAACTTGAGTAGGCATTAATACTGCTAAACCGCAACGACACATCACGCGCATCACAAATATATGATACAATGTTAATAAATGATAATAAACGTTATCCGCACTTTATTTCATTAAAATAATATTGCTTTAATATCTCTTATCCAAATACTAACTAGATCAATGCATGACAATTCTCATTAGTGAATTATGCCACAAGTCATGTTCCACATACTTGTTGACAAGGCATAAATCAACTAATGTTGATCTATCAGAATTTTGAGAATACTTATTTCATATAATGAAATTCTTGTATGTGTGCATTCATCTATCTAGATATTGCCACATACTTCATAAAATGCGTGACATCCTCATGCACGAATTTATGACAATTAAACTACCAAACCTTGTAGTTAAAGTATTCTAATTCTTTATGTATAATGCAACTATGCTCATATTGAGCATAACTAGTATACATGGTCTCCTAATAAGGATGAGCTCCCACCATGACTAGTATTGAGTGTCATCTCAATCTTTCTAGCATCATTGTATCCAAACAACAATATGCTCTTTTAAAAGTTTCGTAAACTTTTAACATTCATCGTGTAATGTTTGATATCTTCAAATCCTTCAAGATTTAATCACAATATCAATCAAGCAATAACTTGCCATATGGTTCGTATTTATAACTTTTGAGCAAATCCAGGCTGAGGATGTAAATTCTAAACCATATCCATTACACTTAGCTATCTAATAATTTCCAATTAGATATTAATGTTGTCAATCATCTTTTATTCAAGCATGATACAACAAGCAACATGATTTACATGAATAATCCTTTCGTCAACCTTACATTTTATTCATGTCATATCTTTTTAAAGATATGTTTCTATCTAGTCCTTCTAATAGAATATCATGTTCTTTTAGAATCAATTATTTACCGCTTATGTTTATGATAATAAACATATTTTCCAAGGTTTTATTTTCTAAATTTCTACGTGAAGTCTTATTCCAAACTAAGACTTAACATTTAATGTTAACGTCAATGGAATGTTACTTTCCATATGTTATTCAACATATATGAAATAAGAAAATAAATATAATACTCCCACTAGCTTTCAGGAATATTAAGAAATATCTTATTTTAATTATAAATCAAAACTAGATTTAATAACTAAAATAAGTATATCTTTTTAGATGCATGCATTAATCCATTTACAAATGATTTGCACTTTTGTATTCTATTAAAGATTATTTGAATTCAAATACTCCTTCCAATTACTTTTCGTCCTCGCACAAGTAATTATCCAAGAAAGAGATTTGATATTCCATTGTTAATTTCATATAAATGAAACTAAGAATGATAATCATAATCTTTGATCATTTAATGTGCTTAAAAAGAATCTCAATCACCTTTAATTGCTTAAATGTGGATTGATAATCTTTTCACACATTAAATACGCATACAAATTTTGTCCATTATGATTTCTACACAAAAATTTAAATCTCTAGTATTTTCATTTCCTTTGTAGAAACTCATCTTCATTCTATAGTGTAACTATAGAGTTTAAGATCAACTACGTTTCCAAACTAGTTATCTTCTTGGACTGCATCTAATTATTCATAGTATGAGTAATTTGCCAAATAAACATTTGCAATTTATTAACAGGCATATCACGATCCTGTAACTCATAACCCTCAACATATTCTACAAATATTTGAGATATCCTTGCGGATCTATGAATAAGAATTCCATCATCTTGAGATTTAACACTAACATGTTAAATTCTCATTATGATTTTGCTAGCGTATTTAGAAGATTATGTATCTTGTAATTTTATCTTTTGAAGATAAAACTCCCACTCGCCTTTTGCAATTTATAGATTACCTATAAATGCTTAGCAAATAGAGCAACACAAAACTTGTTCTCTTTTGGGACTTTGCAGATACAAATTGACAGTTCCTAACCTTAATTTGTCAATTAACCTACTCAAATGTAGTTTAACAAATTCTGAACTTCAATTTTAAGACTTAATGTGATTGATCACATTCCATATTAAATGGTGTCTTATTAATCTTCTAGGTTGGAGTCTAATTGAGTGTATCCAATTCATACTCAATTTTCTAACCTTGATATCTTTAGGAAGAATAGAAGATATAGTTATCTCAAATCAAACAATGTATCAAGAGCTTGATTCTCCTAACTGAACATACCATACATACTATGTATTCCATTAGGATTAATATTGTAAGTCTTTCTTACAATATGTAAGATAAATATATTTCGGTTTTGGCTTACCTATTTACCAACTAAATCACTTTAATGGTACAATAGATTTTCCAAGCCAATTGCATAATTTATAACATAAGTGCCTTATTGTCCAAGCCACTTAATATCTATGTCTTACCAAAAAACATAAACTGTTATAATCCCAATGTACGTTACAAATCATTGATCAACTCAATGACTCCTTGTATATATTTTAATTAAAAAAAACATAACAATATAACGTCTTACTTTGTTATAAGTCTTATAATAATAAAAGACTTCATATTTATATCTTTATACTAAAATATAAATATGCATAACTAAAGTAATTATGAAACCCACAACTTGGTTTCAATGGTATTTTAAGTTAATTTATTACTTCATATATTTATGTCATTCCAAGAATACATAAACATTCAATTTTATGAAGTGGTATAAGATTACTCCATATATTTATGTTATTGCAGTAATACATAAATATTTACATTTGAAGTAGTCTTATTATCATATCGACACTTGTTCTAATAATTATCTAGTTTTAGAAACTTGTAAATTAACATAGTTTAATCACATCAGCTGAGGCTGCAATGATGAAAGTATGTAATTTACCTTGTCATTAATATCTAGTAATGAAAGTAGATATTAACTCCAAGTGTTTTATAAATTAGAATGTGTATAAAACATATTAGAACATTGATCTCTTACCTTACAGTCAAGAGAACCCTTAAATCATATTTCTTTGTGTTGTTGCTTGCACACTTTAATTAATTCTCCCACTAGTGCATGGAACAACATCACGTATCAGATAAACAACACGTCAATAGTTTGCTTATTTGATCAATATGATTGTGTCATAGATATAAGTAGATATAGAATCACCTCGTCTAGTAAGGAAACGTACACGACTATCCTTAATACCATAAGTGTCTATAATTGGAAAGTGTTTATCTCAAGAGATTCTAGAGATAATCCGGGTTACTACCAAGATATCAAAACTTGTAGCTCCCACTGAATTATAGATCACTGCATGAACTCATTATTCAGTAATTTCAGCACTATGCTCCCACTGAATTTGACAACATTATAAATGTTCCATAACCAGTAAAAGCAAGTAGTGTACGTGCTGCTTACTTTCCTACACCTTTGAGTAATCCCTTACGTAATACATACTAAGGTACTTCAAAGAATGTATTCTACTTTGTGAATGATGGAATATCCATCAATGCAATCAACTTGAAAGAATTGGGTATGCAATTTCTTCTTTAGTTAGGTCTACCATCCCCATCATGGTATGTACCACCTTTAAATGGTTAAAGCATAACAACTAGATCAAACATTCTAGTTTGCATTTTACCAATTACGCGGTAATTAGTCTAGCTTCTAATATTTAATAACTCCTAACCATGCAATTTCTTAAGAAATTCGCCATGAGTTATTTCTTAGAATTTAGACAATTCTTATTATCCTATTATACCTTTCTTACTCATGAAAAGGAATAGGATTAAGTCTTACTTTTCACACGGAAAGTAGACTTGGTTTATTCTTTTCAGTAAAAATTTGACTCTATCCAAAACCCTTACGGGTGTAGATCAATTTACTACTAAAAGAATATCCCATATTTACGGTTTTAACGTTGCATTAAAAACATTAAAAGAATTTTCAAAATTCAATTTTAGTAATTTTGATAATAACTTTTCAAGAAAATTAAACACCCACGATAAAAATAAAATTTGACCATTTAATTTTCATTGAAAATTAGGATCCAAATTGACGTCGTTTCATCACATCAGCTTTGGCTGCTAGCAATGAAAGTACTCAATAAGGTAGAGCTGCACTCAATTGCCAATATACAATTGCAATTCCTAGAATCATGGGACTTACATTGTATTGCCAACATCAGTTGCAAAATGTAAGCATGTTTCATTCCCAAATCTTTATGCCTTGGCGCCGTTCCATTACATCAGCTTTGGCTACTAGTAATGAAAGTGCCCAATTAAGTTCACCAACTTAAGAAACTGTAAATTGACGTCGTTTCATTGCATTCAGCTTTGGCTGCTAGCAACGAAAGTACTCAATTTACCCTTAGACAACCACCCTTTGAAAACATCACATTCAGCTTTGGCTGCTAGTGATGTAGGATGAAACCTTAGGTGTTTCTTTTTGTAGTTGGTTGGCATATTACTTAAATTTTTAAGGGTATAAACTTTTTGATGTATGTTATCAAAAAAAATATGTACAAAGATGTCATGCATTCATCTTTGTATCATATGTTTTCTACAAAATACCGTTTACTCATTCGTAAGCTCAAATCATCTAAATTTTTAATTGAGGCGTTGAGCAAATTACAACTTTGCCTTAAGATGCTTCGTATGTATCATGGTGTACTTGGTAAGTCTAAAATTGACGCACAGGCGAGCGGAGAGGCAAACGTCTACCCTAAGTTAGTTAAAAACGCGCCTCTTTCGGATGACAATTTAATGTCAAGCCTCCTTATACCCACTTTTTAGTTTGTCAATTTTAGGTCCGCCGCTTCGACCACTTAGTACAGTCGCATCAATCAACTAAAACTTATGATTTTCTTGCTTAAAACAATTTTATGTAGTAAATTATTAATTGCTAGTCTCGCTTGGGAGCAAATTACCGTGCGAAGCGAACCACTGTCGGCACATAAGACTTGGCAATTAAATAGTTTACTACAAAGGTTTCACAGTTATTAGGTTCATTTATTTTTTATTGAAAAATTACCCTCTTTGTTGTTACAATCCATCATAATTAAACACAAAGAACAAGTAATTAAAAAAGATAAATAAATAAAAAAAAAAAAAAAAAAAAAAAAAAAAAAAAAAAACATTCAATAACACGTATATGATCATTAACAATATCATATAGCCACATGCAAACCTTTTTGATAAATCCTATTAATTATCTATGTGAATTTTAATGTATGTAATCAATAAAACTCCCATTGGTTTTCGAGCTCATTATACCCAATGGACCACAGACGCCAAATAAATTTGGTCGCATAAGTTTTAATCAACTAGATACCACATTGCACATAACCAATTTTAATTAATATATTAGGGTCTTCCCTAATTTAAGATTTATCTTAAAAATCATGTGGCAAATAAACATAAACATTCCATGACAAAATATGCAAGATTTTGTCATGGATCCCATATTGCACATATAATCATGTAAACATATATTATCATGTCAATATATCATGTACGCAATCTAATTTAATTAATGACATCACATAAGGTACTCATTAATTAATCCCTAAAAATTGCATGCAATCCTAGGGTTTCTACAAGTTTTCTACAAAAACTAAAACCCTAAATTTTATAATTTGGTATCGACCCAAAATTAAAACAAAATTAGGGTTTACAAAATCAAAACCCTAGATCAATAAAGATTGCATGTATCTATATTACAAGATTCAATTTTTAAGGTTTTTAGTAATTAATTACATGTTAAAAACGAGGCTGTGATGCCACTGTTGGAATATGTGAATCATACAATAACTATAAACACATAATCATCAAAGCTCACGCAGCGGAATGGATCAAACATAACATGTAAATTAATTAACTAAAAACTAAATAGAAAACGTACCTTTTTTATTTCTAGCAAGAACAAGGAATCAGATCTACAAGAACAAGATAAACCCTAATTAGGGTTTATGGTATGGATCGACTAGGGTTAGTCGAATAGGGCAAAATCACCACAAGCTAAAGTAAGCTTGTTACTCGTTCTTGTACACACGTAATACTAGCCTTCCAATGGGAAAAGCTAGGTTCAAATCACAAAACAAAACCAATCACTTGATAAGCAACTAGGATCAACCAATTCCTAATGGAATTATAAAGAGGGCCGATCGGTTTGCTTAGAGGGGAAGAGAAGAGAAGAATGGCTTGTTTATGGATTCAAGATTAGGGAATAACCAAATACAATGGGATTGTATTTATAGGCTAACACTGGCTTGCTCCCTACTCCATCCAAAACCGGCCCTCCCCCTTAAGGAAAGAGTTTGGCCGACTTTAATCCCAAGAAAGGGATTCCAGATCCTTCTCTTCCCTTTTTCACATTTAGTCCTTTAACGGTCGTTATCTCTAACTCCGTTAAGTACTAACTGTCTTTAAGTATTGTTTTGTGAAATGAATAAATAAAATATAAAATATATTCAATTTATTCAAACCATTGGAACTCTCACGTATTGTGTGTAATCCCGAGTCTCGGGTTCGAAACCGGACATACGCATATTAATTTATATCCACAAACTCTAACAGAAGGTCTATGTCATATGGAGGTAGCATGAAGGACACCCACTCGACGATAAAAGGAAAGGCCGGTTCGAATCGGCACGACTATAAAGATGTAAACTAACATCATGAGGATAGTTACTAGCTTTTGTTGTATTTCTACACCTGCAAAATATTCGATATGACTTAAATACGGCCCTTAAGTGTCAATTTTCGATATGACTTAGTTACGGTGTTGGTTTATTCTCGTGAACCTATTCATAATTTTAACCACTTGAATGTAAAACTAAACCAATTAAAATAGTGCCGCTTAATCCAGTCTAGCATAAATAAAACCAGCAATTTAATGGATGAAACCCATTATCTTTGTGTTGATAAATCTGAGTGCATTAATTTAATGTGTGAGATGTCTAAAGATGAACTTTATTAATAAATTTAACAGTAACAATAATATTAATAAAAAATTACATTGGGTAATAAAAAAGTAATGGATAGGCCGGATGACTCGAACACGTGACCATGAATTCATAAGAAATCAAACTGAGCCATCACGCCACCCATACTCACATGTTTGATTCTCAAATCTAGTTATTTATTTTCATGTTAAAAGTAACCAACATGAAATCTGAGCAAACCACAGGGACCAAACGTTTAAATTTTTTCAAATTTTTGTGAGAAAAATTAAAGAGAAATAAAAAAGTAAAATGACAATGATACCCTCATGTGTAAGTCACATGAGGGGTGTTTAACGGTCAAAATTGACGTTGTTTGTTCAAAGGACTGTGAGTGTGAAGGGTTTCCGAGTTAGGGACTGTCTATGCAAAAATAAAAGTCAAAGGATCAAAGGTGAAAGTCAACGTAAACCACAAGGACCATCCGTGTAATTTACTCAAAGAAAAAATTATTAATCTACCTTCCGTTTAAGACATGGTAACAAATTAAAAAGCAAAAGTGAAAGGAAAAAAAAAAAGGTTAGTTAACAAGCTGCTGATTCGAAAACGAGACCTACCACTTATAGAATATCAATATTAGGCAGCGAGCCATCCACACTCCCAAGATATATTACGAATTTGTTAAAATATATATGGAATGGATGTCCATATATCATCTAATATTGTGAGTATATCATTGTATATCAATAGAAGATTGTATCTTGGAGAATACTCCAACTTGTAATTATAAATATCCTCTCATTGTGAGATGAATAATAGAATTCTCTATTCCTCTATATCTTTATTGTTACTCTTGTTCATGATTATTCACAACACGTTATCAGCACGCTCTTAAGATGATTTTCGATCAAGGCTCAAAGGATGGTCGATGATCAAGAATGACTCCATATGTATTTACGTTTGATTATCAGGTTATAATATTTTTGGAGCCCACTCCATTGAGTCAATGGTTCTTTAGATTAAAAATTCATGCATACAATCGGAAGAGGTAAATTTTCAATTCCAACTGTATATTAAGTACTCGTTACTTTTACTTGTTAATATTAATATAACTTGAGTGGATAGTAAAATTTGTATACATAAAAAAAAAAAAAAAAAAAAAAAAAAAAAAAAAAAAAAACACTATGTCGTTCACATATTATTAGGCTTAAAGGTTAGATGAGAATAAAATAAAACTAAGGGACTATGATGCTACATGCGAGAAAAATTTGCTTCTAGCCTACGATGCTTATTTAGTTTAATACTTTAATTACTTGACTCTTATCTCATGCAATGACCATAAATTCTAGCTTAAACGAGCCAATATAAATATGATATGATCGCGATGACTTTATAAATGTTAGTTAATTTTATGTTAATTTGGATCCATCAAGAAGAAATCGTAAACAATTAGTTTGATTAACTAGCAAACTTATGTGGGTTTTATTTATTTATTTATTTACTTATTTGTAAAAACATAAGGTACGCACTTTAGCAATTTGTTTTTGCCTAATACAGTAGGTTTGTCGTGAGCTATTAAGATCCCAAGTTTCAATTAATAATTGTCTTCGTATATTACAGTTCGTAAGAATATATATGTATAATTACTTTATACTATTTGTTGAGATCAGCTCTTGTGTTTATTGAAAGTGAGATTCTATCGTCACAATCGATATGATGATCCTACCGAAATTGTGGATATGAAAATAAAAGGTTTTTATAAACGGAACATTGTTTAGCTCTATAAAATTAACTGATGGAGTCGAAGAGAAAATAAGGGATTTAAAGAACAACAAGATCTACGAACTTTCTTTAAAGAAAAGAAAAAAAAAAAAAAAAAAAAAAAAAAAACCTAGTTTAAATTTTATTTTTTGTTTACTTGTTTTGGTTGTGTCGTGATTTTAAAAATATTCTTGTTAATTATTGAAACTAGTAGGTTTTAAATATGTACATGTACCGGTTTTTTTTTTAATTATTAACTAGTAGTTTTTTTTTTTTACATCACTTAATTCACGTTCCTTATAGAGAAAGCATCTCCCTCAATTAACTAAATTATAGCCTTTAGAAAAATGCATGTTATGTATGCGACGTTAATGTTCTAGCATTATGTTTTTTTAAACTTGATTGTTGTCTATTGTTTTGCTGTTAATATATTAGCAGTATACAATAGATATGAACAAGTTGATATGACGCTATTTTAATACAAATAAACAGAAGATAGTTGAAATTGGTTTAATAGTTAATGCAAGTAAATCTTATTTGTTAACCAATATATAAGTTTTGGATATAATGTATTCTAATATATAGAAGCATTGCCGATTTAGGATTTCGATTCCTTATTAGCTAACCTAAATTGTTAGAGAGAATCAATTTCTCTCATTAATATATGGTATTTGAATGTTGTGGTCGTACGATTAAATTGGTGAATCATGCCATCTAGTTGCATTTTAATTGTTTTATGCGGAGATAAGTTTGTTTATGTAAAAACTTCTAACAGTGATTGTAAGTATTGTATTAAATTGATACTTTCTTATGGCCAATAAAAATGTAAACAAGCATCTAATAAGGTAAACAAGCATCTAATAAGTTATTGTTTAGCTTGTCCAATTGAATAAGTTCCACTATTTGAAATAAGTATAACCATGTTTGATTAATATAAATATTGGGTTATGGACGTATTTGAAGTAAATATAATTGCATGTATGATATGAATAGGATAGTTGATGGGCTACTGGATGTGGTAAGATATAGTGACCAAAATTAATTGTGAATGTTACAATATTAATGTTGAGAATGATATCTGGTTTAAGAATAAGATGTGTTAGTTAACTGTCATTGTGTTTGTCATATGAGTGTACGTTATCACTAATATTATTTGCTTATGAGACTTGACTAATTGATCAATGACATAAATGTGTTTAGCAAATAGCACAACTTTTTGTATAGAACATGTTTTATTATTTGATACTGAAATAGGCTAATTTTCATATTAATATAGTTGTGAGAAGACACACATATAAGTTTAAGGGATCATTTATATTCCAGATCATACAGATTTAGTTAGGCACACTCCAAATTAATGGCAATGGTTTTTGGGTCTTAAATTGCCATGATTAAAAACAATAGTTGGGTGGATGACATTAGCTGGAGTGGTTTTTATTGTTGCACTCATTGCTGCTGTTGTAAAAAAGGAATAATGCATGCTTTTACGAAAATATTGTGCGCCATTAGGCATGTCTTAAAGAATTATTTGACCATCAAGTGAAAGAAATTCTTGTAAGTGCGCGCTATAATTGATGCACTTCGTGTTGTAAAACATGAAAAGTGTTCGCGAGCACAATTTTCGCAATATTCAATATTACATCTAAATGATACGAAAATATGCGATGAGATGGTTGATGCCTCGATATGATCATATATCGAGAACGATGCTTTGATACAAGCAATGAGTATTTGAGCAAACACCATAAACCCGTTCAATAAATTTGTTCCATTCACTCAAGTGAATGTGATAAAATGATCAGTGTAATCTCCATTCCCTCAAGTGAATGTGAGAATATAATGACAAATGTCTAAAGATCATTTATCATGGTAAAGGATATGGTCAAAGTAATATGAAATTGACAAACCACTAGTAGTGGCAAAATAAGAAAGGAGCAAACGAAAATGTGATTCATGTAAAATGCAATGTGATGTATGCAAAATACAAGTGTGTCAAAGATATTACACACTATATTCATAGATGTAAGAATCTATGCAAACACAATTTTGCTCCGTAAAAGAAAATAGAAATTTGTTACGAGGAATGAAATTTCATATTAATGATGCATTATATTCTCTTGCATCTTCCTCGACAAGCCATAACATAAGTTTATGTGCCAAAATTATATTATTATGAGGCATGACCGGTTGGACCATCCCGAGTCAATGATGATGCAAATATATAAAAGAACCATGAGTTTCTTCAATGATTTTTTCATTGTCTTTATTGCTCTCAATAGAAGTTAATACTTCAAATATTACCACCAAATTAAAGTAAGGGTTCATTCCCTTAGAGTTTTTGAAAATATCCAAAAGAGATATATATAGGCCTATACAAGTGCCATTTAGATCATTTTGATTTTAAAATCGATGCATCGTCAAAATGATCATGAAAGACGCAACATGAAGTTAGCGTGATTAGCGGCTCCGCTTATAAGAATGCGAGCACGTTTTCCATATCATATCTTTGGAAATGGTGGTTAGAAATTCCAAGTATTTGGTAATTATTGGAACAAGTGTTGAACACTTGTAGCTCATGTTGGTAAGCGAAATGCTTTTTTTGAAGCGTTTATGAACGTTTTCAATTTATTACAAAGCCAATAATTGTGAGAGAAAAATTAATGGTTTATGGGGCATGTTATTTAAATGATAGAACATGAATTTGCATCATGCCAAAATTTATAATGATTCCTTCCCATTTAATGGTTTTTCGGTCACGAACTATCTATCTCCCATCTAAAAGTCATGCAATTATGCGACTTATAGTGAATCCACCACAACGCAAAATGTGAGATATTGAGAATGATAATTCATTCAGGGGAAGAGAATAAGCAGCAAGAATTTGGAATGAATTATAAATAATGTAAATGTTGATCCTCACAACACTAATGGATATGAACTTGAAGTTCAAAGTGTAATTCATTTTTATGATCTAGAAAATGCCAGACATATTTGGTGACCTAAACAGAGTAACTAGATCTTTTATACGCTGCTAATGCTCCAACTTATATTTGTGTCCCAATTATTGTTAGTGATTCTATGGCACGCCTATTGTGTGATAGAACAATCGATTCCAAATATAAATCCTCGAATGATATATAAATGGAGCAAGAAGTTAAGATGGTCATATCGAGGTAATAAAGACCCCATAATAGTCTCGTACTGAGACACTAGACAAAGAGGATTCTAAAAGAACCTCGTGTACATTTAAAACTATGAGATCTCAATAAATATAATGTCTAGTAAAATGTGGAATCGAAAAGAATTGAATCGACGTCGATAGTATTACTGTATCTAATGGTGCGCAAGATAATGAATTTATAAATAAAATAGCGCTATAATAACAGTGAGGATCTTGAAAATAATTCTGCGAGAATCGTAATTGTAAAGTAACTAGTGAAATATTGGAGTCTCTTGTGATGAGACATGTGAGACTTGAAGTCCATACACATGAAACATGAATGTGTAAACTTATTGGATAAATATTTGTCTTTATAAGAAAGCGAAATCAATGTACTGAATTTACATTTTCGCAAAGACGTGAAAATAATAATGAGACATGATCTCATGTGGTGGATCCAATAAGTATTTTAATACTATATAAGTCTGGCAATATGTGAAATATTGATATGCGTATAAAAGAATACAAGTAAGAGCTCGTTTGATGTTGAGATTCCAAGAAGGATATAAAATGCATGAAGCATGTCTTTGAAATGCTTAAAGCATATAAGAAATTTTTTGAGAAGACAACTTGATTAAAATGAATAAATCATTGTATGAGATCAAGCAATATGAGCATATTTGTTACAATCGCCTTAGTCGATATCTATTAAAAATTGGGCATGGAAATGATTATGTTCGCCCATGAAATTTTATAAGGATATCTGGATTTGACTATGATATGTCAATGAAACTCTTTGAGAGATTATAAAGACGATTGAATGCTTAGAATGTAAACTTGAAATAAAAGACAAAGTTTGTCTTAGTTTATGAATTGAACTTCTTAAGGATAAAATCCTTGTGCATTAAGAAAGTTAAAATAACATGTTAAATGCACTTTATGACGCTCATGGCTATGAGGTCACATGATGTTGAAAAGTCTCATTTTGACTTATAAAGATGATGATCACAAAATATATTTGAAATTATATGAAACATGGATGATTCTCGCTAGTGTCCATACATGATATAATAAATCATTTACTTTGAATTTATTGGCATTGTATAATGTATGAAGTATGATGATGTACTTGCATTAGATTTATGACGTATGTTTAATCCTTCTCGATATGTGAACAACATGTGGAGAACCCTTCTTCATGCTATAATTAAGCATGTTAGTTCTATGAAGACACTTGCTACATTGGTATTGAAAAAGTTGGTTTATGATAATGGATTGCACCAACTAAATAATTCAAGTGATGTGATCATCAGGGGAAGTGAAATACGCGTTGCACTTTTTTTCCTTGACCATGGTTTTGTCCCCAAATGGGTTTTCCTGGTAAGGTTTTTAATGAGGCAACATCGCTAAGCGTATGAAAGAATTATGTACTCTTTTCTTCATAATATTTTTGTCCCACCGGGTTTATCTTGTAAGGTTATTATGAGACGTAATCTTTTAAATGGACATCCAAGGGGAAGTGTTATAAATATATATATGGAAATGGATGTCCATATATCATCTAATATTGTGAGTATATCATTGTATATCAATAGAAGATTGTATCTCGAAGAATACTCCTACTTGTAATTATAAATATCCTGTCATTGTGAGATGAATAATAGAATTCTATTCCTCTATATCTTTATTGTTACTCTTGTTCTGATTATTCAAAACAGAATTCATGATTTTATATCTCATCTCAAGAGGCAGTGACATTTTTACCAAAAATAACAACCATACTTATGATTTATTTCTTTCAGTGCTAAAGAAAACCATCAAGACACTTTACAGTAATTTTCCGGTTATATCCGGCCAAGACCCGATCATTTCCGGTCAAGACCCGGTTTGACCCGGCCATTTCCGCTCAAGACCCGGTTTGACTCGGTCATTTCTGGTCAAGACCCGGTCCGACCAAGACCCATTGTCAGCTTCAAATATGAACAAGGTTACTGGTAGTTGAGTCAAGTAGAGACATGTCGAAGGCGCGGAGAGAGTTGGGGGAATTGGGGTGTATAGGACCGTTGATCGGTATGTTGGATACGAAAGCGATTGAGGACAAACAAGCGGCTGTGAGAGTGTTGTCAGTTATATTGATTTGTTCGGGGAACAGAAGTATTTATCGGAAGGAAGAAAGAGTGATAGTGAGAGTAGTCCAGTTATTAGATCCTTCTATACCGAATTTTGAAAAGAAGTACCCTGTGTCAATTCTAATGTCTTTAACTCATTCGAAGAAATGTCGCAAACAGATGGTAAACGCGGGTGCTTTGTTGTTTTAACAAAAGCTTGTAGAAATGGATGTTGATGGTGCAAAGAAGTTACAAGAGACTATAGGTCCCGGGAAGCTATGGGGTGTGTTTGGGTGTCCGTAATGATCATAATCATTCTCAAACATCTGTATGTATTTATTTTAATTTAAAGTTTTGCACTGCTTGTGCATCCATGTTGTTCATAATTTTATTCTTAGTAATTAATCTTAGTTGAGAGGCATTGTTATTACTTATTAGTTTAAAGTCTATTGAGATATATGTGTTTTATTAATCTGTTTGGTGACCTAACTCTGATTATGTTGTAATCTTTATTACTAAAACTCAATAATATAACAATTAAGGATCTGAACTTAGTAGTTTCATACTCAGTGCACTTGGTGAATCAGTTATCTCTTGAGCGTTTTCTGTTGTGAATCGAAAATACATATTATTTGCACATTATCGATTTCACAAACACACATATTACAAAAACTTATGTTATCTAACAAAGCTTGATACGAAAGCAAAATGTAGTTTGTTTCAAAACTTTGGTGACCTAAAATTCGATATAGAAGGATCTAAAAAGTTTGATTAAGTTGTAAATTACCAAAACTCAATAATACAACAATTAAGAATCTGAACTTAGTAGTTTCATACTCAGTACTGCACTTGGTGAATCAGTTATCTCTTGAGCATTTTTTGTAGTGAATCGAATCACATTGTGTCACCATTTACAATGTATTCGTTTATCATGGAAGTCCATGTCACTACACTTCAATGACTAATCCAATCGAGGAAAAATGGTCTCTGCACAGTACCGAGGAACAGAAACCCTCCACCATTATTCGCATCACATTGCTTCAATGTTTTCGCAAACGAAGTGGCCTTATAGAGGAATCAGACCCACTATGAGTCTCCAATGTTACTTCATCATCATAATCATAATTATCAAAACTGTTTCCAAGTGGGCTCAACCTAATCTTACCATAAACTTCATCGGTTTCAAAGTCTGCCCGTAACTTAACAACAACCACCCTGCAAAGTACAAAAGCTGGAACCCTAGACATCCCACTAAAATCTTCAATCGTACGTGTATGTTCAGCATGTCCTTGTGGAAAATAAGACACCTTTGAATTCGGGAAAGACATTTGAATCATCCCACCAGCACAAGCTTGCCATAATCGAGGGTCAACACTTCTCTAGACCCCATTCATACTTTTCACTTGTTTCTATATCTCTACCTATTTGAATACTGTTTTCCTCTCTGGATAACTAAATAAAAGCCCGCGGGTGTATGCTATGCGCCCTATTTTCCTTGTAATGCTGCAGGCAGATTTATAATGAAAATTTTAGGCCAATTCAAATATCACAAAATCAACCCAAATTCACTGTTACCAACATTTGCTCGGTAATTTAAAAAAGCAATAAAACACACATGAACATACTCGTTTGCATCCAGCATACTTGCGCATATTTCAGTCTCGGGTTCCTGTAAGCAAAAATTTAGTAAATATTGGAAACAACCCTAAATAAGGAGAGGGAAAATGACAAAGTTAACCTTGTGTAACACATCTATTAGAGCTGGTATGATATAGTCAGGCAATTGCTTTACATAGAACTCATTGCGACCCTGACTGCCCATGCCCCTTCTCAACAGCTAATTTTGTTGAACGAAGTAACTCTGGCATAGCTACAAGTCAAAGAAAAAGTCAATGCTTTAGCTAATTTTAAGGTTATTTGGGATGAATATGTACCTGAAACTACAGCTTTACTAACTTCTTCATGAAAATAAAATTTAAGCGGTACTAATATTGGAGCAACATGTTCATGTATTTAGCTTTTATACTTGGAAAGTGCCTTATGCGGTCTCAAACAACACTGGCGTCAAATAAAAAGAATTCATTTTCATGTACTGACTCAAAGCATTCTAATTTACTATACAAAGATCACACATAATGTTCAGTAACTCCAAACTCAATCTCTCGAAAACTTTATCCGGCCCACCACTCAGAATCAAAACTTTACACATAAATCATCAATCAAACATAAACCTAAGATTACTTAAGCAATCTAAAATTCACTACCTTTTCAGACAAATCATTAATTAACCACAAACCTATTACCAATTCACCAGCAGATAATACTAATTCAAAGAGGATTTGATCGATTGTTATGTTGAGAAACGGCACAAAGCAAAACTCTAATGACTTACGTCGTTGTTATGTTTATGAGAGCCGCTTGACAGCTACTTCTCGTCCATCTTCCAACAAAACCCTAAAATACCCAAGTTACAGTTTACAGTGTTGGTAAGACCAAAATGCATAAACGATAAACAAAAAGCTTGTTTAATAAAAAAGTAAGTGTGGTTCAATACGGCACATTTCAGAAAGTACGTAATTCATTTATGGCATTTACCCCATAACAAAATTCTCAAACTTATACTCGATACTAATTAGTATGCGTATTCAAGACTCAAGTTCAGATGCTAGCATGTTGGTTGAAACGCAATATATTAATCAAGTGCGCAAACCTACCTCCAGTACTAAACACCCATAATGCAAAAAGTACTGAACTTTACACTAGTTCTTAGCAATTCCACATTTAGATATCAAAAATAGTGTGGCAAATAAAAGTAAATATTATATTCAATTCACAAACATAAAGATAAAACTGCATAAACACTTACCATCAAATTTATTCAAAAAATCGATTCGTGAGTTTGAGGGTACATTTGAAATACTTGTGTGGCTGTGTTAGATACCTACAGTATTATTATACTATGTTCATTGATTTGTCCACTAACAAGCATTGTACTTTTCCGGTTGTATCCGGCCAAGAACCGGCTATACCCGGCCATAACCCGGCTGACCGAGTCATATCCGGCCAAGACCCGGTTAGACCCGGCATATCCAGTCAAAACCCGGTTAGACCGGGTCATATCTGGCCAAGACCCAGTTAGACCCGGTCATATTCGGTCAAGACCCGGTCAGACCCGGTCAATTCCGGTTAGACCCGGTCAATCCCGGTCAAGACCCGGTTATACCCGGTCATATCCGGCCAAGACCCATATTCGGCTTCAAATGATTCCACATATCAACACGGTTACACTGGTATCGGGTTTTTTCTTCTTTCTTTGTAGTGCATGGTTTGAATCTATGTATTAATTAAGGATCTGAACTCGTAGTTTCATAATATTAATGCAATATTACTCGGTGCACTTGGTAAGCGTTTTGTGAATCGTAAACACAAATTATTAGCACGTTATCGATTTCACAAACACACATATTACGAAGACATATGTTATCTAACAAAGCTTGATACGAAAGCAAAATGTTGTTTTTTTTTAAAGTACATTTTTGTATAACTTCAAAAGCTCGTATATATGATAGATAGAAGCTGATTCATTCTCTCAACCCTCAGTAAGACATATCGAGTGTTCGTCATACCTTTTCCTCACGAACAATGGTGGCTAGATCGAGCAGGCATAGGTGCCATGGTGATTGCTAGTGGAGTGTTCAATCCCCATCGTTGTCGAAAAAGTAAGTGCGTGAGGTAACGGGTCAAAGTGGGTAGTTTCACCCATTTAACATGTTCGCTTCATGTGTTTTCAGCTAATGAAACAGACATGTTAAAAGGAAGCGACAATCCAATTGGTTAGACTCTTTTATCCAAAAACTTGAATTATTATTGTGATAATATATACTCCCTCCGTCTCAAAAATATTGTCCATATTTCTATTTTGGGACGTCTCAAAATAATTGTCCACTTTCCCTTTTAAGTAAAAACTGTAGGTAGGTTAATAGAATGAATCGTGTCTCTCATTAATTATGAAGGGTGGTATATAAATACCAATACAAGAATGTTCTAGACTCGGGCCTTAGCCCACACAAATACTATATGGACTCAAATACATATACATCGACTAACACTCCCCCGCAGTTTGAGCGGGAGGACACCGGACACTCAAACTGGTTCTAAATTCCTGAAACAAAGCATATGGTAAACCTTTAGTAAAAATATCTGCATACTGATAACGTGACGGTACATGAAGTACTCTAACTTGACCAGCAGCAACCAAATCCCGTACAAAATGAATATCAATCTCTATATGCTTCGTACGTTGATGTTGAACCGGATTAGAAGATAAGTAAACTGCACTAACATTATCACAGTATACCAGCGTAGCAGAAGACAAAGGTGTGTGTAACTCACGTAAAAGATTCCGCAACCAACAAGTCTCAGCAACAGCATTTGCAACCCCACGATACTCTGCTTCAGCACTGGAACGAGACAGCGTCGGTTGACGCTTAGAGGACCAGGAGAGAAGATTGTTGCCCAGAAAAACACAATAGCCAGAAGTCGATCTCCGAGTAGTAGGGCATCCAGCCCAATCAGCATCAGAATAAGCAACCAATGAAGAAGTTGATGAAGAAAACAACTGCAAACCATAGTCTAATGTACCCCGAACATACCTCAAGATGCGCTTAAGAGCCGAGAAGTGAGGCTCCCGAGGATCATGCATGAAAAGACAAACCTGCTGCACTGCATATGAAATATCAGGTCTAGTAAAGGTAAGATACTGTAGAGAACCAGCAAGGCTCCGATATAACTTAGGATCAGAAACCGGATCACCATCATCACCCAATTTAGACTCTGTGTCAACAGGAGTCCGAGAAGGGTTACAACCAACCATATGTGCACGCTCCAATATCTCCATAGCATACTTGCGCTGTGACAAAAACATACCTGAAGAGTCACGCGTAACTGAAACACCCAAGAAATAATTAAGAGCACCCAAATCTGTCATAGCAAACTCCTTATGTAAAGAAGCAATGATCTGCTGTAATAAACCATCAGACGAAGCAGTAAGCACAATATCATCCACATAGAGTAACAAGAATGCAGTATCATCACCCTGTTTATAAATAAATAACGAGGAGTCACAACGGCTAGGAGAAAATCCAACAGTAGTGATGTAATTTGCAAAGCGCTGAAACCATGCCCGGGGAGCCTGCTTAAGACCATACAGCGAACGTTGCAATAAACATACATAATCAGGATGAACAGGATCACGAAACCCAGGTGGCTGATACATATAAACTGTTTCTGCCAAATCCCCATGTAAAAAAGCATTCTTGACATCCAGCTGATGTACTGGCCAATGTCGAGAAATAGATAAACTAAGGACTGTCCGAATAGTGCCAGGTTTAACAACCGGGCTAAAAGTCTCATCAACATCCACACCCTCTATCTGATTACTACCGTTGGCCACAAGACGAGCCTTGTATCGACTAAGAGTGCCATCTGCTAAATACTTGTGACGAAACAGCCACATACTACGGATAACATTCGCATCTGGGGGTTTTGGGACAAGAGTCCAAGTTTTGTTTTTAATAAGTGCATCATGCTCATCACACATAGCATTTTGCCAATTGGGATCACGAAACGCATCACTAGGAGACCTAGGTAAAGGAGAAATCGTAGACACATGACCAGCATAACGAGGATTGGGCCGAGTAATCCCGACACGAGCACGTGTGACCATGGGGTGAATCGAACCGGTGGGCTGTGGAATTGGAGGATCAGGTGTTTGTGGCGTTTGTGATGTAGGTGAAGCCGGTGTTTGTGGCGTTTGAGGAGTTGGTGTAGGTGCAGGAGATGGACTGAGAGACTCAACAGGTGCATCCGGTGTAGGAGCGGTAGGTGTAGTGGTGGGAGATAATCTTAGAATATTAGAAATGACATTAGATGAGTCATCCAAAAATGCATAAGAAGAACTGGCAGTGGGAGTGATGGTAGGGGATGTCTTTGTGGCAAACGGGAAAACAGTCTCATCAAAGGTAACATGTCGTGAAAGAATAATTTTATTGGTGTTCAAATCTAAACAACGATAACCACGATGATTGGTGGCATGACCTAAGAAAAGTGAAGGTGTGGCCCGTGCACCAAGTTTGTTATTAGTATCAATGTGAGGATAACAAAGACACCCAAAGGTACGCAAAAGACTATAGTCAGGGGTTAACCCAAAAAGGCGAGTAAATGGGACGTCATTGTCAATGGCACGTGAGGGTAATATATTTAACAGATAAACAGCCATATTAAGAGCCTCTGTCCAATAATTAGGAGGAAGATGTGCTTGAAATAACAAAGTACGAATAAGGTTATTGATCGTTCTAATCATCCGTTCAGATTTCCCGTTTTGTTGAGAGGTACGAGGACAAGAAAATCTAAATTGAATCCCATTATCTGAAAATAGCTTATGAAAAGCTTGGTTATCAAATTCCCCACCATGGTCACACTGAAAAGACTTAATTTCACACTTAAATTGAGTACGAACAAAGCTACGAAACAAATTAAATTTAGACAAAACATCAGATTTATTAACTAAAGGATAAACCCAAACAAACTGAGAATAATGATCCAAAAACAAGACATAATATTTGAAACCAGAAAGACTCGGAATTGGGGAAGTCCACAAGTCCGAGTGAACAATATCAAAAGACGACTTAACCAAACTACTAGAACTGACAAACGGAAGTTTCACGTGTTTGCCAAGCTGACAAGCATGACAAAGAACGGGAGACTTCTCTTTATTACAAGAAATAGAACTACGTGAAAGGACACGACGTAGCACTTCACTTCCTGGATGTCCAAGACGCTGATGCCACGTATACTGACTCGATAGAAACACATGCGGAACTGTGGAAGGCTGAGTGACTGGGTAAAGATCTCCATTGCTATCACAGCGGAGCAACACCCGACGCGTTTGAAACTCCTTAACAGAAAAACCAAAAGGGTCAAACTCAACGGTACAATAATTATCACGAACAAATTGACGAACAGAGATTAAATTCTTAACAATATTAGGAGTAATTAAGACATTATTTAAATGAAGAGGACGTGTAGGAGTTGGCAAAATGCTATGGCCAGAGTTAATGACAGGAATAGAATGCCCATCACCAACCGCACCAGAGGGATAAATGCACGAATTAAAAACATCATTTAGACAATTGATATCATCATTAATATGAGAGGACGCACCTGTATCCATATTCCAATTACCATCGGCGGGAGCGTGAAGTGTCTCAGTAGTAAAAGCATGAGGTAAAATAGTTTCTTGACCCTTCTGCGAACCCCCTGTCAAAAGAGACTGACCCTGCTGCCCCCCTGCCAAAAACGAACCCCCCTGAGAAGGAACCCCCTGCTGTGAACCCCCTGAATGAGTACACCCCTGTTGTGAACCCCCTGGCATAAGAATTTGAACCCCCTGAGGCACGCCATGTTGTGAACCCCCATGTGAACCTGCTGCCATGACCGGTCCACCCCCTGTGAAGGAACCCCTTGCCAAGATGGACCCCCATTAGAATATTGCAAACCCCTGTAGTTATAAGTGGGCTGAGGATACACATTGTGGGCCTGAACACCAAATCCAGGAGGAGGAGTTGTAGCAAAACATACCAAAGGTTGTGAATTGCCACTCGAAACATTAGTACTAGCATGGGATAATTTTGAGTTACCCCCATTCACTGGTCCTTGAATACCCATTTTAGCTAAAAGGGACTGAAGAGTCACTAATTCATTCGATGATAAGGAGTTGCACGCAGGTACAGTGACATTGGGGCGTTTAGCGGGGTTATTATGAATACCGTCATGTAAAAACTTGCAATGCAGACCAAACCGACAAAAGCCTTGAGCAAAAAGGAAACAAGGTTTGTTTACCTTTTCATTAGAATTATTAGTACGCCTCACATTAGAATTCGAGTTAGCCAATAAAACCATTTGTGAAGAAGAGCTAGAATCAACAATAGCATCTAGTCCACGAGTCTTTAAACGCATCTTCTCCATGGTAAGCATGGACCTCACCATTTTAAGATCGGGATAAACTTCACGATGAGCAATGATGGTTGAAACACTATCATACTTTGTGGGCAACCCTTCCAAGGCAAAGGTAACAATGTCATCATTGCTAATAGGAGAACCCAAACTTGATAATATAGTAGCCATGTTTTCAATCTTCCGAAAATAAGCATCAATACTTAAATCCCCAAGTTTAATAGCACGTAGTTCAGCCTTTAATGAAATAGAGCGAGAGCGCTTATTATCATTGAAGATGGAAGCAAGCATGTCCCATGCCTCCTTAGCCGTTTGAGGATCCTCATTAACAAGACGTTGTTGAAGCGTTGGAGACAAAGTAATGAAGATCCAAGAAAGAACAATGGTGTCAATCTTTAACCATTCGGCATCGGGAGGAGAACTCGAGGTTATTTCATCCGAAGACTTACCCAATAGATGATCCAAGATGGAGTACCCTTTGCAAAGATGCTTATGAAAATAAATCCAAGAAGAGTAATTCATAGCCTCAACATCTAACACAACGGGAATAAGGGTGGGAATATTGTTGATAGTCATGAGTTTATCGGACAAAAGTATAACGGGTGGAGGTGGAGTAGATCCTGTCATGGTGAGGTTCGAATAAAAACTAGGGTTTGGATATAAGTAGTAAACGTAACAGTAAAGGGTGAATTAGGTTTAGGGCTTGGTGTAGTCAAATACAAACCAACAATCGACAAGAACACAGCAACAAAGTCGACTGGTTATCAAACAGCAACCAACGATCGACGAGAAGCAATTACCAACTGTCAACTGGCTATCAAACGTAAGCCAACGATTGACAAAAAAAGAAAACTGAAAAAAAAACGAAACAGTTAAGGTTTATGGTGAAGGATCGAATGGCTCTGATACCATGTAGGTTAATAGAATGAATCGTGTCCCTCATTAATTATGAAGGGTGGTATATAAATACCAATACAAGAATGTTCTAGACTCGGGCCTCAGCCCACACAAATACTATATGGACTCAAATACATATACATCGACTAACAAAAACTAGATAATATAGCAGGGGAATATTCTCTTTGAGTGATTAAAAACAAAAGTGGCCCCACTTTTATTAAACTATGTGATTCTTGTCTCCTGACAATTATTTTGAGACGGAGGGAGTACTTTTTAATCATATTTCAGTCACTAATTTAAAAAAGTATATGTGATAGAAAAGTTCGATGACAAACTACCGTCCAATGATGATATTGCTTGGAAGATTTTAAGGTCTGCAACAGCTACAACAATAAAATATGGGACTTATGACCTGATTGAGGAGTGCATATTAGCATACCCTAGCATAATCTAGTACGATTTTGACGGGTTTAATTTGTTCCATTTAGCCATCAAAGAAAGCCAAGTGCATACTTACTTGAAGAAGGCCAAAAATGGATGCCAATGCATTTTCTCCTTCTTTTTCCATCCTCAAGATTCCGGCAAGTAGTTTATATCTTCGGCCGACGCCCAAGCACCGTCGTGAAATTCCGATGTCTCTCTGACCGTCATTTCACCATTATGAAGATTATTTGGGCTTATATAAGCACACGGTCTTTGAGGAATAAATTCAGAAAGTTTGTGTCGTTGTTTGCGGCTGTTGATTATTATGTCAGTATGCATACCGACGTCTTCATTTCAGCTTCACCAGGAAATATGCACAATGCAATGGTATGTATGGGTTACCTCATTCATCATATGTGAAAAGGAATTTTAGATCATTTTTTTTTTTTTTTTTTATTTTTTTTTTTCATTTTAAAATAAATAAATGTGATGTTTTTCTTCTAGAGGCCGATATTTCAACCCATTTAAATAAAAAATGATAAAGTCCGGTTGACTTTATTGACAAGGAATCTAACGGGTCAAATATCTAGTTTAATGATAGAGTAAACGGGTTGAATGTGGTCTGAAGTGTATTCAAATTCAAAAAGAGTTGGACGAAACTGTGTTGGTGGGTCCAAACTGACCTTTTGCTTCGCTGATATAAAAATAAAGTATGATGCTTTAACAACTTGGAATTATCCATGACCCTTATAAAAGGAATCATTGTTGCTTGTTTTTCAGCTAGGGTATCGAGCATACAAAAACTTGAAGACTATCAGACCAATTATGATCTCGGGCCAGCTCTTTCTTATTGAAACTATGAGTTTCATTGGGCTATACAAAACGCGCATAAGAATCGACAAGGTCAAGTTAGGTTAAGAAAGGAGACAATCCATATATACCTATCCCATACCAGATTGTATGCGTCAACAACATTAGTTGGTTCTTTTTCCAGTTTTGTAGAGTTAGAGAAACTATAGTGTTCTAAACTGTTATTCACTCAGTCATGTGTGTAAATGAGCACATATATATATTTTTGCTTCTCTCTGAGGGCGTTATGTGCATGAACAAGTTGTACCAAACAGATGAACCGATCTTTTTTTATAGGGTCGTAGGTCGGTAGGTGAATGATGCAACATCTAGTCGGTACGTGAACAATTATATGGGATCTAATTTAGATATCACAAGGATTATTGCCGCGCGATAACCATGGTTGCTATCAATGCCACGGTTCTTACTGATGGTTCCTAGCCATGTGATTTTGTAATATGTCAATGTCTATTTGAGGACATGTGTTTCATTTTGCTCGATAAGGATGACTTATTTTCAACATGTTTGAAAAGGATAATATCATTGCCATGTTACGCAATTTTTCTTTGAATACACCACACTTTTTGGATGTCAAAAAATTTAGGGGCGAGCATGGTTTGGTTTTGCTCGGTTTTTGCATAAAAGCGAAACAAATCCATAAATATTCGGTTTTTGCTTTTCAGAAACCATAAAGTTTCAGTTTTAATCACGGTTTGGTTATCATTTTTTTCCTCTCCTCCACCTCCATGGCCTTGGTGGAGACTGTCTCCACGGCCGTGGTTTCAACTACTAGTGGAGGAAATGGTATTGATATATTTGACGAGGATTTTCGCTCATTAAATATACTCACTAGAGTTTCTGCATGATTTCAAAGATGAATAAGGTGAGAGTGGTGAGATAAAAACACAGTAGTAAAGCACATGCAGATCATTTCACACATAATTAGTTTACCTATGTCACAAATAGAGCACAATAAACATTCTACCATATTATCATAAATTGGTTCAACGAAAGTACAAAAACAAATTAGCTAAATACGTTGTAAATAGAAATACTAGTAGTAAACGATCAAACAATGCAAGTGGAGATAGGCAGCTTCTATGGAGAGCAAAAAGTAAGCTTGAACACACATAGTGTTTCCCATTCTCCTTCGAGACCATTTCTTATTTCACAATATATGAGGTCTGGCCAATTTCCAGATTTGCTTTCCACCGCGCCCCCCAATATCAATTAGCTTCAAGAAGTAATCAGCGGCTTTGAGCCTCATCTGAAGATGCGCCTCTACGTACAGGGGCTGGCAAATAGAAAAAAATGCATCAAAGAGGAGTACCGAGTAGTTAATAAACGAGCCTAGCTCGTTTAGGCCTATACTCGACTCAGCTCGGATCGTTAACACCCTGTCTAGATCCGCCATTGCTTGATCCCGAGTTTATGCCAGAGTGCAACCTTAAAAACCAAGAAACTACTTTAGCTTATATGGAATTGCGCCATTAGCATGAAATTAAAATGCAATCGACAATAGAGAATCTTTGAAAACATGTACAATACCATCTTTTTGAAACTTTAACATCTTTAACACAATAAGGGACCAAAAGTGTAACAAGACCGTTTATGTAAACTTTGGTATTTAGAGACCAAAAATGCAATTTGGTATAAACTATAAGGACTATCGTGTAATTTACTTTCTTTTGTTCCAATAATTTTTGTTGGCCAGTATCAAATTCGGTATTAAAATAAGAGAAATGAATTGAGAAAACAAGGAAAGTGTGTTATTTACTCACCGAAGTCGACGGGTTGTAGTCGTTATCTCCAAAAAGGAAAATCATGCGACTGAAGAAGCTATGAAGATGCAGCGATAAGTCTTTGGGGAAGATGACTTATGCCTGTGTTTTTTGTAATTAGCTCTCACTACTACACAAAAATGTCATTAGCTACGGTTTTAAAGGCTATTTACCACGGTTTCTGAACCGTGGTAGATAATACCGTAGCAAAAAATAAAATCTTTTTTGACACGGTTTTAAACCGTGGTAAAAAATGGACTATCTGCTACGGTTTTCTTTATAACCGTAGCAGATTTCTCCACTTTTTTCTCTACTTTTTTTCTGCTATCTGCTACGGTTTTCTTTATAACCGTAGCAGATTTCTCCTCTTTTTTCTCTACTTTTTTTCTGCTATCTGCTACGGTTTTCTTTATAACCGTAGCAGATTTCTCCATTTTTTTCTGCTACGGTTATTAAAAAACCGT
The DNA here is from genome assembly GCA_021014915.2 of Artemisia tridentata subsp. tridentata. Lineage (NCBI taxonomy): Eukaryota > Viridiplantae > Streptophyta > Magnoliopsida > Asterales > Asteraceae > Artemisia > Artemisia tridentata. Next base: position 415,627,803 of record CP139505.1, read on the forward strand.
GCTTAAATCTATTTGTTTCATAAAAAAAATATTTAATTTCCTATTCCACAGCCTGTAACCAAACACTACCATAATATGCGGGTTCCTGTAACCAAACACTACCATAATTTTCAATTTCCTGTTCCAAAACATGTAACATTGCCGCATGCACGAATATTCAACAAACATGAGTTAGACAAAAGTGTTATCCATTTCAATTGTTTACAAGTCATCATCACGAAATTTTATAACCTTCACTATTGAGGAGCCGTTGCATCTAAAGGCTCAACTACACACTTATAAAACTCTCTCAACGTCATAAGAGCCACTTGGTCGATCTCCAACGGTTTTAAATGGCTTGCATCATCCCAAAGCTATAAAAACAAATATAGATATATTAGAGAATACTAAATCAGGACAACATTATGACTAGCTATCTGCATATTTTCAGGACAACATGTCTAGCTATATTAACATTAGTTTGCAGGACAACATGTCTAGATCCAACTAAAGGGTGTGTTTGGAATTGCTTATTTTCAGCTTATGATTGCGGCTCATAAGTCATAAGCACCTACTCATAAGTCATAAGCACATAAAATATACAATCCCAAGCGTCCCTTAAATACAGATCTGCACTAACTGACCACCAAATAGTCTTGGTCAATGCAGAAATGATAACTACTGGTCGCATGAAATAAGGCTATACACAGGTGTTGAATTATAAGGTCATAATCTGCTGTTCGAGTCAACATAAATATAAGTTATGAACCTGGGCTTTAAACATGTTTTTGATCACTAAAATATCTCTTAAAATCTGAACGAGAGTCGTAAGAAAGAATGCATATATACATGTCGAGATACAGGTTTAAGTGGTTAATAAAATCTGGAAAAGAGTCGCATGGAAACTGGTACTTTGGTCGCATCAATTGTGGGTATATGTACACACATGAAATACATGTTAATATTGGATTTAAATTTGCTTACACCAGTGTGTATAATCTGATCATTGAACATCTTTTTGGTCACTAGCATGCAAGTTAATTAATATCATGAGTAGATGTTAGTTATTATAGTCATTAAATCTGTTATAAGTACTTATTTAGCTGTTCAATTATACAAATAAAACTGAGAAAGATAAGTGTGTCGAATGGGCTGTTCTTGGGTGTATATATGCGTGTAATGATAGGGTGTGTGTGATGGTCGTGTCACGTTTGTGTCGAGTGTGGTTGTTTTAGTTGTGTGTGTATGGCTGTGAAAAAGGGGTCATTTGTGGTTAATATTCTGGGATTCAAAATGGGTTAATATGGTTGATGTTGTGTCATGTAAAATGGGTAGAAGGAAGGGGCAAAAGTCGAGTTAAGGGTTAATAACACAAGGGAATTTGGGTCTGTGCAAGTGTCTTTGTGTGTGTTAATAGGGTGTGTTATTGACTAAGACATAATCTACTCCTCCCCCCCCCCCCAAGATCTGCACGGTTTAAAATGGCGTGCATCATCCCGACCCGATAACACCCCTAGTTCCTACTATAAAACTACAACATCAATCTTAAAACTGTGAGATCCTCAAAATCAGTTCAAATACTCCTACTAACACTAACCTGTTTTTTGCACTATAAACCACTTCAAGAGTTGCACATTCAGAAAACACAAGGTCATTGCAAAAAAATTAACGCCAACAAACGATATACCCAATAGAGCACCATAATATTGATAACATTTGTTCATTAGGCGTGTTTGTCTTATATTATTTGATGGTCTTATGAGCATATTAAGTTTGGAAGACTTACATGTTTTGGAAAGTCAGCTTGTTTGTGTATAGCAAGGTCATACATGAACTTCATCATGTAGTAGCCGCATTCCCATAAACCCTTTTGTTGGAAACACTAAAATAAACAAACGTAGTTACACAAATGCAACAACCAAGTCAATCATATATACACAACAACAACTGTAGATTACTTACCTCAGCCATCGTCCAATCAAAGTTGATCTCGAAAGCCCTATATTGAAAAGCAAAACTATAACTATCTTTTAAAAAAATACATGTCAACTCAAAGTCAATATTTGAAAATTTACCTCTCTACTATCTCTGGGAAATAATAACTTTTATCAGTATTATCAGCTTTCGACGAATCCACTATATAACCCCTCCTCAAATTTGGGCAAACCACAAAAAGAAGCCAATGACTCTCACTACACGAAAGTTTCATCATTTAAGTATAGATACAAAGCACATATAATAATATCCGTATAACAAGCAAAGACATTACCCTTGCAAATACGGTGCCACGTATATGTCTTTTCCTGGATTTTGTCCCTTAGTACTAATAATGTGATCCACAACTTGTTGAGTGTTTCTTAAACATTCACTTGATGCAATGAGATGTGGATTCAAGAAAATGCATCTGTTGTGATGAAGACCTTTCACAATCGAATGTAAATGCCTGTCATCAAGAAAATAAAATACGAGTTAGTGGGTGTTTGGATGCTGCTGCCAGAGGGGTGTTTTGATTGCTTTTGGGGGCTGTTTGGGTGCTGTTCTCGGGGGTGTTTGGTTGCCGCTATATAAGTGTCTTTCTTTCAGAAAAATAAAAAATAAATAGAACATAAGTTACTTACATCGCCCACCAATGTATAAAGGTAATATCAACCTTCGCCTTGATGTGCAAATCTAAAATTGCCTCATATTCAATCCACTCTTGCCAAGGTTTGACATACATGTTGTGAGGTGCATCAATTGGAATATTTATATTCTTGCATTTCGTGAATAGTCTCGCAGTTTCTTTAAAAATTTTCGGCCGATATTTTAGTTTATCAAGCCACTCTTTATTTCTTTCCTCTTGGGTTTGCTTGGGCTTATCAGGTTCAACAGTTACAAGATGAGATTGCATTTGAGGATGCAATGCCACTTGACTTTCCAACTAAATAAAAAATCAATTTGGATATATCAGCTCATTATACACACACGCACACAAATAATTATCAAGTATAATGATTGAAGGACTACCAAGCTCATATAACCACCGACTGGAATTTGGTGTTGAAATGTCATTAGATCTTCTTCCTGCATTAACACAACTTGTTATATCAGCCTATGTATGTTTGTCGTTACTTCCTGTATAGACATATATATTAAGTAAGATGATTGTGTGACTACCATTTGAGGGCGATAACATGAACTTGAACTTAAATCGCTAATCGGAGGTTGGCGGACATGCTTTGGTAACAAAACACGAATTGCGATGGGAATCATATGTGCCATTAAAACATGACAATCATGCGACTTCATTCCTTGTAGTTTACAGTCTTTCATGGATACCAGGCTCCTAATGTTCGCTGAATAGCTAGATGGAACCTTAATATCATGTAAGCATTTACAAAATTGGGTTTTTTCTGCTTTTGACATGGTATAACACGCTGGTGGAAGATAGGTGCGTTTTTTGTCATTCTCAACAGGGGCGAGCTCTAACCGGATTCCCCATGAGACCATATCTTTTCGAGCATTAATACCATCTTTAGTTTTCCCAGGAATATTCAACAATAACCCAATCAAGCTGTCACATACGTTCTTTTCAATGTGCATAACGTCGATACAATGTCATACTTCCAAATCCTTCCAATATTCTAATTCCCAAAAAATTGACCTTTTTTTCCACGTTCCTTGTTCAATTTGACGTCCTTTTCCTTTTCCAAACACAGTGTTCAGATTAGAAACTCGAGAAAGTGCGGTATCTCCACTAAATCGTGTCCTGACTCGTCCAAACTCCGTACGTCCGTCAAACTCCGAACTCATATGACGATACGAGTGATTAGTTGGAAGCGATCTTCGATGGCCCATGAACACGGTTTTTTTACAATTGTCTAACCACCTTGAGGATGTCTCATCTTCACAAATCGGGCATGCTTGTTTACCCTTCGTGCTGTATCCTGACAAATTTCCGTATGCCGGAAAATCATTTATGGTGCAAAAAATCATGGCTCGCAACATAAATTTCTCTTTCTTATACGCATCATACATTTCTACACCCGGTTTCCACAATTCTTTCATATCGTCAATGAGAGGAGACAAATACACGTCAATGTCATTACCAGGTTGTTTTGGACCAGAAATTAACAATGACATCATAATGTATTTACGTTTCATGCATAACCATGGTGGAAGATTGTACATACATAAAAGAACCGGCCAAGTACTGTAACGACTGCTCATGTTTCCGAATGGGTTGATTCCGTCTGAGCTTAGTCCAAATCGAATATTTCTAATATCTTTACTGAATTCTGAAAATTTGTTATTAATTTTTCTCCATTGAGGGGAGTCCGCCACATGCCTTAATTTCCCGTCATCTTTACGCTGCTCAGAATGCCAACGCAACAATTTGGCCTCTTTCTTGTTTTCAAATAACCGTTTCAGTCTTGGTATGATGGGAAAATACCACAATAGCTTAGCCGGGGGTCCATTTTTTGTCACTTCATCATCAATTTCATCCGGTTCTTTCTTATACCTTGATGTTCCGCAAGTAACACAAGCATGCAAGTTTTCGTACTTATCACCCCTATACAACATACAGTCATTCGGACATGCGTGTATTCTTTCAATTTCTAGCCCCATTGGACACAATATTTTTTTAGCTTGTTATGTAGAAATGGGTAACTCATTATTATTGGGAAGCAGTCTGTGTAGAAACTCTAGTAGCTTTGTGAAACTACTATCCACTCAACTACTATTTGCTTTTAACTTTAACAACTCCAAAACAGCAGAAAGTACAGAAAAATTCTTGCAACCATCGTACACTGGTTTCTCTGCGTCTTCAAACAATTGTTGTAAATCTTCTTGATCAATATCACCATCATTGGCCTCTAAATCATTCAACATCTCTTTTAAATTATCATGTTTATCATTAATGCAAGAATCATTGTTTTCATTAGTATTTGATACATGACTTGATGTGCTATTATCAAATAGTGATTCCCCATGCTCTGACCAACAAGTATATTTACGGACAAAACCGAATTTGTGCAAATGAAACTCAATCGCTTTGATATCAGTATGGGGTACAAAGTTTTTACATTTCGAACAAGGACAAAAAATCTCAATTTCTCCCTTAGCCACTCGGTTAGACTCAGCAGCTATAAGAAAACTTTGCACTCCTTTCACAAATTCTGGGTCATTAACGTTCATCCCATACATCCATTGTCGTTCCATCTGAAATTTTAAAACAACATAATAAATCATATGCATGTAAGAATGAAACATATGTGGTCACATGTGGCAAATCCTAACCCACCTTTTAAATATTTTATCTCATATGTGTATACGTTTTAGCGGGTTGACTATTTAAGAAAAAATCGGCAGCATTTCCCCTCAACTCCCCAAGTATGCGTATAAAACGCAAACTCGTAGGAGTAAGGAGAAATGTATACCGATTTTTTCTTAAAATTTCAACCCGCTAAAACGTGTACACATCCTAAATGAGACAAAATATTCAAAAGGCAGTCCCAAACGGGGACTGCCCGAAATTAATCTCTATTAGATTAGTTTCGGACGGGTACTAACTAATTTCATATCACGATATACTAATAACTTCTAGATGCACATGCTATATATACACAAATAAGCTTATCAACAATATAAGTATATACAAGTATTTAAAACTAATAATAAAAATTATAAACAATGTTACAAATAACAAAAAATTATAAACTCACCTTATGGTCCAATTTTTTTAAATTGTGTGGAAAAGCTCTAATATGTATACATGATGAAGAAATTTATACCTATACAAATTTAAAAAATGTATTAGTTAAGGATAAAATTAAAGAGTTACAATGAGTAAAAAATTAATTAAAAATATAACTATTACCTTGTATGTAGTTTTGTGAGGTTTAAGGTAAATTTATTATGGTTGTTGATTGGAGTGTTTAATGTTATAGTGTTGAAAGATTTGGTTTGAGAAGGAGTAATGAGAATGAAGGAAATGTTGGGTGAATGGTAGCAGGTTCCCGTTGGGGGAGCAGAGTTTAATTTGAATTGGTTGTTTGCTACGGTTCTAAGAAAACCGTGGTAGAAAATAGGTCATTTAACACGGTTAAATGAAAACCGTAGATTGGTTGTTTGCTACGGTTCTAAGAAAACCGTGGTAGAAAATAGGTCATTTAACACGGTTAAATGAAAACCGTAGCAAAAAAATAATTATTTGCTACGGTTTAGAAAAAAACCGTAGCAGATGACAAAAAAATATAACAACCGTAGCAATTGGGTTTTATTTAACACGGTTGTTTTTAAAACCGTGGTAAAAGACTTGTTTTTTGTTTTCTGCTACGGTTTTTTGGTAAACCGTATCTAATAAGCGTAGCAAATAATACTTTGTGTAGTAGTGTCTTTTAAACATTCTGATTTTCCAAGATCCTTTGGTAGCTTCTCAAGAAGAGCACAATCCTCAAGGTTGAGATAACTTAGATGTTTTAACATACAAATGCTATCCGGAAGATATTTAATCTTTGTAGCCGACAAAGCTAGACTCTCCAGAGATTCTAACTGGCCAATGTCCTCAGGCAACTTCCCAAGACAAGAACAGTCATTAACATTGAGCGACTTCAGACGTTTTAGCATGCAGATGCTATCCGGAAGATATTTAATCTTTGTAGCCGACAAAGCTAGACTCTCCAGAGATTCTAACTGGCCAATGTCCTCAGGCAACTTCCCAAGACAAGAATTGTCAACATCGAGCGACTTCAGACGTTTTAGCATGCAGATGCTATCGGGAAGAAATTCAATTTTATTGCTACTCACATACAGCCCTTCTAAACATTCTAATTGGCCAAGATCCTCTGGTAACTTCTCAAGAAGAGCACAATCATCAAGTATGAGATACTTCAGATGTTTTAAGTTACAAATGCTATCTGGAAGATGTTTAATCTTTGTAGCCGACAAATCTAGTGTCTCCAGAGATTCTAACTGGCCAATGTCCTCAGGCAACTTCCCAAGACAAGAATTGTGAACATCGAGCGACTTCAGACGTTTTAGCATGCAGATGCTATCTGGAAGAAATTCAATTTTATTCCTACTCACATTTAGCTCTTCTAAACATTCTAATTGGCCAAGATCCTCTGGTAACTTCTCAAGAAGAGCACAATCAATAACATCGAGCGACTTCAGACGTTTCAACATACAAATGCTATCTGGAAGATGTTTAATCATTGTAAATGACAATTCTAGACTCTCCAGAGAGCCAATGTCCTCAGGCAACTTCTCAAGAAGATCACAATGACGAAGCTTGAGATACTTCAGATGTTTCAACTTACAAATGCTATCAGGAAGATGTTTAATCATTGTAAATGACAATTCTAGACTCTCCAGAGATTCTAACTGGCCAATGTCCTCAGGCAACTTCTCAAGAAGAGCAAAGTGACGAAGCTTGAGCGACTTCAGACGTTTCAACATACAAATGCTATCTGGAAGATGTTTTATCTTCTCAGAGTACAAACTGAGCTCTTCTAGACATTCTAACCGGCCAAGATCTTTGGGACACTCTGAAATATTTTCACCACTGAGTGCAAGTTTTTGTAGACATTGTAAACTACAAATCATGTCTGAAAATTTCTCAAAGTCTGTGCAAGCACATAGACCAAAAGAAATAAGCTTCTCAATATTTCCAACTGATGACGGTAGATATTCTTCATAAATAACAAGTAAACCC